>JAQJVK010000002.1:32497968-32869948 GCA_035578135.1 Flexamia atlantica
ACTGAATTAGGATCTGTGTCAATAGTTATAAGTTCTAGCATAAATCAAGAAGTTACATTAAAAAAAAATTATTTGCGGTGCACCTTGATAATATTTTGTTAGATAATGGATACAATTGCCTACTCCGATAGCAAGAATTTATTTAATATTTGTAGGAAAGTTAGATTACACAGCGTTTGAATCACACTGTAGGTTAATAAACGTTTTATCAAAATTTGATTTACTAACTAGTTTATTATGTAAGGATGGCTTCGTCAGCTTAAGTTACCCCTTTTTCCGACTCTAAAGTCATTAAGGCTACAATCGTGCTTGACAATCATAGCAATGACATTATTTAAAAATTAGTCGGATTGTATTTTAATCTTTCGCTCTTGCATATGTGGACCAGTACAAAAAACATTGATAGTATATAGATGTTCTCTGTGATTTATTTTATTCAGTTACTTGTTTACAAGAGGTTCAAAGGTAATGTTTGTTTGGGCATGATGATCAAGCATTCTACAGTATAATTAAATCTAGTTTTGTTAAAAACACATATTTTTTCTGTGAAAGTATTTTATAAAGTTTTATGCTATTTTGGCCATCTGCTGAGACTCTAAGCAGATGTAACAGTGAGAAAACAAATCTGGTTCATAACTCATTTACCATCCGAATTACTGTTTAAAACCAAGAGGCTTAGGTAATTATATCTAACATTAACAAATAATTATGTTTTTATGAGATTTGTCATTTTAATAGGTGAGTTATAATGTTTGAGAGGTAAATTGATTTAAGAGTATATATCAGCTATCTCAACGTCAATAGTGAAAGTAACTGTTTGGATACTGAAGACAGGGCTTTAATTTATAGATAATGGTTTTAGTTTTTTAGACTCCTCAACTGCGGGGTGTCTAAGATTCATGTTCATGTGTTTTGAATACGAACCAAACCATGGGGGAGTCCAGCTGTGACTTGTGTCTTGCGATTTCCCTTTCTCATTTAATGCCCACAACAAATCTCTTTATACTGGATTTGAACCGTTTCCAGTTTAGTTGTTCTCATTGTGATTTTATAAGAAACTAGAAAGAACCAAAAGAAAAATCATTGTTTTAAATGTATGAATTGTTTTAACTCTAGTGCATTAAAGTCATTACATTAGTTTATCTATATCTACTACTATTATTTTTACTTTTACTCAATTAAAGTATTAAATTAACTAATCGCTACGAAAATAAGAGATGTATAAACATTCGAAAATAATCCTTAGTATTGACCCAATAATTAAATGCAACGTTCGATTATCAGCAAGTGAAATAATCACTATATACTCTCGTGGAATACTATATATCACTATTTATCACTCTTATTATTTTGGAGGTTTCAGCTTCTGCCTTTCACTTTTAGGAGACGCTGTTCATGAACTCAAGATTCAGCTTACCTATCGCAATAGTAACTTCTGAGGGAGTGAAAAGAAAAAGGAAAGAGTGGTTCACATTGTTCATATAACTTTAATGTATGTTGAAATATTGCACAAAATCATAAATATTGCATAAAAATGTTTGACCCATAGCTTTTTTGTACTTAAAACGCAATGATATAAAGATTTTGTTTGTCAACTCTACTTTAACAATGAAGTATTATTTGTTATATATCTACTCACTATTTAGACTAGTCAAAATGTAGTTTTCGCTTAAAATGTTTGTGTTAATAAGTCTGATTTTTATTTTTTTATTTTTTTTTTTGGGCGCTGAATCCAAATCCGATGTTTTTTAACAAAACTTCGTGACGGAACATTTTCAAAAATGCAAATTACAGTAAGGTGAACATTTTGAATTTTTTACATATTTTTGCTTATAACTCAAAAACCGCATCAAAATGAAAAGTTATAGTAGCCTTGGGACCTAGGTTTTACGATACCTCTTACTGGAATAGCTTATTTCTTGTAGGGAATTTAGCCTTTTGGGAAAAATTGTAAATTTTTAATTCGCAGCGCTGCATATTCAATCTGCCATAGACATCAAAACAAGTAGAGAATCTTGCAGGAAATTTTACGAACTTTCTTTTTGCAAATCGATGCCCTTTTATATAGAACTTACGATTTTTGAGTTATAAGCAAAAATAAGTAAAAAAAATCTAAATGTTTGCCTTATTTTGAATTTTTGAAAATGACCCGTCACAAAATTTTATTAACTAACATCAGATCTAGATTCAGCGCCCCAAAAAAACAGAAGAAACAATAAAAATAAAACTTAACCCAAAACTTTCCCGTGAAGGGGGTTTTTGAAGACAATTTTACTGGACTACTTGGGGTTTTGCGATAGTGATATAACACTAAAAACCTTGAATGGGTGGGCAGCATTTGACTTTTTTATACACCCCACTTGTAAACTGAGACTGTATCAAAATACCTCCGTTGCAGCAGACCTCCGTACTCAGCAAATTTCAAATGCAAACTAACATATTTCATTCCATCATAGCGAGATATGACATGTTTTTGTAAGCTCCATAAGAATAATATGGGGTATGAATATGCAGGTTTGCTGCAACAGGTATAACAGGTAAACTGGATGGTAATATGTGGGGTTATCTGTGTTATCTGTTACAGGCTGGGTCTACACTCCTTCCATATACAGCGCCGTAGAAATAAGAGTGAATAATCTTTATTGTCTAGTGCAGTTAATAGTAGTTTAAATAGATTTTCATAAAACTGTGGTCTAGTAAACGCTTTGGAAAAAATATAATCACAGACTCTCAGACAAAGCGTTTTTTGCAATCGCAGATAAAAACTAAGGATACAAATTGAGGCGCGAATTGTTTTGAATAATTGAGTTTGTACGGCTGCGGCGCGCGGGACCGCGGCGGGGCGCCTCAGAATTACGGTTATGTGGTTCGAGGATGAGGCATGCGGCTGCCAAGAAACCCGGCTATGTTTTCTTTGCGATTTCCCTTTCTGATTTAATGGCCAACAACTTTCTCTGCATGGTTTTTATTCAGTTAGTTGTGGAGTTACGAACATTATTTACTTATTGTAAGGAATGCCAGTTTTTGATACAATAATCATCTTGCTTATGCTTGATACGGTTTTATTGCTCGATGTTAGAGTTAGAACATATCACTTACTGTTACTAAATAGCATTGACAATGATTTAACACAACGTATGTATGTTAATAAACAGGGATTTTATACGTTATCATTGAATAGTGAAAAGTGTATCTTGAACGTTTCATGTTTGAAAACCAGGTTATTTAATTAACGTAAACTTGTTTGATTTTTTCAGAACATTATAAGGCTTAATCTTCTTTAACACACCCTACAACGCAGTATAACTGTTGTAACTGTCAGTAGAAGCGTCTAAATGTTCGTACACTTATGTCACGCATAACACTTAACCTTAAATTGGTAACTAACTAAAACAATTAAATAACAACTAAACTTTCCTAGTTATTTCTGCGTCAAAATTTATAATAATACACTTAAAAACATTGCCTTCAACATTTATTTTCAGTGATGCTATTTTTATTTTTGTTTGTTTTAAAAACTGTTTAAAACCGGATTGTCTTCCTAAAGGGTTTCTCGAGTTCGTCCCTGACTAATCGACGTATATAATTTTGGACCACTTTTACAAGGAATAAGTTATTGATAAGATATCCCAATATTTCTCTCTACAAGAGGGTAATGCCACCAAAAGCCCAGTTTAAACTGAAGTAGGCAAATGCCACAGTCGAGTCGATCAGCTGGAAACGGGCTTTTGACAAATTGGATGCGCTCGATATGCGAACGTCCGGCCAACTCTAATTGATTCCATCATCCCCTCATCGCTCCTTAAGGGATCTTTTAAATCCACCCCAGTTGTTCAAATAATTCCGACTTGGAGAAAGCAACCGTCTGAATAAAGAAGTGGCCCGCGATCGATCCGATTCTCCGGCTCTTGCCAACATTTTTACGTTTGTAAACACGACCCCAATGCAAACCGAGTCGCCGCTCTCTTCCCCTGTTCATAATCTTTATGGGATGTTTAAAAATTAGAGTAAACATCCTCTTCATAAATCTCTCTTAATTGAGTGAAACTTTCACTGTGTCAATGACAAGGGCATAAGCTTGGTCGCTTATTTTCATGCAACTGTAAAAGTTTATGTTGTGTACGTTTTATGATTTTAAATTGTAATACCTCGTATTACTAGAACCACATTGATTTAAAACTGTTGTAGTATAAAAGCGCAACTTGCATGAACTTTTTTTTTGCTCGTAGCCAAAAGTTCTGATAGAAAATTCAAAATATTTTACACGTTTTCAATCAGGATTCAGTTTTCATCGGTGTTGGTTTATTCAAAGACCTTTATTCAATGCCCTAAGGTCATTTATTAATAATTTAATCAGTTTTAATACGCCAATGGGTTTGAAGTTCATGTTATTCGTAAATAATCAAAGTTAGGTATTATCAGGATTCGTACAGAAACCTTATGAACGTTCAAAACATATAACGAAAAAATAAAAAACCTAGAGTGTTTCCGATTACGACGAAACCGTCAAACCTTAAAATCCAGAGAGCGGCCGACCACTTTAGCGGCGATATTCGATCTCACGTTCGACAGGTCAACAGCCGCGTCACCGGACTTATCGTGTTTGCCGTGTTGATTTTGCACAAGTAGACGGCGCTGACGGTTCGACTCTCGCGTTTTGAGTGAACCCCCGCCTCGTGCAACGTGTACAAATCTAATATTGGCGCCCGTCAGCGACGCACACAATGCCGAACCGCTCAGCCGTGGCAGCCAATCAGGTGATACGCCCACCGACAGGTCCCCGTCTCAGATATTGTGTTTGCCCCGTCACACGCCGTGTTTACAGCTGTGTTGCGTTTTCTGGGGTGGAAAAAATAAAAGTGACATCGTGTCGGGATTGGCTTGTTAGAGTAAACGTTCGGGAGTGTACGCGGGGGTTCACATATGGCGATGGGAGGTGATAGGACGTAATAAAGGTTAGGAAGGTAGACCTGTACAGGATAAGCTAGTGTTCAAGCTTTGTTAGATCCAACACTACGCATTTTTATAGGAATATTTAATTTTTTTATTTATTACTGTATTATATTTTTATATAAAGTTATTTAAATTACTTAAATGTATATTAAAATGTTTAAAATCTGGAAATTCAACGATTCTTTATTATTTTTTTAAAGCACACCTATGAGTCTTGACATATTATTCCGACTAACATAAATATAATACAAATTTTAAATATGAGTCTAAATACTAAAAATCGAGAAGATTCTTAATTATCCTCCTCATTTGGTAAAAATCTGCGTTCCCCCTCTCTCTCATCATATGGCTGTATGCCGCAAGAGCATACATAACCTTTGGAAAACTACAAGCAAATCTTACTTCGCCGTCTCAAAAATACAAAACAACTGCTTCGAGCAAACCATCAACTTTCTAACCATCAATTTTCTGGCAAAAGTAAGGCCAAGTATATAGAAGACGTTGAATAAGGGTAAAATCATAGATTTCCAACGGAACTACATTTATTATTTAATTTGTTGGACTTTTCCTATCGCATCTAGTGTTTAAACTACACTACGTTTCGAAAGGTATTGAAATGTAGTGTAGTTTAAACACTAGAAGCGATAGGAAAAGTCCAACAAATTAAATAATAATTACAAATCCTTCGCTATTAGGAACTACATTCTTCCCTCAAAATTATTTTTCGTTAAAATCAGACAGTTTATTGGCCTATACAATGCGACTACCTACGGTTGAGCTTAACTTTGGAGCTACCTGATGCATCATAGACTATTATTTCCTTTAAATTTATTTTCCATGCTGCTCAATGATTTATTTCTCTTACTGCGTTATCCCAAAAGTTTAAAGTGTCCAATCATCCAATCGCACGTCATTCCAGTAGTTTATTTCAACCAATAACGCCCAAAGTTTGAAGATTAGTCTGGGAAGTGACCGGAAGGCGGTTGTCATAGCAGACGACAAATCAGACCAAGTGGCGCGAGAGGAGACAATGAGGCGGTGAGTCCTGGAGAGATGTTATTGCAGACATCGCCGGGGCAATGGGGCGGCAGGCGGCCGGCCAGCTACACGGGCGGGAGAGCAGCTGAGTTCTGGTCAGCAGTACCGGCGGGAGGTGGAAAGTGGAAAAACTCAAGAAATAAACTCAAATTCGTCTGCTAAACTCTTTGATTGTATCAAACTACTGTCAAAACGTTGTTTATTTTTAATGCCTACTAACAGTAAGCAATTCGTGCTGTAATATTGTACCGGTAGTAGTATTGTACAATGCTAACCGTAATATTGAGTATTACCACTATTAATAAGAATACGTCCTCTTTTTATACTTGCGGCAAGCTCGGCGGGAACTTTCATTGTCATACTTCGTTTAAGTTTAATGCAGATTGTAGTGTGTCCTTTTATTGCACATGAGCTTGCATGGTCATATGTGTTTTTGTCAAAAAAATAATATCAGTTTATTATGGCCATAAAAAATATAGTTTTGTAGCTGATTTTTGTACAACAGTAGATAGTTTTATGTTCGTTTGGGCATAAATACAGCAACAAATATGATTAATAGTCTAAATAACGCAGATTTAACGGTAATTCCGAATACAGCGCTCTCAAACACTCGCCAATTCGTCTGGTCAGATATTTCACTAGCTACACTGGACCTGCCTTTAGGCGGGAAGAAAAGTGTGAACGCTTCAGTCCTGCATTACATTTCAAGTGCATATATTCTACAAAAATTATTGTAATTTAAAAGTCTGTCTTCTACTCATTTAAATATGCGCAATTTAAATCTTAGAATAATGTTTTGATTGCTTCATGAATATATTTTAATTATTTTGAGGTCAGCGTCCTTTCTGCATGGTTTTATGATTTCTAATGTTATTCCTAATGTTGTTATAAATGCACAATGCATTAATTTTAGTATTAACTCTTCATAAAAGACAACTTAAGACCATATCAGACAAGCAGGTCATAAAACATTTACTATTAATTAACTACTAGCCCTTTATAGCCCAGTCACCTAGAAAAAGGGGAACATTCTTATATGCCTGGAAGTTGCTTTAAAATGTCGTGCTAAGTGTATTTTTAACATATCCAAGAAGCCCCATTGGTGGGTGATCGACAAGGGGCCGCCATCTTGGATTTTGGATACAATTTCTAGGTTTTCCCATCGGCAAATCTATGTCGAGTTACTTTTAAATTGACCCCTCAAAAGTCAAATTCAGTCAAGCTATTATTAAGGTATGACTTTGAAAAGTTGAAAAGAAAACCCGTAGTTCATAGCATAAAGATTTTAATACGTCTTGAATGTATTAGATATTGTATGTACTCTTTCTTAAGAATCTGTTAAAATTTTTTACTTCTTTAATTTCAGTTTCAAATTAAAAATGTTAAGTTTTATGCTTTTTAAACGTGCTCTTCGCCTTTATATTTGAAGACCACAGCTTTAAACCAACACGCACCCTCCGCTCATATCACAGTAGCGGGTGCGGAGGCTCACTGTCACCTCAGCTGTCACATGTAAACAAATGAGACTGAGGAATTTTGTTGATTGCGACAAAAAACGCGAAACAAAAAGTGTCGGGCATTAGAGGGAGTGTGGCGAAATTTGGGGCGAATAAAGGGTGGGCCGGACAGGTGGCCGCAGCTAACTAGCGCCACATTCGTTAGCCGTGTTTGTCGACAAAGCGCTGGTCCGCACACAATCTCAGGCCCGGGCCGGCGAGCAAACATGTGGACTTTGTCTTACGATAATTGCGAGGGGGCGGTGCGTTTTGTACCAACATTTTTATTAAATCTTAGAATAGACCGTAGTTTTACATTTCCTTGAAAACGTTTCAAGAAATTTTAAATAATAGGGGTGTGGTGAATAGGATGTGGTTAGTATATCCTGTCGACACGTAATCTACTGAAACTTTTAAGCTGATGGAGTTCCAAAAAAAAGGCCAAAAATTAGTTATACACTAGTTCGTTTGTAGGGAATTAATCTTTTATAAAAATATAAACTTTAAGGTAAGTTCTTCAAATAATGAAAATATCATAAATTAATATTAACCCAACAATTAAGTGAGTAAACTGATTCACTTAATTGGTGGCTCACCCATTCTTATAAAAACTACAAAACCACTAAACAAATTAATTATGTTGACATTTTGAAATCATAGTTCATTTTGGTTTGCATATGTTCCCTATGGCCAAAAAGGGTAATACATATTCACGGGTCTCCACTTTGTGTAACTTAAAAGATTTCTAACGTTAAATGTAAATTCACTTTCGTTTGAGTTTTATGGACATATAAAAGGATTTTTAGTTCCAGTGTAAATCAAAAGATTAACCATGAGGAATTATGTGCATTAGTGGTATTTGAGTTTCATTTGCTTGACAAAATACTTGTCAAGAATTTATTTAAAATAGAGGTCGAAAATCAACCAGAAAATATAGTTGGGTTAAGTTTTACTTATTGCTCCAACAAAACATGAGACTATATTTGTTCACATTATGATTGACTCGTTAACTGCTTGACAACTCATAAAGCCTTTTTTAATAATTTTCCTTTTAATATGTAATTAATTTTGTACAGTCCTCAAAAATAGTAGTAAATAATAATGGGATGTGCACGTCTAATGGAAAGTACATTTCCAACGATGTACTTAGAGTTTTACTAAATTGCACGCAGACTGAGGAAAAAGGATCACAAAATTCATCCTTGCCTATTAATATTAAGATAACTTTAAAATAAAAATTAACTTATAGCATAATATCATTCACAAAATAATAAATAAATTTGAATTTCCCTAGCTACAAAAAAAATTAAAGCAGATTTGGAAAGTAAATTTAAACGGGGGGCCATATTTCAGTCTGTGGTTTCACAGTTGTTCTTCAATGATGTTTGTGCACTTCTGTCAACTCTTCATCAATTTGTAAATATCATACAAAAATAATTATAGCCTCCAAAGTCCTGATTACGTTTCGATTCTAAAGAAAATCATCCCTATGGAGTACTCTTAACAGTAACTGCAGTACAAGAACAAAATATAACAAGAGTGCGAAGTAGGTCACTGCATATTCCAGATTATGTTCAAAATACGAGATTTATCGAGCACTTCATATATGGTCGAGAAGATGCAAACACCTTTTACTCGTTATTATGATCGATACGTTTAAATACACAGCTGATGAAACCATAACAAATATTTATTTATTTATATTGGAATAATACAAAAAAGACGAAGTAATAATAATAATAATAATAATAAACGCCTTTCTTTGACGCGCTTCTCAAAACTGGATTTAAGGATAGTTCAAGTCATAATAATGTCAGGATAAGAATGGCAGTATGTAAAAATATAACAAATACAAAAAAGCTTTAACATTTTTACTTTATTAACAAACTATAAACGTCTTTCGCATTTGAAAGAATTCAAAGATGATTTGAGGATGCCAGGGAGGTTTTGTAGGGTACTGGGCCGAAATAAGAGAAGCTTTTCCGGCCCAGTTCAAGCCTCACACTGTGAAAGTGAAGCTTCCGATCCCGTTTTTGCTTCATCGTCATAAAGTAAACAATGTAATGATGAATTTTCGCAAATAATAAACACATATCGAAAACAGGGGATTTCATAGTAGAGCAGTGAAAAATACTTTTTCCATTGAACATTTTCTCACAATAGTTGCATTCCCTTATAAATCAACAGTTGCAAGATAATTTAGAAATTAAAAATTGGATTAAGTTGATGTGTAAGATATCAATCACAAAATTTACTGTAATCTTCGTTAGTAAATGGATTCCAATTTATTATTCCATGATTTTAACTCAAACGCTTTGCTTTATCTTTATAGGAATTGGTGAACAAGTTAAATACCGATATTCAATTTTAAAAAAGCTAAAATCAAAATATATTTACCGATTCTCAGTCGCTATTTAGCAGACGATATTCAAAGTTTAAGATGTTAAGTTCTAATTCAAAAATAACAAAAACTCTCCCATCACACTCGTAACTACCTGTTAACACCGGTTTCACCTAAGGAAATCGATCTAGTTTATTATAGTTCTGAATAAAATAGTGGATAATAAATCATGACTAGTGGCTTGAAGGGGCTAAAAGCCCCTGAGGAGGGAAAATTCAAAGATAGATTGCACCTCACCAAAAACATGTCTTTCAAAAAGTAAAGTTCAAAGAGTCCTTATTTATTATAGGACAAAATACCTTCATAGGAAACTAAATCCACCTTATATTGATATAGCCAACCACATGGTTTTCAACCAATTAACAGCATCAAATGTTTTATGTAAACAAAGCAGACGTTTTTAGATTCCTATGCTTTTTAAATGGCAGATAGTTTACGTTATTTTTAGTTTTCCGTTGAATTTCAAGGTATTTTATTATTTTACCCGCCATCACGGAATACAGACCTTTAATTTGAGCCCCCTCCTGTCTTTCTACGACTTGCCGGACGCCCACAATTTTGACGCAAAGAATCGACTTACGAAATTAAATACATGACTAGTGGCTTGAAGGGGCTAAAAGCCCCTAATGAGGGAAAATTCAAACAATCTTTATTTATTATAGTACAAAATATCTTCATAGCAAACTGAATCTACCTTAAAGATATTTAGCCTACCACATGGTTTTCAATCAAGTGTCAGCAGCACATCTATATAAATAAAATTAGAGTTTTGTCTGGACATTGCTTAGAATTATGAAATTTTTGGTTATTTTTGCATTTTGAAGGTCAGAGAATCCGAATCAAGCCTTATCTCAATTTATGTCACGATGTTGGTAACGCTCAACATCACACTTTAGACCGCTTTTCACGCAAAAACTAGAGTACTGTTATGGCTGAAACATTTTTCCTGACGTTTTGTTTACATTTTCAGTGTTCCAAGCAGATGGTAGTTACCTTCACTGATGGATTCGTCGTTAAAGATGTTTAATGATTTCATTCAGTTTCATGTTTTGGTTTATAATATTTATTTTTGTACGTACTATATAAAAGTAGCATTTAATCCATTGTTAGTTTTCGTACATAATCCATTTGCTCATGGAATCTACTCATCAAGTATAAAAAGTTTGATATTTAGGCAATTTATTAAATCACAAGTACTTTTGAAATCAAACTGCAAAATCCTAAAACACGAATTTTATTTTATCTCGACCAAGTTTGGCTTGTGGCAGAATCTATATAATTAATACGCCAACACGGAATTTGTCTTATGAACTCCTCCGTCATTTCTTAACCGATTTTGATCATTGACGGCTCATTGGAAAGAGCGTGTCACGTAGATTTGCAAACTGGCCTTACATTTTTGAAAAAAAGTCCCTTGGGCTCTGCCCCATTGGCTTTTAAAGTTCCCATGTTATCCTTATGAAGAACATAATTGTTTACATTTTGATCAGCTGGATAATTGCTGTTATTTTTTAATTTGTGTAAACATAACCCTCGAGACGGATCGTGTTAGCATGATTGTGTTTTTAATTTGTCGCCATTTGAATTATCGCTCTGCTAGAGTAGCGCACGATTCCGTGCGCTCGGATCCACTAGTACAAATTATAATAACTGATGAACTGTTTACATCTAAACAGATGTAAATAGCAAAAAAAATTAATAGTATGTGAAATCAGCTGTCAGGAATAGAACATAAAATAAATCACTGACTAGAGATAACTTAAAGACCTTTCTTCCCTGTAACAGCTGTTATTGAAAGAGCTAATTTAAACCATCTATTTTTTGTACATCATTAGAAAAAAGACTTTGCTTTTGTCTTTAATCGAATTTCATTGACGGAAGTAGCGAATTTCCTTAAAGGAATAAGCTTTACCATAGGTCTCATGGCAAGACCTAAGCCCAAGGCCATGATAACTTTTCACTTTGAGGCTCCCAGAAGCAAAAAACACCATTTAAACAATATTTAAAGCGGAAAACACAGTACATTGTCCCTATTTTCTTATGGAAAATAAGAAAAATTCTATATCTCGGTTACTACTACCTTGATAAAACTTTGGTATGTGGCTTTTATGGTTCAGATTCACATGATATTGTTTTAAAACCACAAAATGTCTGCATGACTGTTGCAGCAGACCTGCATACTCATTCCCCATGTTATTCTTATGGTAGAAATAAAATAAGGGCATGCACAAAGTCTGGAGGTCTGCTGCAACGGGGGTATTTTTTTGTTCAAGATAGACCCTAAAACCTTAGAATTTTGTTTGACATTAAATCAAGGGAAAATTCTACGTTTTACGTACATATACTTTCATGAAATAGAATACCCCCGTTGCAGCAGACCTGCATACTCAGCGAATTTCAAATGCAAAACAACATATTTCAATCCAACATAGCGAGATTTGACATGTTTTGGTAAGCTCCATAAGAATAACATGGGAAATGAGTATGCAGGCTTGCTGCCACAAAAATGGAAATTTTGGGGATTGTAGACCAAAATATATTACATCTCATGTAGATGAAGCCACAAACCAAGTTTTATTAAGATATGTTGAGAATTAAGCGAGATATAGAATTTTACTTATTTCCCATAAGGTTCCCATTGGGACAACGTACTGTGTTTACCACATTCAATATCTCGGTAGCCAATGGACATAGAGCAATGATCAAAAATACTAAATTGTTTGTTTTTTCGAGCTGAATTCAATGGTGCTAACAAAAATTCGATAAATTTTATTTTTCTATGTAAAAAACTCAAAAAACCCATTTTTGGGGGGGTTTATCCCCCTTTACCCCCCCTTCCGGTGGTCCGATCGGGCTGTTTCACGAACTCGTCCAAGTGATTACCACTTGTCTGTACCAAATTTCATCAAGATCGGACCATTTTTACGGCCGCTATCGTGCTAACAGACACATATATATATAGATATATAGATATATATATCTAAAAATTCGAACGAATGGTGTTTTTTGCTTCTGGGGGTTGCAAAACGAAAAGTTATCATGGTCTGAGGCTTAGGTCTTACCATGAGACCTACGGTAATAGCTTCTTCCCTATAGGGGAAATTCGCTAAAACTGTATACTTGGTCTGCTGCGACGGGGGTTTTTATATCCTGCCTAAGTGCTACTCAATACCATACATGCGAGCATATCTGACGATATTGGGCGTAAGCCCAAGGGCAGTGATACACTTGAGGGCTTTGTCGGCGGGGCATTTAATCTGCTCGCATGTATAGTACAGGGAGACCAAATAGAAATACCTCGTGTGGGGGGCAGTAATAGAATAACTCCAGTCGCAGCAGACCTGCAGTCTTTGCAGATTCCTGAAAACATCTTTCTGGTTAATGAAAGTTTACCTTCTTTACATTAGTCCAATTTGCGTTAACCAATGCCGTGGTCCGACAAAACTATTTTCAATTTAATAACAGTTTTTATGAGCAACCAGAGGGATTAGCGATGGGGTCACCACTGTCTGCGATACTGAGTGAAATATTTTTGCGTGCTCGCTGGTCCAATACCACTGACCTATCACTGCACAGCCCAAACTACTTGTCTTACAACCTTGGACCTTTGCATGGACATTCTTTATGGCGTGAGCATCCGCTAAGAACGTTTTTTAATTCGAACTTGTAAGGGGTCTTGGTGAGGTCGAAGTTTATGATTTTTCCTAAGTAAATGGAATGGATGATCTTTTGTTTGGTTTTCAATGTTCATTCAACAAGCAGATGGTTCAAGCGTCACATATGGATACAGCAGATTTACAATTTTGTTACTTTCATAATGGTTTTATGGTTGTTTTGTTGATTGATTATTTAGATTATATGTACTATATAAAAGTTATATTTAGTTTAGTTAGTTAACTAAAAGTTATCATTCGTTTTTGTACCTTATCTGTGTAATCATAAACTCAGTATGTGGCCCTATCTTCATTTAGGCAGGAGGGAGTTACAATTTTTATCGTGAGCGAAGCCACGGGCAACTGCTAGTGTTTTATGTAAATAAAGCAGACGTTTTTAGATCCCAATGCTTTTTAAATGGCAGATATTTTACGTTATTTCTCGTTTTCTGGTGAATTTCATTATTTTTCCCGCCATCACGGGATAGAGACCTTTAATTTGAGCCCTCTCCCATCTTTCTACGATTTGCCAGACGCCCACAATTTTGACGCAAAGAATCGCCTTACGAAATTAAATATATGATGATGATAATGACACGTGTTGATTTAAATCGTATCTAACAATTAACAGAGAACTGCAAACAACTGGTCCCATTTTATTAACATTGGAATTTTTGGCGACCCACGGGGGCCTTAGATGATTTGCAGGAAACAGGGAAACTGAGAGTTTTTTATTCATTCTATACTAAGACCCAGGAACTTTAAAAGAATGACCGATGACAATTCACAACAGAGGCTATACAATTAGTAACAAGTTACAAATTTATATGAATTAAGTCGAAACATTTTAACAGTTATAAATATTTTTAAAAACAAGTCCTTATCTTTTTTATTAATATCTTCCAACAACGATTCATTGGAAAATTCACTTCCAATTTAGCAAGTTTTTTAAGTAAAGACTATTTTTAGTAGCCACTACTCAAAGGATACGCAAAAATCAGGAAGTCCAGACTGGCCGAATCGTTATTACAGACACACATGGAAATTTTGAAGCAAATGAATTAGGATCAATGGAGGTTTGTATACGTACGGTCGATTCTCATTTTGCAAATTGTGGTTATGAATTCTCTGTCATGTGATCAAATACCACAGAGAGGTACTAACAGTTTTTTTTGTTTTTTTTTCAATTGATAAATACGATTTCATGTGAATTAAGAAGTAAAGTGCCAATAGTCTTGAAAATTTAATAAAAGCTTTTGTCATAAAAAACACTCTTGATATAAAAAAAGGAATGTAAGGTCGTTTCGACAGAGGCTTTCCTCCCTGCTCATGCAAATTTTATGGAAAATCCTTTTGAAAGTAGAACATAATATGTCCTCCGATTATCCTGAGAGCTAGGTGCAATATAAGCCTAAGTATAAAACAGCTGTTAAGGAACCTATCCTGATAATATCATGCCTTAACTCCGTATAAATTAGCTGTTCAGTGACCCACACAAAGGCAATAACTCTGCTTTACTTACAGATTTCAAATACATGCCCAAATTAGTTCTTTTATACATAACCTCATGGGTTCAAACGATTTTAGAAAAAGCTATATTTTTAACATTGATATTTATTTTAATAAACCTACTTCTAAACATATTAGTGAGGTGGCTTAGTGAAATTACCGTTACCTGGCGGATAAAAGCATCAAATTTGGTGTGAGGGAAATAATTTTTCTTATGGTGTACTAATAAATTTTAGCTTAGGAGCCCTTTTGAATTTTTAAAAATTTCCGCACCCGGCACCAAAATCTGAGTGTGGTATGTAAAATCACAATTAACATGGGATCATTTTTGAAAAAAAGTCACTTTACTGCATTTTTTACATGTATTTCTTTAGATATTGACTTGGAAACAATGCCTATCGTTGTTCAGTGTTTAATTCTTTATTTTGACAGGATCATAATTTTCGGGCGCCATCTTGGATCCGCCATTTTGGATATCAACTCAATTTTTTTATGTAAAGGTGGTGTTGTGACACATCATTATGAACTAGATTTTTACGCTGATTACAATGCTGAAATCCGTTTGTGAAAATATGCGTTCGTTAAAAAGATATGCTCAAATAAAAATTCACCCCTATACATTTCTTATGGACGTTTAATATTTTTAGCATTTTTTTGAATAATGTTTCTTATTTCTCTCATTATAATTAAGATATGTGGTAATTTTAGTATTAAAATACTCACTGAAACAGCAGCTCTCATTTGAGATATTAGTCATCAATTTCGGACGAGTGACAGATGAGCTATAAGACTTAGTAAGAACTCAAAAATCAACTTTTTGAAATTTGGTTTTAATTAATTATCTATGTCTCCGGTTCTAATTAAGGTATTTAGTTCATTTTGGTCTTAAAATACGCAGTGATACTTCAGCTTTCGTTTGAAATACTGATACATAAAATCTGCTAGATTTTAAACGGGTTTTAAAGCTCATTACGACATAAAGATTTCTTATTTCAAAATTTTACTCTTAAAAGTGAATTATATCTCACCCTGAACTTTTCCGAATTAAGTTATCGTGGTCTCAAAATAAAGCTGATATTCTACTGAGTCTTTTAAAAGCATTCAGAACTCAATACCTGTCCTAGAATTGGAGATATCAGTCTTTATATAAACAAAAATGTCTGAAAAATTTTATTTTATGTGGGTTTTTGAACCACAACTCGCCTGAAACTCAACCTATTAAAATAATTTATGACTCAAATGAAAGCCAATAGTCTACAGAGTCGATTAATATCCTTACGATTTTTGAGTCTTCTTTTGAACTAGAGAAATCCTTCATGAACTCTAAAATTATGCAAATAAAACAAATTTATGTTGAATGAAAGCTCATAAGTCACCTAACATCTAATCTGATTTTATTGAGAATTAGCTCACCTGAAAGCTGCTGGTTTACTGAGTGATTTAAGACTAAAATGAACTAAATACCTTAATCAGAACCGGAAGTATAGATAATTAATTAAAACAAAATTTCCAAAAAGTTGATTTTTGAGTTCTTACTAAGCCTTATAGCTCATCTGTCACTCGTCCGAAATTGATGACTAATATCTCAAATGAGAGCTGCTATTTCAGTGAGTATTTTAATACTAAAATTAACTACATATCTTAATTATAATGAGAGAAATAAGAAAAATTATCCAAAAAATGCTAAAAATATTAAAAGTCCATAAGAAATGTATAGAGATAAATTTTTATTTGAGCATATCTTTTTAACGAATGCATATTTTCAAAAACGGATTTCAGCGTTGTAATCAGCGTGAAAATCTAGTCTGTAATGATGTGTCGCAATACTACATTAAAATTTAAAAAAATCTTACATCCGATATGGCGGATCCAAGATGGCGCGGCGCCTAAAAATTAATACCCAATAAAAATTAAGTATTTACAACTCAGCAATTAAGGCAGTGGTTTTAAATCGATATTTTGGGAAATACTAGCTTGGATACCCATAAATAAAATGTTTTCAATATATATTTATCGGCCATTTTGGATTATGGTGCCGTGTATGTAAATTTTTAAAAATTCAAAAGGGCTCCTAAGCTTAAATTTATTAGTATACCCTAAGGTACCTTCATGCCAAATTTGGTGCTTTTATCCGCCTGGTAACGGTATTCTTAAATTATAGCCCTAAGCAACCTGACTATATGGAAAAAACCTACTTTTACATACCTTGCAAGAAATATAAAATACCCCCGTTGCAGCAGGCCTGCATACTCAGCGAATTTCAAGTGTAAAACAACATTTTTCAATCCAACATAGCGGGAACAAATCAATGGTTTGTTAATATTCCCAACTACACAAGCCAGATCGGCGGCGAAGGCGGGTAACCGCTAGGCGCGAGACGCCGCGCCGCCCCCGCCGCCCCCGCCCGCCACGCCACCGCCCCCGCCCGCCCCGCCACCGCCGCGGCGCCTCACGTAACCGCACCGCCAACCACTCCAGTGGCTGAGCCGTGCAACCAGACTACCACAACTAGTCTACCGCAGCCAAGTCGATTCACACTTAGGAGTTGCTTGTTTTAGTATTGGAATTTATATAGCTCGAAACAAAAATACACCCGTTGCAGCAGACCTGCATACTCAGCGAATTTCAAATGCAAAAGAACATAATTCAATGCAACATAGCGAAATTTGACATGTTTTTGTAATCTCCATAAGAATAACACGGGGAATGAGTATGCAGGTTTGCTGCAACAGGTATGTTAAAACTGGTTGGTTTTAATTCATTATTTAATAGATCTTGACTAGAAGAAGCCATATACCAAGTTTTATCAAGAAATGTTAAAAAATAAGGAAGATATAGAATTTTTTTATTTCCCATAAGGATAACATGGGGAATGATTATGCAGGTTTGCTGCCACAAAAATGGAAATTTCGGGGGTTTTAGACTAAAATACATTAGACCTCATCTAGATGAAGCCACAAACCAAGTTTTATTAAGATTTGTTGAGAAATAAGCAAGATATAGAATTTTACTTATTCCCCATAAGGTTAACATAGGGACAACGTACTGTTTACCACTTTCAATATCTCGGTAACCAATGGAGATAGAGCAATGATTCAAGATACTAAATTGTTTGTTTTTTTGAGCTGAATTCAATGGTGCCAACAAAGATTCGATAAATTTTATTTTTCTATGTAAAAAACTCAAAAAACCCATTTTTGGGGGGTTTATCCCCCTTTACCCCCCCTTCCGATGGTCCGATCGGGCTGGTTTACGAACTCGTCCAATTGATTACCACTTTACGTGTCTGTTCCAAATTTCATTAAGATCGGACCATATTTACAGCCGCTATCGTGCTTACAGACACATATATATATAGATAGATAGATAGATATATATATATATATATATATATATATATATATATATAAAAATTCGAACGAATGGTGTTTTTTGCTTCTGGTGGCCCCAAAACGAAAAGTTATCACGGTCTCGGGCTTAGGTCTTACCATGAGACCTATGGTAATAGCTTCTCCCCTATAGGGGAAATTCGCTAAAAAATCATCCTTGTTGTTTCGTGGAATATATAGTCATGTTTTTTTAGCATTGAGGAAAATCTAGACACCATCCGGAAGAGCCAAAACTAATCAAAGTAAAAGAGGCATAATAACATAGAAAAATAAACAGGAATTTCCTGTTTATTTTTCTATGATAATAATTATATGGTTGTCTGCGGACCTATTGAATTTCCTGTTAGAGCCCTCCCCTCAGAGTTAGGTGTCAATGTGGTAAAATAATCCAAAAACTCACTTTACGTAAACAAGGGGTTTGCGAGAAGTGATTTTTGAAGTCGAGGACCTCTAATGAAAATAAATAAAAAAAATAACTATCCACGATGTTCAACGTAGTCAGAATACTCACGCGGAAACGAGGTAAGCCCTTCATAGCTATCCCATCGACCCATCAGTCTTTTACAGAAATTTCCAGTGTTTGAGAAATTGTTTTTTAGCGACTCCAGCTTCTATTTCTAAACATCATACAATCTTGGACCTGGGCTATATACTTTGTTTCGTATACTCTTCCTCAAACGCCAGGAATACTGTTGTTAAGTTTGCGAACTATACCAAACTGATACATTCAACCCAGCGAGCATTCTATGCTCGCTAATTCCAACCGCAGTCCAGTTCAGGCACCTCATTTTTACAAACCGCTTTGAACGAGATATTTCAGAAGGCTCATCAACTCGAACATAAAGGTGAACGAAAAAATCTCTTTTACCATGTCAATGTACTTGTCCTCCAGTGACAACAACGTACTCCCAAGCAAATGATTGAATAGTCCATGTAAATTATCTTACTTTAGAACCTACCCAGACAAACGATTTATATGGCATTTCCATAATTATTGAACAATTTGTTACATCTAAATGTTATACCTAAGTAAATGGGGTAAATTCCACAAAAAAACTAAATTATCTGTTGGAAATAATTAATTTACTCCTGTACGTATTAGACACAAAATAGATACAAATATGGCATACAGTTATAATTAAATAACTATATTCTTCTCTAATATCGAGATCATCCAGGGATGCCAACAACAAACATATCAAAGATAATACACCCTAAGGTTTACAAGAAACTGATATTAGAACTGACTCTGGAACTTCCAAAAATATTTGAAAAATCATTTAAGAGGTACATGTTGATCCAATTAAATCCCGACCCGAGTAAAACCGATCAATGATTAAAAGCAGTAAGGTAAATTGACAAATCGTTTTTTAATCGAAAGACACACAACAAGTGTCAAATAAATAAAAACCTGAAATATAATTCGACAATTGAGTTATAGATGTTGATATTAATCAGTGCCCGTGAGGGGAGTGACACACACCAAGTGCCACGACATTCAAGATATATTTTTACTGCTATCATTAAACAAAGCCGAGGGGGGAGGGAGAGACAGGGTGTCAGATGATCGGCCGGACAATGGGGAAATTAAAAAATAAATTTGGCACGGGGGGAAGGTAATTCTGTTTGGCGACTCCGGCAACAGGCTAATGCGTCTTGTCACGCCGTTTTTATTCACTGTCCGACCACTGACCTCCCTTTGTGTCGCAAGATATTAATTGGGTTTTTAAAAGCGACTGTTGTTGACAACCCTCCTGCGACGAGAGCGGCTTAACACGCTGCGACGCGACGTGCGGTTAATTCAGTTTCCTGTTTAATGTGTTTCTTGCAGCATTGAATGGTGTTGATGTTACGAGTCCTGTTGATCGCTCATGACGGTTTCGCAGACCCTTTTGGGTTTTTGAATTGGACATCGCGGTGATCTTAGTGATCAGTATCCTGAATTGTGTGTTCCAAAATGTGCTATGTAT
This sequence comes from Flexamia atlantica, assembly GCA_035578135.1. NCBI lineage: Eukaryota > Metazoa > Arthropoda > Insecta > Hemiptera > Cicadellidae > Flexamia > Flexamia atlantica. The sequence continues at coordinate 32,518,378 of JAQJVK010000002.1, forward strand.
CTCCTGGTATTGGTCTATTATTCTAGAGTCCTCGAAATAAGTCTATTGTTCTTGAAAACGGCGATTACTCCTATCATTTTATTTTTTATCCTTTTTTTCTTGTAGAGAGATCCAGCTGTAAGGCATCTTTCTGATAGTTGAAGCCTTAAATTCTAATACCATTAGTAAATCGACAGATTATAATTTTAACATTGTGGTGATCACCTTAAAAGCACCTATTTATTTATTTATTTCAATTCTGATGGTCATCAGATCAGTTCTATGAGTAAATTTAGAATAATTCTTAATCATTCTTTTTTGAGACATGTACCTCACGGAGGACGTTACCCTGAATATAAGTGAAGGATGGGTGTGATGATCGTAAATCCAGCTGTCATTGATTATTGGGATTATAATAATGAACTTTGCTAAATAATCAGCTGATATTATTCTGTATCAAAACTATATGAGGTTGGGGAGGTAGGTCAATACAATGGGTAGGTTCACCAAGGGTCCAACAGCGTTCACCGTCGCCATTGCTTGGGGATACTGCGAAGGAGCCTGGAAAAATTGCTCCGAATGAAGACAAAGCACAACTTATTAAAGGAAATAGAACATATTTTAACTATGAAGGAAAAGAAAAGAAGGTCTATTAGGTCCGTTCTTCACATGTTTTACGCGGCAGTGAGTCAATAAAAACTCTTAATTTCCACTACTGCATATCTACTAATAAGCAACAGGCAACAGGGCAAATGATGCGACTTTAACTGATGACACAGATATTCTCGTGTCCATGCACATACCATGCACGTACTGCCTCAACGATCCTCTAAAGGAGTCTGAACTCAATTAATAGGTTTTAATTGTTTTAATGGCTTCAGTTTTAATTGAGTTAATACTAAACTCAATTAAAACTGAAGCCAAAATATTTATTCAAAGAAGATGGCAAATGCCCCCTGAAATAAATATCAATAACCTAAACAACAATTGGAATCCGGCAGTGCAATAGTGTTATTTTGGAAAAAAAAAAACTAAATTAATTGTTACATCCCTGTTGCTTCTAAATTAAACCAAGCTTATTTTCTCAATCCTCTTTCCACTGTTTAACATAAAATCAACACATCAATCGTTGTGTCGTTCTAATTTATAAAATGATTCTCCGTCCTCTACCTTTATATGCCTTTCAAGTATGGGGCTCTCAATATCAACTAAAAACAAAATGAAGTTTTTTTTTCAATACTAAGTGCTTATAATAGCAGTGAATTCACCTTAGCTTGTGAGGGTCGCGCAGCTACACCGGGAACTTAGAGTTGACATGATAGCTAAAAAATTTTATCTTCGATTGAGTCAAGTTTGGCGGGAAGAGCATCTTGGAATAAAGGAACACCTCTAGAATCGTAGGTTAAAAGCAAGACTCTTTTTCCAAAGCAGGACGTACTAAGCAGGTGTATACTATCCTCATTAGATAATTTTATTTGTGTTTATATGAACAATAAATTTTTCCTCGAGGAGTGACTCTGAACAGGGCAAGCTCACCATGTTATTATTCGTTAAGTGCGTGTTATTATTCGTTATTTTCTTTATCATTAACAAATGTTGACCCAGAAATAAAATGCTGTTACTTTAACAAATGAATATAATAGTCAGCTGGGACAGATGTAACATTAGCCAAGATTCTAAATGCCCAAGGTCTGTAGATTAGAATAATGATATTGTTATAATACTATCAGGTTAACTCCCACTTGGCCTGTGGAACCCAGCTCGTGACGTCGATCATAGTCTAGGACGGACGGTGGTGTGTCTTGTAATCCAACTGCTTGGAAGTAATTTATTGTGGACAGTTACAAGTGAGGGCTTGTGAGTTCGATATTCCCTTGTGGATCAATTTCTGCACCAGTGCATACTACATTCATCCATGAGACCATTCTTATAATTATAGACCAGTTCGTAATTCAATGGTAAAATTGTGGTTCGGATTCCACGTAAAACTGTAGCTCCCTCAGTTTCCATTGACTGTTGGGCTATTAATTAACAGTCCTGCTTAGAGAAAATGTCGGCCTTAGTCAGGAACAAGACTACAATATCGTGCAACAGCCATCTTGCACTAATCTCTCATTCGTACTTGGCTTAAAATACCTACCTGGGTAGGTCGCCAATTCAAGTAAAAGTATTAAAAAGTTTAAAAGTATTAATGACCCATATTCTGTTCTAAATAAGCTCTATTGGTATATCAGGTAAAAATATAGCTTCAAATGTGGTGAGAGTAATATCCTTCCTCTGATTGGTTAAGATTGATTTTCGTCCCATCTAGAGCTGTCTAGAGCTGTTATATTTTTTACTGCGATAACCTGAGTACTATTATTCTTCTCTTCTCTTCTTCTCTACAGACTTTGGCAAATTTCAAGCAGCGTAGATCGTGGTCAATTTCTGTAGAAAAAAAGAGAAGAGATGAGTAGTACTAAGTCAGGTTATCTAGGTCAAACATGTAAACAAATCACGACGTTTTTAGTGGTCCAGAAACCTTTAACCTCCATATGACGAAAAACTAATCTCGTCCAGAGGAAGCATATTACTCACCTCAACTGAGGCTATATTTTTACCCAATAGACTAATATAGAGCTTCCTAGTAACTAGAAAATGGTCTACGATTGACGTCACAAGCTTTGGTTCCACAGCCTTATGGGATTTGGGCAACCTAAGTATATTGATATCATTATTCTTTTCTAATTGTGAAGTGATGGATTGGTGATTAGCCATGTGAGAGGAATACTGACGTCTTATAATTCATTACAATATTAATCACATATTAAACTTATGTAAATACATAAAAACATTTAAGCTGAATTTCATCAAAATTCAAATAGATTTCAAAAATTTAAATATACACAGGGTTTGGAAAAAGTATGGATTGTATTAATTAACTTCTGTATTACTTGGTATGATGTATTTAACCTTTGCAGTTGTGAACCTGTTATAAATTGGAATATTTAGATATATTTTACTATTTCAGGCGTGACCAGGGGACGCAGACGGTCCGCAATGGAAGTTTTGAATTTCTTAAATGTAAGCATACCTCCAGTTATACATAATTTTAAAGGTTTTAAATAGTAGATTAAAACAACGCAAACCGGGTCTTAAAAGAATAATCCATTTAGAATGTACAGCTCCTCGAAAATTTTAATATTTTACATCTAAAATGTGGGGAAAGGAATGGAATAGTGGTAACTCCTAAATCATGGGGTAGAATATGATAAAACTTTGAATTTTTGTATATTTTATAGAAGCCAACAATATTTTATCATTTATAACATTTTCGCGTTCCTAGGAAACGGCCCTTGGTGGAAGGCGTAGAATTCTTCAAGGTAAGCATACCTCGAGTTATAACTCATTTTAAAGATCTTTGGAAGTAGAACACAACAGTGTAAGCCCGGTCGCTAAAGGTTGACCCGACACAAAGCTACAGCTGATCAAAGAAAAGATCACATTGAATTATGTTCTATGACGAGCCGTAACTTTTGATTGAACTCACCTTTTGCAGTCGGGTTTGCACTGTTGTGGTCTACTTTCAGATACCTTTAAAATGAGCTATAACTCGAGGTATGCTTACGTTAAAGAATTTCACGACTTCCGCCAAGGGCCTTCACCTAGGAACGCCAAAATAATAAAAAAATATCAAAATATTGTTTATCCCCATGAAATATACATTAATTCAAAGTTTTATTACATTCTGTACCATAGTTTCGGAGTTATTAACACTATTCCAGACCTTTCCATACATTTCAGTTGTAAAATATCAAAACCTTTGAGAAGCTGTAACTTCTGGCTGTGGATTCTGACTTTTGAGGTCCGGTTTGCAGTGTATGATCTACTAATTAGGAACTTTATAAAATGAGGTATAGCTCAAGGTATGATTTCATTTAAGGATTTCAAGACCTCCATCGTGGGCTGTCCCCTGGTCACGTGAAAAATAGCTGAATACATCAAAATAATTAAAATCAGGACAGATACACAACTGCCAAGTTTCATTAAATTCTGCTAAATAATATGGAATTTATTTAATATATTCCAGACTTTTGCCGAACCATGTATACATATTGATATGGTAAATAATAATGTATTAATCAAATTCCAAATTGAATTGTACAGTACTGCACTATTTTATTTAAATTTATGTATGATCAAATCCACAGGTATACTAAGCAAACTTAACTTTAATCATGAATGAAATATATACAGTCTAAGGTAATATCTTTGTTGCAGCTTCGCTTGCAAACACTTCTGTGATTTTGTTAAATGTGGTTCACCAATAGAACTATTTTTTAATTGTGTCCATATAATTAGTTACAAACAAAGTAAATCGAGTTTGATCAACTAGGAAGTGGATCTACTAGGAGGACCCACTAGCCCGAAAATTTAGCCCTTTACAGTTCGCGCATTATATCTCCAGCTATGGCGGAGTCAGCAGGTTGCTTGGTGCGGGGGGAAGAGGGGTACTTTTCTGAAAACGCTGCATATCTCGTAGCCTCGCTGTATGTCAAACGCTGTGTTTACCAAAGTCAAAAGTTTAAGAGACATGAGCTTTATTGGCTAAAATAAAAAAGCCAATAAAATCACATTTTTAAATCATATGATACGGCTAGTAGCGTACTAACCAAAGCCGGAGATATAATGCGCGAACTAAAGTGCGCATTATATCTCCGGCTTCGGCTGCTATGCTACTAATCGTATCATATGATATTTTCAACATCGTATGACATTTGTAAACACAACATTTTGACAAACACAAAGGGCTGCAGACAATATTCTCAGAAAAGTACCCCGTCTACCCCCTTCCCTTGCAACCAGCTGACTCTGCTATAGCCGGAGATGTAATGCGTGAACTGTACTTAGGTGAATCTCTTTCTTAAAATCATAAGCAAATATACGTAAGAATAGCTTTAGTTTGACACCTCAAATGTTGAAATACGTCCAGCCAAGTTATCAAAACATTAGACCACGGGCCGCCCATAAGAAACCCTCCCCCCCGTGGGAATTTTCGACACTTGTTTTGTTATTAGTGACATGTTCTTTATGGTTTTGTTTGTTAGCCACTTATAAACTAAACCATCAACCCAGAAAAACAAAAAATATCATCAATAAATGGTTGAAAAACTTTAACCTGGGATCATGAATGAAAATAGTTACTTCACTTAATTTGTTACATGCATTTTTTAGGTATTGACCCGGGATCAACGCCTATCATTGTTGTGTGGTTAATCCTTTATTTTGACAGGATAATAATTTCGGCCGCCATCTTGGATCCGCCATATTGGATATCAACTTTGTTTTAAAATGTAAAAATATTGTTGTAACATCATTATGAACTCGATTTTTATGCTGATTACAATGCTGAAAACCGTTATGAAAATATGCATTCGTAACAAGGATATAATAAAATAAAATTCATCCCTATATATTTATTATAGACGTTTCTTACTTCAAATTTTTTTTGATTATTTTTCTTGTATCTCTCATTATTAGATATGTAGTTCGTTTTGAGGCGAAGCTACCTTGAAATACTCAGTCACATACCGGCTTTCATTTGAGATATTAATTATCAACATCGGACGAGTGACAGATGAGCTATAAGGCTTAATGTGACTTGAAAGTCAATTTTTTCGGAGAATTTGTTTTTGGTTAAGTATTTGTACCTCCGGTTCTAAATAAAGATTAAGTTAATTTTGGTCTTAAAATACGCAGTGATACGTCGGCTTTTGAAATATTAATACGTAAATTCGGTTAAGTTGCAAATGAAGCCGAAGCCGGAGATATAATGCGCACTTTAGTTCGCGCATTATATCTCCGGCTTTGGTTAGTACGCTACTAGCCGTATCATATGATATTTAAACGTATGATTTTATTGGCTTTTATTTTAGCCCATAAAGCTCATGTCTCTTAAACGTTTGCAAATAAGGCTCATTACGATATAATCATTAGTTATTTTTTAATTTTCACGAACCTGCCCGAACCAAATGATCACAGTATGAAATGAATGAAAGCTGATTTTTTACTGATTCTTTTAAAATCATTCAGAACTGCGGACCTGTCCTAACTGCAGATATCAGTGTTTATATAAACCAAAATGTCTGAAAAAATTAATTTTATGAAGGGTTTAGAACCATAACTCGACTGAAACTCAATCTATTAAAATAATTTATGGCTAAAATAAAATCCAATAATCTACTGAGTCAATTAAGACCTTCAAGATTGTTGAGTCTTCTTTGGAACTAGATAAATCCTTCACGGTATGTAAAATTATGCAAATAAAACGAAATTATGTTGAGTGAAAGCTCATATCTCTTAAACTTTTGATTTTATTGAGAGTCAGCTCACTTAAAGCTGATGGTTTACTGAGTGATTTAATACTAAAATGAACTTAATACCTTATCTATATCCGGAAGTATAAATACATGACTAAAAACAAATTTCCGAAAATATCGGTTTTTAAGTTACATTGAGCCTTGTAGCTCACCTTTCACTTATCCAGTGTTGATGATTAATATCTCAAATGAAAGCCGTTATTTCAGTGAGTATTTTAATATTGAAACGAATTAAATGACTTAATTATTGTTAGAGATGTAGGAAAAATATTTAACAGAGTGGATAAAACGCTCACCTGAGGGTGCCGGTTCGATTCCTGACAGGATCGAAACTGGGTCCAGTTGCCATTTGTCATTGGGCTATGAGTTAAAGATGCTATCTAACATAAGGTTGCCGTTAGATAGTAACGTTAGAAAAATTATATATATGTATATGTGTGTCGAAAATTACCACGGAGGGGAGGGTGGTATACAGTGGCCCTTTCTCTATATGACTCCGAAACAAAAACTGTGCGTTTTAATATATAATTTGTAAAGAAGATGTGATTTCTGTAAAATGTATTTGTGAAAGTTTAGTCCCACACTACCCTCGGTGGAGCGGGGGTGTGCAGAAATGGAGCCACACCAAAAAAGAAAGAAAAACTATCTTTAGTATGTAAGAAATAAATGCAAAAACTAATGAACCAACTGGGCTGAAATGTAGTACAGCAGATCATGATCTCAGCCAACGAGGCAACTCAGGTATATTTACATTCTTGAAGTCTCCTCGAACTTCACTCCGTAGGTTTTTTACATCATGTTCAAATATTTGGGATTTTGGCATATTTTGGGTTTGCATGGGTGGTTTCTGTATAATTTTGTCTGTGCTGTGTAAGACATAAACGCGAAAACTTATAAACCGACCTAGAATGTTGCACAAAGATACATCATGATCTCGTAGATTTAATCTACGTGATTTATTTTCCATATTTCCACAAAATTTCGAAAAATCTATTTTCCTTAAGTCGACTAGGTAGATTTCTTATCAAATTTATAGATGACATAAAACCGTTATCAAAAGTTTTTTCATTTTTTAAAATGGTTAATTTATGTGAAAATTAGCCATGTATATAGTAGACGTTAAAAGGAGCTTCAATTTGATTTCAGATTTGGTGTACTGTTCATAAATATACGAGAAATCTTACATGAAATTGACATAAGTTCTTATGAAGTATAAATTCAATATGGCCGCCGTCTCTAACTTCCCTAAAAAGAATTCCACATTCATATGACGTTTTCGTATTAACCTTAAATACTGTACACTGAATAGGTCCCGACAATTATGTGCATGTAAACGAAGTTGTTTATTTACTGAACTAGCGAAATAAATAGTTTATTTCATAACAGGAGTGGAAAGAGGGACTTGGTAAATTCGAGACCAAATGTTTGAATTGCGACATTTATAGAGGACTTTATATGGTTGAGAATTTGCAAAAAGGTTTCCACTCATGTTTTAATTAATACTTTTCATTGTACATCTTTGAAATCAGTTCGAATTATAAAATCTATATACTTAATACAATAAGGTTTTTTCTGTTAGATCCCTTTTTCAGGCGTCCTACTAAACCGATTTTTACGATTGAGGTGTAATTTTAAAGCTTATAATGTAGCGCACCTGCGACAGATAGTTAAAATAGGCATTTCTTTTTCGGCTTCGACCCCCAAGGCTTTGATTTATTTCTAGAGGGCGCTTTCAACGCTCCACTGCTGACCAACTTACGTTATAACGGTTTTAAAATTTGATTGTAATTTAACAGCTGATTACCTTGAGACAAACGTTTAACCAATCTAAACAAAAATAGAATGAATACTAATGTAAACAAGATCTAAGGCAGCTTAGAAAAATTAATTTGGGCCACTTTAGCCCACTTTTTTATTTTATTATTTAATTGAAAATGTTAGCCAAATTGAGGCAGTAAAACAATTCTTTATGGTGAAGATATATGATCGTTAGATTGTAAATATATTGCAAACCGAACGCTGAAACAGAAAGAAGAAGAGGGCATATGGAGAAAAACTACTCGATGTGATTAGGGAAAATATTCGTAACCTTCGGCAAGAACAGAGAACTGCTGAGAGAAAAGGACTATTTGAACACCAGAGAAAATGTTAAAATGAGTAATTAGCGCATGGGAGAAAAACTTCCGTTATCCTAATGTTGTGCGAGAATACAACCAAATTCAAAAACATAGTGCAAGGGTGATGAATAAAAAGTGTTGTGTTATGTTCAGTCAGGTCTTTGTTTATTTAGGTGAGATCATTATATTTCAATTGAAAATGTTAATTTAGTTTGCGCAAGGTTAATTTAGTTGGTTAAAAATGCGCAATTTGCGCATGAGGCCCCTAGTGTAATGTATATCGATAAGAATTAACAAAGATAGTAAATATTACTTTTTCAAAGTATATAGCCATTATTTTTTGGACATATATTAATGATGAACATATAACATGAATATAATGATGAAGTTCCGCAGGTGATAGATACATATCGTAAACATTTGATTTTATTGTAGAGTACAGCAGTGAGAAAGGATTTTTAACATGTATTATGATATCATAATCCATATTTTTTAGAAAATACAGGTTATGTCTACTTCTAACAAAATCAGTTGTAACTAGAACGGAGTCTCCCATACTGTCGAGACCTACGTACAACAGTACCAGACTCGGATTGCCGTGACGTAGGTGGCTATGAAGATTATCGTCTCCAAGTTTAGCATTACTTTTCCAGTTTTTCTGCTTTTGGCTATATTTTAAAATGCCCTATAAAGATCCTAATTGGACTACATGTCTATACAGTTTTTTTTTGTAAATTTTATGGCTATAATCAAATCTTATACTTAACGCTAACATTCATTTTAGCAGTAGTTTTATTGTATTATAACTCGACCATCAAAACAAATCAGTAAAAAAATTCAAATTGTTTGAATCAAAATTTTGGTGGATTATGTGCATTTGTGTGCACATTGGGGATAAAATGTGAATTGTCAACATCATCTTCAGAAAAAAATAAAATTTATAGGAGGTTTATGGTATCTAGATAATGCATGGACCTTTATCAGTATAAACCCGTAAAGGTTTTAACGATAAAGAAAAAAATCAAAGGAGTTTAAAATAATTGAGTGATTGTATTAGTGCATAGATCTTTTCCGTTAATTCACTACCACCAATCAAGTTTAAAGAGTTTTATTACACTACTTCACCACTGAAATCGTTCAAACTTGGATTGAGCTGTTTTTAGTCATTTTTCATTTTTGATATTAAAAATGCTTTCAATTTTTTTAATTTTTAAAATTTATCTTTTAACAGAAGTTAGCTTAAATACATAAAAAGGAAAATACACATCGAAATGCAAAAAAATATATGAATCAATGATGCACGGTTGTTGCCGTTGGGTTTGATCAGGTTAAGTTAGGTTGGGTCGATTAGGAATTTGTTGGCTACAAGTTTGTTTTTTGATTATTACTAAAAAAAATATTCGATTGGCTAGTCGAATGAAATTTTGTAATATCCTCATCAAATTATTTAATAATACATTTGAAATTTTTTCTCTTTCTTGAGCGCTTCTTTCTAGCGTAACATGGGTCCTAGACGTTTATCGTAGGGCTTTATTACGTTAAAACTACGTGCAAACTATACGAAGACGAACACTAAAGGTTGTGTGGCTTTATGTTTATAATTGGTATACCATAAATTAAATTTTAAAACTCTTATCATTAAAAAATGAATAAAATGTGAGTTTATAGTTTACTTTGCGCAAAGCAACTGGACCTATTCAGTGGAAGTTAAGTACAAACTCTCTACATACTTTATATATTCTTTTAATTTTATTTAAAATTACGTAGTTTAAAAATATTGTATGCTATTATAAACCGAGTTTACTATGTGTGTTACCATATTTAGCGAGAATCTATTAGATGGAAAATGTTTAGGTATTACTGGCAGTTAAATGTATGTACAAGAAAGTGTAGGTATGTAGTAAACCAAAGTGCGGGTATAATCTAGTTAGCAAGTAAGCGCACTCCACAACCTCAACTCCACCGCACCTTTCACCCGCAACCGCCCCAATAATCTCGATACCATCTTCAACATAAGTTCAACATATCTTGGCTCGCTCCAGATTCTGTTTTTATTTAAAATTGCTTAAATTAATTCTGTGAATATATAAATTTTTTCATTGTCTATGCTCAAACTCAAACTATGTTATGTTTAGGGATTTGCTGGAACCCATGAGACGTGTCCACGATTTCGATTGACTTAAAACAATGCAAGTCAATTGTTCAAAACATGCATAATTTAGGGAACGTAGGGCCTGATAATTATTTTTTATCAGAGTCAGTTTGCAGTTCAAACGTAAGTTAATCTAATTTGGTTTTACTTTAATATGAATAATTTTTATTAATCGGTAAAACTACGATTTATTTTGATGTTGCCCAATTTAAATAAAGGAAAACCTATAAGGACGGCCCGTTAGTTTAAAATTGAATACATTTTTCGCTTCCTTTTATTTTTTCTATCTAACCTGGTAAAACTAAAGTGTTTTAATTTTTAAACGAATAGACATTTAAAATTTGACTTTTAATGAGTTGTTACTATAGACGACCCACTAGCTACAAAAACTTCCCCGAGAATGACGCTTTCATTAGCAAAACTACTGAGTATTTTTTCTTTAGTTACTCTATTTATTTATATAATTGATTAAAGTTACGTTTAAAATTTATGTAAAATGTATTCCTATTGGTTTACAAAAACAACGATTAAGTACCTGGTGGACCAAGCCTTGTTCGGTAATGTTTCATGTTTATCAGTTCAACTAATAACTATAAAATATTTCAGGTCGTAAAATTTATAAATAAAAACCTTTTTATTAGCGAATTTCCCCCTATACGGAAGTAGGTATTACCGTAGGCGGCATGGTAAGACTTAACCACGGGACCACCGTAACTTTTTATTTTGATGCCCCCAGGCCCAAAAACACCGTTCGTTCATTTTCATATATATATATATATATATATATATATATATATATATATATATACCTGTCCGTAGGTGCAATAACCTTTGTAAAAAAGGTCTGATCGCGATGAAATTTGGTACATAAGTCTAGAGTGACATTTATTAGTTCGAGTTCGAAAAACCAGTGTGATAAGTTAACTCTAAGGAGGGTTTTTAGACAAAATAAAATTTATTTTTAGGATTTAATATCTTTATGTTAATTTTTTTCAGTTTAAGTGTCAAAATTGAATTCAGCTTTAAAAAATAAACAATATAGTATTTTGAATGATTACTCTACATCAATCGGTTACTGAGATATTGGATCTGCTAAATGCAGTACATTGTCCCTTGAAGGGATATGAACTATCCAAATTCTGGTGATGATTGATTTTTTTTTATTCCTTGGATCTGAGTAGATTGATAACATGTTTGCTGTCTTTTATGTACTATAACAAGTATACTTTTATTGCAAATCATTAAAATATGAATAAATATTGTGAAATAGGAACAAGAATGATAAAATTTACTTTAATTAAATTAATATTTAAACAGAATTAAATATTCAAAACAACAACTTCCCTAACTAATGTAGAATATGTCCACATATAAAAAATAAATCCTTTAGAAATTAACTGAGTATGCAAGTTTGCTGCAACAAGCTTTTTAAATTTTAAGATGAATCATATGTTTGGATTTAATTTGATTATATGATTTATTTGTTTTGATTTTGACTGATTTTAGATTACTGATTGTATGTTTGCTTACATTTTTATACTATAACAAGAATACAGTCACAAAAAAATAGACTAATAATTATAAGAATAACAGAAAGAGTTTCACTGGAGTGGATACCGATGATTCCCATGATCATTTCCCTTATATCTAAAGCTCTTGAATTGATGTGTAGTATACTTTTTGCATTAACTATATAAAATGTTCGAAACAAGTTAAATAAGCTCACATAGAAAAATTAATTCTTAAGAAATTCGCTGAGTACGCAGGATTGCTGCGACGGGGGTATTATTATTACTCTATGCAATATTTATGCCACACGCTGTACTCTCCTTAGTTGGCTGTAGTTTGCAAACAGCTGTTGTGATTACTTCATTTGTTTACACTTTCTTTGTTTATTTCGCTGCTATAACGGCAACTCATAAGGCCAATGTTAAAATTTTACAACTTTAAAATTCGTTTTATTACGTTATTAGATTTTCTCTGGCAGAGTCATCTGCATAGAACACGTTTTTGAGCCATAAATTAAATATTTCCAGACTTTGAAGGAAATCCTCGGAGCCGATTTAGAGATCACTGTGCAAGCAAGTAAGCAAGCACGCACTATAACGTTGCTCATATGAGAGTATAGGATAGGATAGGATTAACTGTTTTATAGTACCAGTTAACTTAAACAAAAACTAATAATGTTGAGTGATAAATCTGAAAATTGTAAAATGAAATGTATAATCAGGCCAAAATATAAGTATTTTAAAATCAAATTGTCATTCAAAAAATTAAAATTAAAATAATGAAAAGTATATGTATGGTGTAATATATTTATAATATAAGACTAGCTAACATTTCTCAGAAAACGCACGACGGAAATTTACTATGACGTTGAAAAATGTAAGTGATCAAGGAAGATTTATGAGGAACAAAAATTCAATTTGTGTGTATTCCATAGGCAGCATGCAATTAAATTATTAGCCAGACCCTATTCTTATTACTTTGCATCACAGGAGTATCTTAATTTAAAATGTACGCCTAACATTTTATGATTCTTCTTGTATAAAATGTTCTTCTTTTAACTTTTTAAACTTTTTCAACTATTTAAGTCTATTTGTAAACTACGGAAAATATGAAAAATCCCTTACCCTTACCTCTGCCACTTCTGCCGACGAACCTGAGGTCGTTGAACTTGGCCACCTGGTTCTTCATGACCGCGGTGCAGTTCCTCAGCTCGGCGCAGTAGTTCTCGTCGTTGCCCGCCTTGACGGTGACCACGGTGCCGTCCACGACGTCGCCCAGAGCCACCACCTTGAACGCCACGGGCAGAGTCTTGTTGGACCGCCAGTGGGGCGGCAGCACCGTGCACACGACGTGGGGACTCCCCGTCCGCACGAGTTCTCCGGGGTGTTCCGACAGGATGCCGTCCAAAGTCCGTTCCGCGAGGAGGTCCGCACTCATGTACCCGGCGTCCAAGTTCATGTCTGACAGGTGCATCCTCGGCCACCCCCTGTGTCACATGTCGAGGGTGCGGGGCCGCGGGTCGCTGGGGGTCCCCAGGGTAAGGCACTGAACTCTGGAGTCGACGCTGACAGTTATAAACTCGAACGTAAGGTTGAAATAAATCTTAAAAAACTCATTAAACGTAAGTTGAATCGGAGGAATTAATTTTAATACTTCTCAACTCTCTCATAAAATAAATATTTAAAAAAATAATGGCAAATGATTTGTCAAAACCCGTGATTGAAATAGTTTTTTTTAGGAGAGATGAATCACTCAAATCACAAAGTAACACTGATGAAGTCACCTGAACCACAATCCGGTGTCAAACTATGCACGAACTGAAGTTACCGGAGTTTTTCGGGTTTCGCGCGGTGAGGGGAGGGGGCAACTGTATCCTCGCCACCAATTATGGCCAGGTACCTCGCCGCGCCGGCCCGCCGCCTAGCCGCACTTTTCTCACGGACCAAACGCGAAGAACTGATGTTTTTTAAGCCCGTGCGGCGGCGGGGGCGGCGGGCGCGGGGCGTGTGGTTTGGTTTTTACGGGGGCGTGGAGGGGCGGGGCCGCCTCAACATCTTCTGGTTACCGAGACCGAGCCGTTGCGGCCTCCCCTCCCGCGAAAGAAGCCGAGAAACGACGAGTTGAAAAGAAAGGGCGAAGAAAATTGTGGCGCATGCGTTCGCGGCTTTCTTTCAGCCGGCGTCTTGAAGAGTCAGTCTCTTCGGAGTCGGACGCCCGGCCGGCAGCAGACGATGAGTCATGTCGAACATCTGATCGATAACGTCCCCTCATCAGCTGATTTTCGCGCCTTTAATCAAACGCGGCGGCGGCCCCGCGTTCATCCATTAGCTCCCGAGTCCCGATTGCCTCGGTTGTTTTGACAAATGATCGGCCCAGATTAGCCGATCCCCGACCATATGTCAGACTGCTTCTCGTCATTATGCTCGTGATATTCTCTACATTTATCAACCTTCTAACACGATGCAACTCCAATTTACTCCCCCTTTGGTGTTTCATTTAACGTTTTTCTTTAAACGTAAATTAACATCATCAACAGTATGCTCATTTTCAAATACGTTTCATCATGAATGTTTTAAAGTCTTTTTAACAAAGTGATGGTTTTAACAAAAGCATTATAATTTTTCGTATTTTTAGCTAATTTCCTTAAAGTAAGAAGCCAAAATGGCGGGAATTCATAAATTGATTGGGCGGAAAAGCCCCGATTTCACCAATTTAAAATTTATATGTCTGTCATAGCAACCCGTATTGAGTGATCCCTCATTTTATAGCCCCTGTAACACTAAAAACTATGATTTAAATTCCGTAGATCCTAAAAAGGCATTTAAAATTTTGAATAGTTGAAATGGGGCTTTTTCACCAAACAAAATTTTGAATTCCTACCATTTTGGCTAGAGGTGACATATCGACTTCAGGTTTGCACCGTTGCTAATTTCTTGACAAACCCTTCAATGTGTGGGGTCACTTCATAGAAATAAAATTTGCAATTTTGGGGCTGCCCCCAAAAAACCCTATTTTGGGGACTGGGACAAAATTGGAAATGTGGCGAAAACTTCCACTTTTCCATCTAATAATGGTATCCAGAGTTTGACTTACCCAATGTAACCCGCTTAAAAGGTAAATTGTGTGTTCATCTCGTGTCCATAGTCAATCTCGTGTGTTCATCTTAAAATTTAAAATGGCTGCCATTCTGGTTAAGGGTAAGATATCGACCTCGGGTTTGCACAATTGTATTTCCTTTGACAACCCCTTACAAATAAATGAGGTGTCGTGCAATAACGGTTGCTATTTGAAAAAATTAAGTTACCCCTTACCCCCACCCTGTTAGGGGAGGGGCGGAAAAAATTCCGATGTAAAACATTCCGGAACCTAAGTTAACAACCTACGCCACAAACAAAATATCTCTATCTCCTTCGCTTTAAAACAAAGAGATTTGTTTCCATACTTAATTTACACACTGTATTTTAAGTTCATGTCGGAAACAGGTTCTAAATCGTTCTATTATTCTTGTTCAATTTACTGCTCAAAGAAATTTTAATTAGTAAGAGACTTCGATAATCATTTTGTTTTGTAGAAGATATTACTCAAGATACTGACAGGAATAATAGCATATATCTTTAAGGGGTACATTGTATTTAAGTTGTAAGGGAAGATATGACGCAGTTCAATCAGCAAAACCTGGCGAAATTGGACAGCAGTCCAAACTGTCTGCACAGGCAGGGCTGTGAACATTATGGACAATATCAATAACCAGACTGAAAAGACACTCTTTATACGGCTTTTTAGATAGGTTTTATACATAATTTAGGTTTTTTTTATTTTAGTCTTCAAACGTCATCCATTCTTTTATATTATTTGAGATTTTTGTACTTTTACTTTATGTCGAATATCTAACCGTATTGTAAAATATATAAAAGAATTGTTTTAACATATTAGAACAAAATGTGAATAAAAAAGGACAGTATCAAACCGATTTGGACCTTCGGGAACAAAGATGTTTCAATAGCGGGGTAATTTGAACACCCAAGATGTTCAACTGTGTTTGAACAGTTGCAGATGTTTTTATCTAAAGCTAGTTCATATGACATATGTTTTTTTTTTCAAAATGCCAGCTTATAAAGTTGGTGTTACAAGTTGTATACTGTGTAAAAGAATTAACGATTATTACATTTTATGTTTTTATCGGGGCTCTAGCCCCTAGTAGAAGGATATCATAAACGAAAAAAGGCAATATAATGACCCCGTTGCATCAGACCTGCAAACACAGCTAGTTTTAAGTGCAAAAAATATTTTAATCCAACATAGTGAGATATGATATCTTTTGTAAGCTCTACAAGAATAATATGGGGAATAATAATGCAGGTTTACTGTAACAGGTAATGGTTATTTTAAGTCACTATTTAGTATATCTGAACTAGAAGAAGCCCTATACCAAATTTTATCAAGACATGTTAAAAAATAAAGAAGGTATAGAATGTTTTATTTTCCATAACGGTAACATAGGAAATGAGTATGCAGTGGAAATGAGTCTGCCACAAAAATGGAAATATCGGAAATTTTAAACTATTATACATTATATCTCATCTAGATTAAGCTACAAACCAAGTTTTATTAAGATATGATGAAACATAAACTAGATATACAGGGTGTTGATGAAAACCCCTTAAGGACTTCGGGATATGGTTACTAATATCAAAAGTAGGAGAAAGTTCCTTTAAACATGGGTCCTAAAATGCTCGGTTATCCGTCTGTCGGCCTGTATGTGTTTTTAACATGATTTTAAATAACTTGGTTCAAACTTGGTACGTATATGCTGACTAATAGGACCTATTTTGGTGCATAGTATCAAGTTTCTACTTTGTACCATTTCAAAATGACAGCCACATATATTTTAAATCTTTATATCTTAAAAACCGTAAATTTTACAAACATTGTACAGAAGACTAAAACGTTGCGCCATTTTATTTTATACAAAACCAAATAAAGATCAATAAAATCGAACCACAACTAACGGGGTTAATGCAATTTTTCTAACAGAATTCAAGCAAATTTGCTACAACTGTCATAAAATAAGCATGTATTCTGTTGGGAAAATTGCAATAACTCCGTTAATTGTAGTTAGAAAAACAAAATTGCACAACTTGTCTCTTGTACAATTTTTGTAAAATTTGCGGTTTTAAGATACTAAGGTTTGAAAAATAAAAATTGCTTCCATGTTGAAATAGTACAAATTATAAACTTGATACTCCGCACCGAAATAGGTCCTATTAGTCAGCATATACGTACCAAGTTTGTAGTTGATATCTTTAGTAGTTCCAAAGTTATGAGAAATCATGTTAAAAACACGTACAGACCGACAGATGGATAACCGAGCATTTTAGGACCCATGTTTATAGGAACCTTTTTCTTAGTTTTGATATTAGTAACCATATCCCGAAGTCCTGAAGGGTTTTTATCAACACCCTCTATAATTTTACATATTTCCCATATGGTTAAGATTGGGACAACACACTGTGTTTACCACTCTTAGTAGAGTAGGATTCACGTAAGTTGGCCAAAACGAAAGTAAACAAACTATTATCTTCTTACGAACTTCAGCATAAAATCCAGCTGTGCTAAAAACATTGCTAACAAACATCTGTTTTAGCATAAAACTTGCAGTAAAGCGAAAGATCTGATGCAATAATGCACGTGGAAGTTCTCTTGCGCAACCTAAAGTATTACTCATGGGCTTTTTCAAATTAAATATATTAACATGGAGAGGTTGTGTCATGGACGCGGCATGATTAATAGTCTTAGATTTTACTATCTAAAAAAATCAAATAATCTGGACAAAGAAAAATAGGTTTGTTTATGATTAGCCCTTACTACTTGCTGAAAATCAGCATCTGACTTGTCTCATATTTTGTTCAAAACCTTTCTTAATTGGTCAAGTAAAAAATAAACAAGCAGCTAAACAAACTAAAATAAAGATCAATCAAGAAATAGAATCGAATTGAACCTAACCGGCGCTATGTAAAAAAGTTCAATAAAATAGAAAATTCTAAAAATAGGCTAGGCGATATTTTAAACACTCATTAACCTATAAGATTGCCACGAATGACAACAAAACAATATTGTAAACAAACACAACGTGGCGATTTGACAGTTCGGAGAAAATGTAAACAAATACCATGTGGAACCAACAATGTTTTCAATGTGACTTGTATAAAAATTGTTGATGAGATGTTGATGTAACTTGTATAAAATTGTTGATGTTGGCAAGCCATACATGCTTTGGCCAACTTAGGTGAATCCTACTCTATCTCGGTAACCAACGCACTAGACAAAGAATACAGAACTCTCTGGCCTCTGGACTGATAGAAAAATTAGTAGTATCCGACACCGAAAAAGAGATGGCGTCACTTTCATTTTTCAGTCCGATTGCAATTATCGTAGGAGTTTACGGATCAAACTGTCCAAAGTCAAGCAGCTAGTTGTTATATTTTGACAGTTTTTTTGTATCATATGATGTTATTTTTTTGTACTGTTGTATCTTTTACTATTATGTTTAATCTGTTTTTGTTTACAAATATTCTCATTTTGACATTTTGGAGAGTGAGAAGAAGCGCGGACTTCGGAGCCCTGATGAACTACTCCGTGCATCAGGGATAATTAATTTCTTCTCTGCTTTTTGGCTGCAGTACTTAAGATTTTTAACATTGGATGTCCTTCTTGGAGCGTTCTCTATTGGACATAGAGCAATGATTCAAATAGCAATTTTTTTCAAGCTGAATTCAATGGTTTAAACCAAAATTAGATTACATTATTTTTCAATGTAAAAAATTCAAAAAAACATATTTTTGAGGGTCCCCCCCTTAACCCCACTTCTCATGGTCCGATCGGGCTGGTTCTCGAACTCATCCGAAAATCACTCACACGACTGTGATAAATTTCATTCTATACGGAACATAGATCACCATATCACCTACAGTAATAGCTTCTTCCCTATAGGGGAAATTTGTTAAGAATGGCGTGTCGCAAATGGCTAAATAATTGTAGCCTGTGTATAGATACAACAGCTATGATATGATATGTTTAGTAGCTATATAGATTACGCATTTGTTCAAGGCCGAACTGAAAAAAAACCTATTTTTAGTACGGCTTTGATTTGTTTCACAATATTGGATTTGGAACTCCAATCTCCAATGAGGAGGATTCTAAGAGAGAAGATAATACATTATAACAATTCTTATATAGTTACTCTTCATTAAAATCAAGTGAAATTACAACATTCTTGAAAATTTTAATGATTCTAACCTGAGGAATGCCGGTTGTTATGACGTGTTGACGTCATATCGATCCTGTCACCCTTGCGCTCGGGGCAAACACCCAAAACAACCCTTCCCCTCGAGCACTCTCGCGATTAAATCGCACTCGTCAGTATCAAGAGGAGCGCCACTGGTCCGGCCAGCGCAGCGGTGGCTGAAAATAGGCTTACCCTACCGTAGAGTTCGTTGTTTTGGAAGTAAACAACACACAATCAACTGAAAACTAGAACTTTACCAAATTCTAGAGGGTATAAAATTTTTATTTATTGATTTTAGTTTATTAATTGAATTTTAATAATTCATGTTCTCTTCCTTATGCGAAGTAAAGTAGAGTAGGAGTCACCGAAGTTGGCCAAAACTAAAATAAACATACTAGAGGTAGTGTGTAGCATTATGAAGCTTGAGTTTGAAGTTTCGGCAGGGGAGGGGAGGATATCATCGATGACGTGGAAGTAAACAAAGCCATATGACTACGCTACTAGTCTGATAGCTAAAAAATACTGAACCAAAACCAAATATTAGTTGATATTAGAAACAATGGTTTGCTCTTTGAATAATAATCAATAAACAGGTGACATGTTTTTTTGTTTAGCATGTATCACATGACTGACACAAGAAATACGCAGTTGAATCAATTGATCATCTGTTATTTGTTTCCCCTCCTCGAAAAATCCAAATTCACCTGGGTTTGTTTGTAAACACCCAAGCTTCATCATGTCCCTCACTATGTCTATGATCTTCTAACGAACTTATAAGCCAGCTGTGCTGAAAACATCTTCGACGAACATCTGTTTAAGTGGCCTGTAGCACTTGCAGTATAGAGAAAAATTATGATGCAATATCGTAACTGGAAGTACTCTTGCGCAACTTAAAATATTACTTATGGGCTTTTTCAAGTTAAGTATGTATTAATGCGGAAAGGGTGTGCCATGGATGCGACTTGATTAATAGCCTTTGTTTTTCTTGTTAAATATTGTGTGTGAGGAAAAATAGGCGGGCTTATGAATAGTCATTACTACTTGCTGCAATTCAGCATCTGACAAGAAAGATTGTTTCATATATTGCGTTCAAAATTTATCAACATTGGTCCAAGAAAAATAAACAATCAGCTACACAAACTAAAATAAAAGTGAATCCTGAAACAGAAGCAAATTAAACTTTAGAGCTAAGTAAAGGGGATGAATGAAAACAGAAATTTCTAAAAATAGGCGATATTGTAAAAATTCTATAATATTATGTATTATGATTATGATGGTAATGTATATATTTTTATAAACCTATAAGATTACCACGAATGACAACAAAACAGAATTGTAAACAAACGCAACGAAGCGATTTGACAGCTTGGAGGAAATGTAAACAAACGACATGTACCAACAATGTTTTCAATGTGACTTGTATACAAATTTTTGATGAGATGATTAGTAAATGCCTTGGCCATCTTAGCCTTGGCCATGGTGGCTCCTAATCTACCAAAATTGTCTTATGAGATGGTTAAAATGAGTTAGGAATTTCTTTAGGTCCCGGGAAATATCTGTGTGCCTGAAAAATGTTCACTTGCCAAATTATTGAATTTCTTTTAAAATACATAGATTATTTATAATAATAGTTTTGGAAAGTATAGATTTTCACCATTTCTGTCAACATTATCGGTTGGAACGGCTATTCAGGTCTACAGACACAAGCGCTATGATCACTCACTAACAAAAAAGATGTAGTTCATTGTTGTAACAACAATGAACCACACATACATTTATTTTATTAATTTAAGCTAACGTTTAAGCAATCATTACCCCAAATTTCAAGTAATATTTGCTCTCTGTCACGCCGAGGCTTAAAAAGTAGTTTACGATTGCAGCTATCTCGGTCCTACGAGTGTAATTACATTACGTCAGTATCTATATATTAATACGCAAGCGGTTTTCTTTTCACAGTCCAACCGCAATAACGGCTGGGCGGATTTTAACGTTTGAGGTGTCAAATTAAAGGGATTTGTACGTAGATTTGTCAACAAGCCTCAGAATTTTAAAAAAGGGCGTCACTAAAGTACAGTAAAGGGCTGAAGTTTCGGAACAGTGGCGCTATTCATCGACATTTGGGCAAGCTCAGTTCACTTTGTTTACAAACTGAACATAATATGGTCAAGCTCTGAAATAGTTCTAAGGTAAACCACAGATGTTATCGCTGACTTAATAATTAATTTTTAGAAAAGAGTTTTTATTTTTACAGCTGCTTTGGCTTTGTTTTCAACAGTTTTCTTTGTAATTTGTAGTTTGTAGTTTGAGATTTATTATGTAATTTAGGTTATGTTATTAAGTTTTTAAAGGTCTTAAGCATTGCAGTGATAAGTTGAACAATGTAGTTTACGATATCTCATAGTGTTTTAACCTTAGCCAATCTATTTTTGGGTTTTGTGCATTTATAATGCTACCAATAACACGAAGACGAACATTGACCGGTCGGAGGAGTCGGAAAGAACACGATCGCAACCGCTGGCATCACCCTCCCGATGTAACATTTGATGCTCCTTCCAACCTCAGACCAATGAACAAAAAATATTTTCATTGCGGTGGGTTACATTTCGAGAAACGAGAAGTCTGGTAGATATAATGCGTCATTTACGTGTTTTAGCCGTTCCCTACAATATCTTTTTTGGCGATAATTATCAATAAGGTGCAATGGCAATCCCTAAACAAAGGAAGTAATTGCTTACGGCGCCAGTGTTTGCTCACGGTTATCTACATGTTGCTGTAAGCAGAACTTGATCTTTAGCCGGTATTAAAGTATACATTACAGAAACAAGAGGACATGGGGAAATGAAGGTTTTCCCAAAAAAATCGTTTACGTTTACCGGAAACTCTTGCGGTAGATCAAATAAACTTTAAAAGTTTCAGTAGTTGAGCCATAATTTTGTTAATAAATATAGCCCTTTGATTATACTTTAAAAGTATATAAGTAGGCTGATGTTAATTCTTCATTCTTTTACTATATGATTTTTGCTCGATTTCGAGCAAGTGTTATCTAGTATTAATTTATTATACATGGCATGATACAGTTGCGAGCTTCAAAATTGCTTTATCGGCTGATCACTTGCCTCTACGACATAGGGAACCAGCTGCTCAAGTGATTCGAAGCTTGCAATTATATTATGAAGAGTGTGATAGTTGTTCATGAAGTTCACTGTGGTTACACGATACCACCTTCTACTTTAAGAGGACAGGTCATCTTTATTTAGATTCAATAAGGTCAAAGTAATTTTTGTTCTAATTATTAAAAATTACGACGAACCAAATACGGATAGTTGCATGATCTTTTATGTTTGATCTTTTTACTGTATACGATATTGAATATACTATCCCAGTAGATTTCCAACGTACTTTCTGTTACACTATTGAGCCAAAAGTCAATTTGATCTTGAAACAGCTGATAAGTAAAAGCAAAACACAGTTTTACTTACGCAATGTAAATTTATTGTTTGTTTTTAGTTTCGGTTACATATATTTACACATTTTCCTGCACAAGAGGCCTAAATATTCTTAAAATAAGCCTGTTCAAATATTCTTGGTGAGTTTTTGATATTTCAAGTACTATTTTTATCAAATTCAGCCATCCGCATTTCGCTGTTGGGATGGATGATTGACACAGCTGTAGACTCCCAATAATAGATTTGTTGTTTTGTTTTCTCATCTCACAAAAATTTCATAATGACGAAACTACCAAAATCGAGTGTTTATTATATTTTCATCGACAAAATTTAAGTTTTCTTCCCCGTATTAGCAGGAGTATAACACTGACACTTCAGATGCTTGTCTCTCTGGGTCTCAGATTGTAAGTTTTAATATACCACATTTAGTAAATCGTGATTTATTGCCATGTTAATACATTGGTAGCTTCCTAGCTGGTGTACTTTTTATAATTCAACATTAAGATTATATTTTTCTGAATTATTTAACATTATTATTTAAGCAAATAGACTAATGAAAACGACGCTAGCTTTAGTCTTGCTAAGGCTTAAAACAGTCAGAGTTCGTATAAGCTACTCATAAGCCTACAGCTAGAATAAGGCAGCGCTTTATAATAGTTTCATTGAAAATTCAACTCGTTTCGATGAGTTTTTTTCATTGAAGTTGTATTTTTTGCTCTAGTTCAATACTTACAATGTGATAAGGAATTTGAGAAGTACATCTAAGTGAGTTCAATTGAGAGACCGTAATGCCCACACGTTCGCCAATATTCCCTAGCTCCTAATTGAGACAGGTTTACACGATGCCAGTGGCTGGCATGCCAGTTTGTAAATTGAGTGGAAGGTTACTGGCAAGCGACGACTGAAGTGCTATCCCAATAGCACTTGAGCATTTCCACGTTGACATCAACTGAAACATAGAGGGTCAATTTAAACTTAATCGCACGTGTCATGGTTGAATTGTTAGCCATCATTTACATGTTTGTTTTATACTTTTTATTTCCTTTAAAAAATGGCTGAAACGCTACAAATTATAGTCGCTAAAAACAGCGCATTATCAATTCCAAATTCATAGTTCTTTGGAAACAGCTATTAGAAACAAGTACCCAAGAGTTGCAGAAGAAATATCGAGAAACATTAATACGAGAGTGGATGAATAAATTATAGTTAGGGGAACACACACACAACAGACAATTAGAAAGCAACAATCAGAAAGCTTCGTGCTAATGGTATTCAAGATTTAAGGACCGACTGGAAGATGGCGCGCCAGTAAAAGTATTATTTTGATTTACTGGAGCTGCCGGCCACTGGCAGGTCTGTCATTGGCTGGTTTTGCAGTGACTGTCACGTCGCGTTTACACGGTGCTATTCGCTGTCATCCAGTCACTGGCAACCTCCACTGGAACGCCGACTGGCTTCATGTAAATTAGCTTTTAGTTCCGGATAATATCATAGGATTCGTTCGTAGGGATAGATAAGTTCCTAATTCTCATCCAACAACTGGAGTTGGTGGATTGCTTATTCCTTTCAATGAATCTGCTTTGTTTCGAACTGATGGGTAGTTGAACTCCTGAAAGTACGATTATTGGCGTATTGTGTAACCAGGAAGCGAAACGCAAACGATAAGACCCGCAATAATATATCGAATCTTTATGAAAGTAAAATATTAATTATTTTACGAGCCTCCTCTAATGAGTTTGCTTGTCTGAGTAGCATTGATGTATTAAAGCAATGTTAGTAGTTTGTATTTGTAATGAATTCCAACTTCGATTGCAGATATAAATTTTACTCTTCCGATACAGTACCATACTTCTGAACGGAAAATATTATATGATTATATATTAGCCTACATTTAAGGAAACTTCTATTTTCAAATCTTACCAGTACTCAATACATAAAAATGTTCGTTAAGTTAAAACGTTGAATTATTATGTGATACTCAATCAATACGGTGGCCATCGTGGCTGCTTCACTCTGCTCGGTTCACACTGTGTTGTGAAGACATGGAACTGTGTTGCAAAGGCAAATATAAAAACTTATAGATTTACACTTTAATTACTCATGTGTTCGCTTTGCGTTATTTCAACTGCATCACAAGCGAAGTTGGCACACATTTTCTGCAAGTACAGCCAAACTGACACATTCGTCGCAATAACATTGTTTCAAGCAGGGCCTTTTTTTGTCTGGGGGTTCAGGCCGTCCCCCACTCCTGCTGAGGAGCTTTCCCTTGCCCCCCGCCTGTCATTACTTCGCCTCGCTCCTCGGTGGTGAAGGCAGCGGTGGTGGGCTGCACAACGGTGAGCTGCTCGGCTGCTAGGGCTGGCCGGGCTGTCGTATGACGTGGCGCTTAAGGGCGGGCTTCTTCGGGGCCGGTGGCTCGGCTGTCTGCCTCTCCTCGCGTCGCTCCGTCACCTTTAAAGGGTAAACGGCGGGAGTAACGCCCGGTTGGCCGGGTTTCGGGGTTGCCTCTTCCGCCGTTTACTGTCGGCGAATCCGACCTCGTCCGCAGGCGGCGTAGTCTCGCAGTCCTCAGGCTCAGGCTCGGGCTCGGGGGCGGCGGCCACGTCGTCCTTTGGGCGAGGGGCTGGCCTCGGCGTCTTCGCTGGGAGTCGCTGGGGTGGCCGGGGCTCGACCGCTTACCTCGCAATGTGGAGGGCCACACAACCCCGCCAGTTGGCTTGGTGTGGGCCCTAGCAGTTGCAGCAGGTCCTCCAGTCGTAGGGGCGCGGCTACTGGCGGACGGGGTGGCCTTCACCACACCGGACGCAGCGTCGAGGACGGCCGCATTTCGCTGATCCGTGTCCGAACGCCTGGCAGTGGTAGCACTGCGGCGGTCCGGCTGGCTTCTTATAGGCGGCAACGGAGACCTGGACGTGGAACAGCTCCCGCAGCTGCCGGATGGTCCCGGCGGGGCGGTCGTCGTCGTCGTATCGTTCGTCGTCCCTGGTGAGGGTGACCAGCCACCGACTTGACCGGGCGGTGGAGTCAGGAGGCCGGTCTCTCCGGGGGCGACGGGTCCGCAGCTGGGCGACCTGCTGCAAGGAGATCTTTGCGGCGAGGTCTAGAGGTTCTTGCTCGCCGACGAAGCCGGGAAGGACGCCAATCACCACCTCCAGGTTCCGGCCCCCTCCCAACGTAAATGTGTGATGAAGGACATTTGTCTTCAAGAGGTACCGCTGGATCGTCCTGAAGTCCTCTATGCAGGTGGCCCGGACGCGGATGTATTTGCCCCCGGCCACGGCGCGCAGGTCACCGCTAATGACCTCTTCTAGGTTCTCGGCGAGGGCCGGCCACTCTGTCGATACTTCAATGAAGAGCGGTGGGGTGGCCGGCGCGGCGGCTTCTCGGAGTCAGGCTGGTATGGGTCGAGGGCGCGGTCTCCGCTGGAGCTGAGGCCGCTGGGATTTAGCGAGGCCGTTTTCGGCAGGGGGAGCGGGCCTCTTCGCCGGCTGGTTCGCTTCCGTAGGCTGGGCCGCTGGTCACTTCACCGAAGGCGCGCTGTTCCATACGCTTGTAGATGTCGCTCATGACGTGTTGCTGGCGCGAGCGCTGGCGGTCGGGTGTGAAGCAGGGCCGAGGAGAGCAGCTAGTAGGGGCTAAACACTCCGCCGGTGTACCTTCATCCCGCCGCTTGGCCCTGTGACGTCACAGGCCAACCGCTCTCCTCGACAGCAGTAGTAACAATGAATACATATACAGTGTTATTTATTCATTGCTACTACATAGCTACTAGCTGCTCTTCTCGGCCCTGGTCTCAAGTGCGGCGAATGAGTCCATTTCTTTGAACTCATTCATTTCAGGTTATCGTTTGGCAATTTGGCTCAGTAATTGGCCAGAAGTAAGTTCACACGTAGCCAATACATTTAGTCAGTAACTTTTTCTGGGCAGTTAGTTGTTCCTTTAACCAACATCTTTAAAACGTGGCCTTATGGATCTGTTGTATTCTTCAGTGAAGCAAAGCTAATTTAAGACCAATAAGTTGAAATTCATAAGTGATAATGTTTATCCTGCTTTGTATCTTGATAGGTGAAAAATTCCTCTCTTGACACTTTTGGGTGGAGTTGCATCACAGATCTAGTAATGCAAAAATTCACATTTTAATCAGCAAAACCGTCTTTGAACGCTTTAAGCGAAAGAGAATATTCTCAAACTCAACAAAATATTAACATCTAAAACTGTAGCTGTAATGGCCATGTCAATAATAGATAAATGACCAAGTGCAAGTCCAAGTCCCTTCTCCCCAACTAGATTTTGTAAATTCAGATGATTCCTTTATTTATTTCAGCTGCTTAGAATTCAAGCTTAATTGAGCTCTAAGTTACCTTAACCATACACTGTCTTTTCTACAATGTTCTTGAGTATCGAGGACAAACACTCAATAATAGATGATAAGAAGATCCGTACTTCAACCTCCGATAACAAGGCCTTGATTGTTTCAGGGCCACATAGAGATGTTACGAGCGTTCATCGTAGCACAGAGGAAACTTCTTGTGCCGAGACCCCTACCAGTACACACCCTCACGGCGGATGCCGCGTCCTCCAGCACGGCGTCCTACGATGTCCGGCGGAACAGGAGTGTCCCAGAACACCAACGACCTGTGTTGCCGAACACGGGTCTACTCCCTTGTCCTAGGCATCCGCTGCTGTGCCAGAACACATTCCTACTGAATAGCATCCGATGTTCCTCCAAGGGGGGTTTCAAAGTACCAGACCCCGGTCTGATCGTTTGCAACATGATCAACATGCTCAAGTGCGTCGACCTGACCCACATGAAAGAAGCGCCCACCCCTTCCTTCTGGATCTCCTTGGCTACTGGCACTACACAGGTGGTGATACCGCTTTTGGAAATCATCGGTGGCTATTGTCCGGTGTTGACGATATTTCAGCTCCACCTCGCCGCCTTGACTGTGTCGTATTTTGGGGGCGTTAAGTGGGGATTGGCGCTTTCCAAGAACCCCGTGCCACAGCCGACGTGGGACACTGCCAAGTGGGCGGCGACTCCGACCATCATCGCACTCGTGGGGCTCATCCTCCCGTACCCCCTGGGTTTCCTCACCGTCGCCGGCGCCATGGTCAGCGTGCTCTACCTAGACCTCAAGTCCTGCGCCTACCCACCGTGGGCGAACGCGGTCCGACTGTTCCTGGCCATCACGTCCATAGCCGGCCTCCTGATGGCTCTGATCGCCTACCTCCTCTTCCACAACAAGGAGAGCGAGAAGAAGAAGGAGGAAAAGAAGAAAGAAAAGAAGAAGGAAGAGAAGAAAGAAGAGGAAGAGGACGAGGATGAGGACGATAAGAAAAAGAGTGGTAAAAGCGGAAAGAACAAGTAAGATGAGACCGGAAGAGGGATAGAACCTAATATTGAACTTTTATTGGTTACTGTAAAATTTGTATATTGTTATTTGAGTGGTCGTGTTAACTTATGTAAGTAAACAATGATATTATCAACTGAGATGAAATTTAATATTTTTATATAAAAGGGCTCTTGAAAACTTCAAAATTACGCTGTGTACTTGTGATGAGGCGTTGCAAAGTGAAAATTATTTGAGAGAGCCATGTAAATCAGCTAGTTGAAATTTTTAAGTAAACCTCATAATAAATTATTCTAATTATGTTTTAATCATTCTGAAAAAACAAATACTTTCAAGATTACATATACCTTGAATTGTTTTATATCGTAATATTTAAAGGATCTGTTAATGACTGTTTCTGGTATTTATCCGATTAATAAACTTATTAAATTATCAGACCCCTATGAAATATGTTTGCTTGTAAAATTCACTCGTTCCCAACAAAATACGAACTTAAAATTGCGAACACCAAATGAGGGCGGGTGTGTGGCGGGTGAGTGAGTGCGCTGCTGGCGAAAATATTGTTTGTAATTTGTTTGCGTAGTTATTCAAAGTCAATGGCATAGTTAATCAACTTATTTGATCGCATGTTACAGTTAATACAAATTTACACGTTAAAGGCCCTGAAAAAACATAAACTAAGTTTTCACCCCTTTACAACGTAATTACCTGTTTTACAAACGTCATTTGGAGGCCGAAACCAGCTCTTTTCTGCCAGAGGGCCGTAAAATTTCGGCCCTAAGTCAGCTGATCGATTATTTGCTTGAAATTACGTTAGAGGTTCCAAAGACAGGTTAGCTGCAACCATATGATTTTCATAGCTGTGTTTGTTTAAATCATGACAAAGAAGCTGTATCGTCGCTCATTAACTCAATGTTTTGTTTTTAAGTGTGTCAAATATATAATCAGATTTTTAATGTTATATAGGGTATATTTAATTATGCAAAATAGTAAAAAATAGCGCTCGCACCTCGGCCGAGAGGGTTTTGCAGGTGCGTCAGGTTTTGCTCGACTTTGCTTTGCAGGGTTTTGCAGGTTTTGCTCGACTTCGTCTCGAATTTGAAACACGATCTCGAGCCTGCAAAACCTCATTTTCGGCCCTTGTTGCGTAATATACTATTTTACAAGTCATCAAAAATATTTAATTTAGTCATTTCAGCTGAGTTTTAGCAGAAAATTTGACAAGTTTACAGTTTTTGCCGTCCGCCCTATTTCGTACACTAATTTTAGTCTGTCTGCCAGATAGCAGTGGCATTATAGTTTTCTTCTATTTATTTAGTTTTTTTAAATAAGCAGCTGACGTAATTTAATTGCCACTATTTTATATTCGGTACTATAAAAAGGTTTTGAAAGATTTCTGTGAGTAGATTTTTACGGATGGAACCGTTATAATGAAAAACCGTCCCACCGTTCATGAAAAAGTATACAATTCAAAATTAATCTTACAAGTATAAATAATCTATCGGAGAGACACGTAGGAGAAACTCAAAGCCACTCACCATTTTAAAACATTTACTGCTACCCCTGCCAGCACAAAACAAAACCGACAAGTGTGATACATTCTACATCAGGCTTAATTACCCTCGGAGGTTATAAATGTTCCGGATAATTGGGTAAATCGCCAAGTGAGAGTGGGGAACCTGACTGTCCGCTGTCCGCTGCTGCTGTCACGCTGTCCATCTGTCTTCCGCTGTCTGTCCGCTGTCTTTTCACTCTTATTACATTAGCTTTTAACTGTCCTCTCAACACGCGTATATAAGCACACGTTTTTGTCACAATCAGGTCAATGGTCTTTGATATTCCCCTTAATATACGCTTAAATCGATTAGGCTCTTATCTCTTTGATTTTTTTTAATTGTTGACTTTTTTTGTTGATTTACATATAATTGCTGAAACCCTGTCAACAATTTTGTTTTCCTACCACTACATAAAAATAATTACATTGCCACACCTGTAAACCGTACGCAAAACTGTTTTTTTCCCGCTTCCATTTCATTCCCGCTCGCTAAATCAGGGTTACTTATTAGGTTAATGTGGCACACAAGAGAAATAACTCTGACGTCAAACAACAAAGACCAGTTTCTATTGGTTTGAAATCCCATGACACTCACCGTATTCTAAATTCTAGTTACCTTGTTCTAAATCAGCTGATTTCACAGTCGGCGTTTCTATACACTAACTTCCGGTTCGTTTTTCCTTCCACCATGGGTTCGTTCCAGTAGAATCAGCAAACATAACCTTAATGAACTTTTGTGTACAGGTTCGTTAATAAGTTAAACTTTTTAAAAATGGTGGTAGGAAACATATTGTGTGTATTACGAGCATAAATAGTCATTGCCGCTCTCGAAATATTTGGCCGCACTCAGCTAATACTCGAGCGGCAATATATAGTATTATTTTATGTTTACCAGTTCATCCAATTACTATAAACATGTAAGCTGCACTATACTTTATGTGAGCAGTAAATTATCGAGTACTTGCATATGTGGTATATGCGTATGCATATCCAACTTATATGACCTTTTTAAATATTATAAGCCTTAAAAGGAACATCTATAATTTCCCCTACTTATAATTCCCTACTTGTGCAAAGAGTTCTTGACATTCTTTCGAGAAAATATAAAAAGGAGATGTTTCCGTCTTAGGTACGGGTAAGTAAGCAAGCGAAGATCCATCGAGTCGATTCATTACAGTTACTTTGAAGTGAGGCGAACGCGCGTGTTTTTATGAGGCCGATTTTATTGGCGCGAACTGAGTGTCTGATTTGTAAGGCGCGGAGGCCCTCGCCGTTCATAATTCATGGCCCAGCCCCCGGCTCAAAGGGCGCGTAGGGCCCTAATGGTCAAAATATGGATATACAAAGCATAGCGTCTGAGAGGTTCATATATTTGTCTTAAAGGGCAGTTGAAAGCCTCAGTCCCTGTTTTCTGATTCATGCACCCCAACATTTCGCGCTTTATATCTCTTTAATACGCATGTAAATCTTGACGGCATACGGCTGGCTGCTTTTGAATGTCTTACTTTTGTGTAGCTGAGAATGTGAAAGTGATAGTCAAAGTGAGGTTAGGTGCTACACTTTATTAATTTGTAAATTCAAAACTCTTAATTTAAAAGGATCTCGTAATACCACATTATACACTTTGTATATGTCCACCCGGGATCATGTTGTTTTTCCGTTTTTAGGTTCTTAGACTCCTAGACCACGTACATATTATGCGTGGCATACAGTTAATGTAAGTGTAAGACTTATGTGTACTTTTTTAACTTTTAAATTAAGATTGCCTTTTTACCACCTCATTTACCATACGGTTTTCTCCTTTTGTATAAAAAAATAAGCATTTTTAGTCTTTGCGTTTATTTGAATTATGGCATTGATCCCCTTGAATTAGAAGCTTCAATGCCTTATCATTTTAGCCACGTGGCTTATGAATACCATATGTTTAAAAAAAACTAGCGACCTTGTAGCTTCTATTTAGTATCACATAGTAGGTGTCATAAAATTGCGACGCTTTAATTTTTATAACAGCTGTTTTTTTTTGTAATTTAATTATGTGGGTAAATAACCAGCTGATTAAGTTTTGAGGTTTGTAATTTCGGACGCCTAGTACATTAGAGGTCGCGCATGTATATCTCTGCTATATGACGGGGTCAGCTGGTTGTAAGGTGAGGGGGGACCTTTTCTGAAAACATCATTCTAAATCCCTGTTGTAAGTCAAATGTTTTGTTTACCAATGACATATGTTGAAAATATCATATGACATAGTTAGTAGAGTGGAAGCCAAAGCCGGAGATATATCGCTTATTTATTTATTTATATTGCACAAACTGTACTATAATACGTGAACCTCCGCCCTCACTCCGTACAAAAATCCCACCCAGTCAGTTGTGACGGAGCTAGTCAGCGGGAAATTTTTAATGACGGTGTCCACACTCGCTGGCTCTAATGAAGGCATTTAAAATTTATGGAAAGGAACAGTTGCTTGGAGGGTGTGAGGGAAAGTTGCATCGCCGTCGACACTGTTTTCGACACAGTGATAATTACAGTAATTGATGACGACGGAGGAGCGGCGACGTTTGGCTGCCGGAGTGTGAGCGCAATGATGAGCATTAGATAGGTGGTTTGGTAAGACATTGCATAAATTCGTTGTTTTACAGTCAAAATTTTCTGCGAGGGGATTAATATGAGAAATACATTCCTTTGAAATTCTAACTGATGACGACATAGTAGGCTACTATCAAAAACATATCAACATTGTGGTTTAAATAATCGATGAGTAAACGAAGTGAACGAGTCTATGTATCAGCGGAGTTGAAGATTCGTTGTCCGTCACTGTGTGTGTTTGTGAGTGACTGTGTACGTAACGCGATAACTTAAAAACCGCTGCACTAATCATTTCCAAATTTCGCATAAACGTTTAGTATCTCACAGGGAATATGCCATTAAATTATGAAGCATATTGGTTTAGTATTTTTTGAGTAATTTTATATTTTAACTTGAAAAATCGACATAAGTTTAACATTGGGCAATAATTTACTTTAGTAAACTACGGGATACAAATAAAGATTGTTTCCAAATAAAAGGAAAATAACAGTGGAATTTAGAAAGAAAATTATATCACGAAGCACTTCAATAATACGCTACATGCCTTTCAATTTTCAGGTTTTTTAGACCACGTTAAAATGTTTATTATTAAAAAAACGAAGCCTAGAAATATAAAAATTTAGATAGATCATTTCTGTTTTGTTGCACTAGACTAGATAGTTTATATGAATGACGCTAGATGGAGCCAACAGGAACACATTGTCATGTTCTTTTTACCAACAGCTGATTCCATATATTTAAGAGAAAATATTCATTGTTTGTTTCTTTTAAGGTAAAACTTTAAAAAACAATGAGTGAAGATACTATTGCATATATAGTAGTACATTGATAAAACAAATGTGAATTATATCCCAGCAAACGCAATTTTTGATAAAATTGCGATTAAAAGAAATAATATTATTTTTTATGACACAAATCGTTTTAATAACAAACTTTTGTGCCAAGAAGGATGCTATCAGTTATATTAAGACAAATGTGTCTTAAATTAAACTGAGAATGTAAGATAATGTAAATGCGTAGGTTAATGATTTTTTTTACTACATAATTTGATTACACGTAATCAAGCATAAAATTCACAAAAATAATATTAATTTTGCATATATAGTAGTATAATTAGTTTCATAATAAGGTCGGGGTAGCCAGAATCGAAAAGAAGAAGATTAGGTCGCGGATCCAAGGACGGTTCATTATGGACGCCGTCCTCGTGACCAGTTATTCCGTGCCACTCAAGCGGATCAAGAGCCCGACCGAAAGCTCTACGAGCTTCCGTGGGCCAAGGCGAAGAAGAAGCAGAATGTTAATAAAACTGAAAAGGTGGTAGTGGAGGGTCCTAACGGGTATAACGGTCACACAATCCGATAAGGGTACTGTGCCGTGAAGCCGAAAGTCAAGCCGAAGACAAGCGGGGGTCTTCTTCCAAAACAAGGTGGCGGGTGGCCAGACCTACGCGGGATCCTGATGAGGATTCAAAAGGATATTAACCATTGACTATGAATGTAGAAGAATGAATGAAGACTTCTACATTCATAGTCAATGACATCAACACTGATCTATGAACCATTAAAATCGTATATGCGAGACTGACTCCGAAGGAGAATGCTATCCTCGGGAGATAGAAAATATGCCCGCGGCAGACCTACTAGGTATTCTGTGGATTTATCCGCTATTAGTGAATACTGTATTGTTCCCCGGCCACGGGTGGTGAATATGTCCGTGACTACGCTCACGGGGTTAGATAGTTTATTTCCCTCTTTGTTGAGGAACTCTAGATAGTAACCTGTAGTGATGTTACAATAGTAACAGCCCATAGTGATGTTACAATTTTAACAATTGTTTTTCTCCAAAGTAAAACTATCGCATGGATAAAAACAAATTTAAAACAAAGGCTTTAGGCCCAAGCTCGCAATAATTGTATCGCGCCAGGTAATATATCGAATTATTAATTTTTGAAATATTGATAGCCTAATTTAACAGGGATTTGAAGGAAAATATTAAAAAAAACTAGTATTAAAATACCCCCGTTGCAGCAGACCTGCATACTCAGCGAATTTCAAATGCAAAACAATATATTTTAATCTAACATAGCGAGATTTGACATGTTTTTGTAAGCTCCATAAGATTAACATGGGGAATGAGTATGCAGGTTTGCTGCTACAGGTATGTTTAAACTTGTTGGTTTTAATTCAATATTTAGTAGATCTGAACTAGAAGAAGCCATTTACCAAGTTTTATCAAGATATGTTAAGAAATAAACGAGATATAGCATTTTACTTATTTCCCATAAGGTTAACATTGGGACAACGTACTGTGTTTACCACTTTCAATATCTCGGTAACCAATGGACATAGAGCAGTGATTCAAAGTACTAAATTGTTTGTTTTTTGAGCTGAATTCAATGGTGCCAACAAAATTTTGATAAATTTTATTTTTCTATGTAAAATTATCAAAAAACCCATTTTTGGGGGGGTTTATCCCCCTTTACCCCCCCTTCCGGTGGTCCGATCGGGCTGATTCACGAACTCGTCCAATCGATTACCACTTTACATGTCTGTACCAAATTTCATCAAGATCGGACCATTTTTACGGCTGCTATCGTGCTAACAGACACATATATATATAGATATATATATAGATATATAGATATATAGATAGATATATATATCTAAAAATTCGAACGAATGGTGTTTTTTGCTTCTGGGGGTTGCAAAACGAAAAGTTATCATGGTCTGGGGCTTAGGTCTTACCATGAGACCTACGGTAATAGCTTCTTCCCTATAGGGGAAATTCGCTAAAACTAGTAAATTCAATCTGAAACTTAATGGAGTACAGGTTGTCAATGGGCTCGAAGAATAATCGTTGGAACCAGCGACAGGTGCAGGGCATCGCTGGGCCAGCCAAACGATTGAGATCTGAAGTTGGCGCCAAAATATGTTCTAAAGCTCGGTCGTCTTCATGTTGAGTACTTGAGCTGCGCGGTTTTACTGTGGAGCGTGATCCACGGGCACCGTTGCAGTGGATATAACGGGATGGATGGGTTCACTCTATGCTATAAGTACGGACATTCGGGCCCACTACGCCATGGAATGCAGCAGTGTTGTTGGATGTTTATGCTATGAACTCTAGCAAGGCCACGCTGGAAAAACAGGCCATGCTGCAGCGATTCCAGCGCTGCGCCACATCACACAAGTAGGCAGTGAACTCACATTCTATGTTTACATTTTATTGCTAAACGTCAAATATTATTTGTTTGTTTACGGGTTTTCTGTTTTCATTTCATCATTAAACGTCAAATATTACTTGTTTATTTACGTTTTAATGTTTTGATTTAAATGTAACTGATGAGCTGTATAGCTGTGAGTCCTGAGCCAGACTCAGACTGCCTACTAGTGTTGACGTCATAAATTCTGCAGCATATGGCCTGTATTTGTATTGTGGCCTTGGCTGTAGCCGCAGGCACAGTTTGATTACATCGCTGACTGCGGGGCATGCTGTGTTTTAGGTTTGCCTTGGAAACTGTTTGAAAGGGAAAAAACAATGCCGAAGCATAACCAGTAAATTTATAAAAAAATTACAGTAAGTTACAATTGTCATTTTTTTAAATATAAACCATGGAACTCAATTGAATATTATTTTGAATATATAATTGACTTATAAGACACATTATCACTTGCTCAGTTATCAACTGATCATTATTTACTTTGATGTTTCATAAATTAACGTCAAAGATCGTAATTAAATACCAATTATACATGTATGAGAGAATATTTTAATTAACTTTTTGCATAACGAATCCAAATGCCTTTTTAGCCTCCTCGATATCAAGCGGAAATGCAAATAAGTCGGACATGTCCTTTATCGATGAGTGAACGAAGTGAACGAGTCTAAGTATCAGCGGAGTTGAAGATTCGTTGTCCGTCACTGTGTGTGTATGTACGTGACGCGATTACTCAAAAAACGCTACACTGATCATTTCCAAATTTCGCAAAAAACGTTTAGTATTTCTTGAGAATAAATCATTTAATATTTTAACTTTCAAATACCCCCGTTGCAGCAGACCTGCATACTCAGCGAATTTCAAATGCAAAACAACGTATTTCAATCCAACATAGCGAGATTTGACATGTTTTGGTAAGCTCCATAAGAATGGGGAATGAGTATGCAGGTCTGCTGCTACAGGTGTATTAAAACTGGATGGTTTTAATTCAATATTTAGTAGATCTGAATTAAAAGAAGCTATTTACCAAGTTTTATCAAGATATGTTGAGAAATAACCGAGATATAGAATTTTACTTATTTCCCATAAGGTTAACATTGGGACAACGTACTGTGTTTACCACTTTCAATATCTCGGTAACCAATGGACATAGAGCAGTGATTCAAAGTACTAAATTGTTTGTTTTTTGAGCTGAATTCAATGGTGCCAACAAAATGTTGATAAATTTTATTTTTCTATGTAAAATTATCAAAAAACCCATTTTTGGGGGGGTTTATCCCCCTTTACCCCCCCTTCCGGTGGTCCGATCGGGCTGATTTACGAACTCGTCCAATCGATTACCACTTTACATGTCTGTACCAAATTTCATCAAGATCGGACCATTTTTACGGCTGCTATCGTGCTAACAGACACATATATATATAGATATATATATAGATATATAGATATATAGATAGATATATATATCTAAAAATTCGAACGAATGGTGTTTTTTGCTTCTGGGGGTTGCAAAACGAAAAGTTATCATGGTCTGGGGCTTAGGTCTTACCATGAGACCTACGGTAATAGCTTCTTCCCTATAGGGGAAATTCGCTAAAACTAGTAAATTCAATCTGAAACTTAATGGAGTACAGGTTGTCAATGGGCTCGAAGAATAATCGTTGGAACCAGCGACAGGTGCAGGGCATCGCTGGGCCAGCCAAACGATTGAGATCTGAAGTTGGCGCCAAAATATGTTCTAAAGCTCGGTCGTCTTCATGTTGAGTACTTGAGCTGCGCGGTTTTACTGTGGAGCGTGATCCACGGGCACCGTTGCAGTGGATATAACGGGATGGATGGGTTCACTCTATGCTATAAGTACGGACATTCGGGCCCACTACGCCATGGAATGCAGCAGTGTTGTTGGATGTTTATGCTATGAACTCTAGCAAGGCCACGCTGGAAAAACAGGCCATGCTGCAGCGATTCCAGCGCTGCGCCACATCACACAAGTAGGCAGTGAACTCACATTCTATGTTTACATTTTATTGCTAAACGTCAAATATTATTTGTTTGTTTACGGGTTTTCTGTTTTCATTTCATCATTAAACGTCAAATATTACTTGTTTATTTACGTTTTAATGTTTTGATTTAAATGTAACTGATGAGCTGTATAGCTGTGAGTCCTGAGCCAGACTCAGACTGCCTACTAGTGTTGACGTCATAAATTCTGCAGCATATGGCCTGTATTTGTATTGTGGCCTTGGCTGTAGCCGCAGGCACAGTTTGATTACATCGCTGACTGCGGGGCATGCTGTGTTTTAGGTTTGCCTTGGAAACTGTTTGAAAGGGAAAAAACAATGCCGAAGCATAACCAGTAAATTTATAAAAAAATTACAGTAAGTTACAATTGTCATTTTTTTAAATATAAACCATGGAACTCAATTGAATATTATTTTGAATATATAATTGACTTATGAGACACATTATCACTTGCTCAGTTATCAACTGATCATTATTTACTTTGATGTTTCATAAATTAACGTCAAAGATCGTAATTAAATACCAATTATACATGTATGAGAGAATATTTTAATTAACTTTTTGCATAACGAATCCAAATGCCTTTTTAGCCTCCTCGATATCAAGCGGAAATGCAAATAAGTCGGACATGTCCTTTATCGATGAGTGAACGAAGTGAACGAGTCTAAGTATCAGCGGAGTTGAAGATTCGTTGTCCGTCACTGTGTGTGTATGTACGTGACGCGATTACTCAAAAAACGCTACACTGATCATTTCCAAATTTCGCAAAAAACGTTTAGTATTTCTTGAGAATAAATCATTTAATATTTTAACTTTCAAATACCCCCGTTGCAGCAGACCTGCATACTCAGCGAATTTCAAATGCAAAACAACGTATTTCAATCCAACATAGCGAGATTTGACATGTTTTGGTAAGCTCCATAAAAATGGGGAATGAGTATGCAGGTCTGCTGCTACAGGTGTATTAAAACTGGATGGTTTTAATTCAATATTTAGTAGATCTGAATTAAAAGAAGCTATTTACCAAGTTTTATCAAGATAAGTTGAGAAATAACCGAGATATAGAATTTTACTTATTTCCCATAAGGTTAACATTGGGACAACGTACTGTGTTTACCACTTTCAATATCTCGGTAACCAATGAACATAGAGCAGTGATTCAAGATACTAAATTGTTTGTTTTTTTGAGCTGAATTCAATGGTGCTAACCAAAATTCGATAAATTTTATTTTTCTATATAAAAACTCGAAAACCCCTTTTTTGGGGGGGTTTACCCCGCTTTACCCCCCCTTCCGGTGGTTCGATCGGGCTGGTTCACGAACTCGTCCGAATAATTACTACTTTACACACCTGTGCCAAATTTCATTCCGATCGGACCATTTTTGCGAGCGCTATCGTGCTTACAGACACACACACACACACACACACACACACACACACACACACACACACACACACACACACACACACACACACACACACATATATATATATATATATATATATATATATACCCCCGTTACAGCAGACCTGCATACTCAGCGAATTTCAATTGTAAAGCACATGTTTCAATCCAATATAGCGAGATTTGACACTTTTTTTACTACTTTACACGCCTGTGCCAAATTTCATTCCGATCGGACCATTTTTGCGAGCGCTATCGTGCTTACAGACACTTATATATATATATATATATAGAAATTTGAACGAATAGTGTTTTTTGCTTCTGGGGGCCCCAAAATGAAAAGTTATCATGGTCTCGGGCTTAGGTCTTACCATGAGACCTACGGTAATAGCTTCTTCCCTATAGGGGAAATTCGCAAAAATTATCATAAGTTTAACATTGGGCAATAATTTACTTTATTAAACTACGGGATACAAATAAAGATTGTTTTCAAATAAAAGGAAAATAACAGTGAAATTTAGAAAAAATATATTTCACGAAGCACTTGAATAACATGGTACATGCCTATCAATGGTCAGTTTTTTAGACCACGTTAAAATGTTTATTATTAAAAAATACCCCCGTTGCAGCAGACCTGCATACTCAGCGAATTTCAATTGTAAAGCACATGTTTCAATCCAATATAGCGAGATTTGACACGTTTTTTAAGCTCCATAAGAATAACATGGGGAATGAGTATGCAGGTTTGCTGCAACAGGTAATTTAAAACTGGGTGGTTTTAATTCAATGTTTAGTAGATCTGAACTAGAAGAAGCCATATACCAAGTTTTATCAAGATATGTTAATAAATAAGGAAGATATTGCATTTTTTTTATTTCCAATAAGGATAACATGGGGAATGAGTATGCAGGTTTGCTGCCATAAAAACGGTAATATCCGGGATTTTATATTAAAATACATTAGATCTCATCTATATGAAGCCACAAACCAAGTTTCATTAGTGACTACGCACACGGGGTTAGATGATTCGCTTACTTCTTTCTTTAAGTACCCTAAACAGTAACCTGTAGTGATTTTAGAAATCAAACAAAAAATGTAAATGGCATTTTTCCAAAGTAAAATTGTCGCATAATTAAAACAAATGCAGGTTTACACGGTAGAAAAAAAGCATTCAAATCATCATGGCTTTAAGCCCTCCCATGTTCTTTTGTAAACAACCGCTTTGGCGGGAGGGCGTAGGGCGAAGCCCTCCCATGTCCTTTTGCAAACAACTGCTTTGGCGGGAGGGCGTGGGGGGCAAACCCCCCATGTTCTTTTGCAAACAACCGCTTTGGCGGGAGGGCGTGGGGGGCGAAGCCCCCTACACTAAATGGGTTTTTTGGGTTTTTTACATAGAAAAATAAAATTTATCAAATTTTTTTGGTACCATTGAATTCAGCTCAAAAAAACAAACAATTTAGTATCTTGAATCACTGCTCTATGTTCATTGGTTACCGAGATATTGAAAGTGGTAAACACAGTACGTTGTCCCAATGTTAACCTTATGGGAAATAAGTAAAATTCTATAAACAACAACAAACAACTGCTTTGGCGTGTAATTAGTCGCTGATAGGTTTGTAGAGCTAGGTTTATTTAAATACTATTAGTAAAAAAGCATGTTAACCATCATGGCTTTATAATCATGGGCAGTTTAAGGGGAGGGTGTGGGGGGGGCGAAGCCCTCCATGTCCCTTTTAAAACAACTGCTTTGGCTTGTAATTAGTTGCTGATAGTTTTGTAGAGCTAGGTTCATTTAATACTAATAGAAAAAAACATTTAAACCATCATGGCTTTATAATTATGGGAAGCGGAAAAGAGGGGTTAGGGGGGCGAAGCCCCCCCTTGACTCCTTGCAAACAACTGCTTTGGCGTGTAACTGTTTTAAGTCGCTCATAATCTTGTAGAGCTAGATTTACACAGTAAAAAAAGCATTCAAACTAATAAGGCTTCTTAATAATGGGCAGTGTAATGGCGAAGATGTGGGGGGACGAAGCCCCCCATGCCCTTTTGCCAACAACTACTTTGGCGGGAGGGCGTGTGGGGTGAAGCTCCCCCATGTCTTTCTACAAACAACTGCTCTCCCGTGTAATTAGTCGCTGATATTTTTTAGAGGTTAATTAATTTAATACTATTAGAGGAAAACATTTAAACCATCATGGCTTTATAATCATGGCC
Source organism: Flexamia atlantica (assembly GCA_035578135.1). Classification (NCBI taxonomy): domain Eukaryota; kingdom Metazoa; phylum Arthropoda; class Insecta; order Hemiptera; family Cicadellidae; genus Flexamia; species Flexamia atlantica. The sequence goes on from JAQJVK010000002.1 coordinate 32,559,572, forward strand.
AGTTTAAAGGGGGAGTGTGGGGGGCCAAGCCCCCCCATGTCCATTTGCAAACAACTGCAATGGCGTGTAACTGTCATTAGTCGCTCATAATCTTGTAGAGCTAGCTAAATTTACACAGTAGAAAAAAGCATTAAAACTATCATGACTTCCTTATCACGGGCAGTGTAAAGGGGGGGGGGGGTGGGGGGCGAAGCCCCCCATGTCTAGTTGCAAATAACTGCTTTTGCGTGTAACTGTTATTAGTCGCTCATAATCTTGTAGAGCTAGATTTACACAGTAGGAAAAAACATTCAAACTATCATGGCTTCTTAATCGTGGGCAGTGTAAAGGGGAAGGTGTGGGGGGCAAAGCCCCTCGCAAGCCTTTTTGCAAACAAATGCTTTGGCGGGAGGGCGTGGGGGGCGAAGCTATGTTTATTTAATACTATTAGAAAAAAGCATTTGAATCATCATGGCTTTATAATTATGGGCAGTGTAAAGAGGGGGATGTGGAGGGGGTGAAGCCCCCCATGTCCTTTTGCAAACAACTGCTTTGGCGTGTAATTAGTCGCTGATAGGTTTGTAGAGCTAGGTTTATTTAAATACTATTAGTAAAAAAGCATGTTAACCATCATGGCTTTATAATCATGGGCAGTTTAAGGGGAGGGTGTGGGGGGGGCGAAGCCCTCCATGTCCCTTTTAAAACAACTGCTTTGGCTTGTAATTAGTTGCTGATAGTTTTGTAGAGCTAGGTTCATTTAATACTAATAGAAAAAAACATTTAAACCATCATGGCTTTATAATTATGGGAAGCGGAAAAGAGGGGTTAGGGGGGCGAAGCCCCCCCTTGACTCCTTGCAAACAACTGCTTTGGCGTGTAACTGTTTTAAGTCGCTCATAATCTTGTAGAGCTAGATTTACACAGTAAAAAAAGCATTCAAACTAATAAGGCTTCTTAATAATGGGCAGTGTAATGGCGAAGATGTGGGGGGACGAAGCCCCCCATGCCCTTTTGCCAACAACTACTTTGGCGGGAGGGCGTGTGGGGTGAAGCTCCCCCATGTCTTTCTACAAACAACTGCTCTCCCGTGTAATTAGTTGCTGATATTTTTTAGAGGTTAATTGATTTAATACTATTAGAGGAAAACATTTAAACCATCATGGCTTTATAATCATGGCCAGTTTAAAGGGGGGGTGTGGGGGGCCAAGCCCCCCCATGTCCATTTGCAAACAACTGCAATGGCGTGTAACTGTCATTAGTCGCTCATAATCTTGTAGAGCTAGCTAAATTTACACAGTAGAAAAAAGCATTAAAACTATCATGACTTCCTTATCACGGGCAGTGTAAAGGGGGGGGGGTGGGGGGCGAAGCCCCCCATGTCTAGTTGCAAATAACTGCTTTTGCGTGTAACTGTTATTAGTCGCTCATAATCTTGTAGAGCTAGATTTACACAGTAGGAAAAAACATTCAAACTATCAAGGCTTCTTAATCATGGGCAGTGTAAAGGGAAAGGTGTGGGGGGCAAAGCCCCCCGCAAGCCTTTTTGCAAACAAATGCTTTGGCGGGAGGGCGTGGGGGGCGAAGCTATGTTTATTTAATACTATTAGAAAAAAGCATTTGAATCATCATGGCTTTATAATTATGGGCAGTGTAAAGAGGGGGATGTGGAGGGGGTGAAGCCCCCAATGTCCTTTTGCAAACAACCGCTTTGGTGGGAGGACGTTGGGGGCGAAGCCCCCCATTTTATTTTTACAAACAACTGCTTTGGCGTGTAATTAGTCGCTGATAGGTTTGCAGAGCTAGGTTTATTTAAATACTATTAGTAAAAAAGCATGTAAATCATCATGGCTTTATAATCATGGGCAGTCTAAAGGGGGGGGTGTGGGGAGACGAACCCCCCCCATGTCCTTTTCAAAACAACTGCTTTGGCGTGTAATTAATTGCTGATAATTTTGTTGAGTTAGGTTCATTTAATACTAATAGAAAAAAAACATTTAAACAATCATGGCTTTATAATCATGGGCAGTGAAAAGAGGGGGTGTGGGGGGGCAAAGCCCCCCCAAGTCCTTTTGCAAACACCTGCTTTGGCGGGAGGGCGTGGGGGTCGAAGCTATGTTTTATTAATACTATTATAAAAAAAAGCATTTAAACCATCATGGCTTTATAATTATGGGCAGTGTAAAGAGGGTGGTGTGAGGGGGCGAAGCCCCCCCATGATCTTCTTACAAACAACTGCTTTGGCGCGTAATTAGTCGCTGATAGTTTTGTAGAGCTGGGTTTATTTAATACTATGAGTAGAAAAGTATGTTAACCATCATGGCTTCATAGTCATGGTCAGTTTAAAGGAGAGGTCTGGGGGGGCGAAGCCCCCCATGTCTTTTTTAAAATAACTGCTTTGGCGTGTAATTAGTTGCTGATAGCTTTGTAGAGCTAGGTTCATTTCATACTAATAGAAAAAACATTTAAACCATCATGCTCTTAAATCATGGGCAGTGGAAAGGGGGAGGTGTGGCGGGGCTTGGGGGGGCGAAGTCCCCCCATGTCTTTTTATAACCAACTGCTTTGGTGGGAGGGCGTGGGGGGCGAAGCCTCCCCATGTCCTTTTACAAACAACAGCTTTGGTTGGAGGGCGTGGGGGGCGAAGCCCCTTTATATTCTTTTTACAGACAACTGCTTTGGCATGTAATTAGTCGCTGATAGTTTTGTAGAGCTAGATTATATAATACTATTAGTAGAAAAGCATGTTAACCATAATGGCTTTATAATCATGGTCAGTATAAAGGAAAGGTCTGGAGGGGCGAAGCCTCCCCATGTCCTTTTTAAAACAACTGCTTTGGCGTGTAGTTAGTTTCTGATAGTTTTGTAGAGCTAGGTTCATTATTTAATACTAATAGAAAAAAAGCATTTAAACCATCATGACTTTATAATCATGGGCAGTGTAAAGGAGAGTTGTGGGGGGGGGCAAAGCCCCCCCATGTCCCTTTACAAACAATTGCTTTGGCGTGTAACTCATATTCGTCGCTCATAATCTTGTAGAGCTAGATTTACACAGTAAAAAAGCATTCAAACTATCATGGATTCTTAATGTTGGGCAGTGTAAAGGCGAAGGTGTGGGGGGGCGAAGCCCACCATGTCCTTTTGTAAACATCTGCTTTGCGGGAGGGCGTGGGAGGCGAAGCCCCCCCACGTCCTTTTATATCCAACTGCTTTGCGGGAGGGTGTGGGGAGCGAAGCGCCCCCATGTCCTTTTACAAACAACTGCTCTGCCGTGTAATTAGTCGCTTGTAGAGCCATCGATAGTTTTGTAGAGCTAAGTCTATTTAATACTATTAGAAAAAATCATTTAAACCATCATGGCTTTATAATCATGGGCAGTGTAAAGAGGGGGGTGTGGGGGGGGCGAAGCCCCCCCATGTCCTTTTGCAAACAACTGCTTTGGCGGGAGGTTGTGGGGGTTGAAGCCCCCCATGTTCTTTTTGCAAACAACTGCTTTGGCTTGTAATTACTACTAATTAGTACTAATTAGTCGCTGTTAGTTTTGTATTGCTTTGTTTATTTAATACTATAAGAGAAAACGCATGTAAACCATCATGGCAGCTTAAAGGGGGGTGTGGAGGCGAAGCCCCCCCCATGTCCTTTTTGAAACAACTGCTTTGGCGTGTAACTGTTTTTAGTCTCTCATATTTCTTTAGAGCTAGGTTTACTCAATACTAATAAAAAAAGCATTCATACCATCTTGGCATGTTAATAATGGGCAGAGTATATCTGGGGGGGTTGCATACAAATGCTTTGGCGTGTTTCTGTTATTGGACGCTCATAGCCTTGTAGAGCAAGGTTTACTCAATATTATTAAAAATAAACGGTATCAGGAAACTGACACGTACTTTCTCCCTTCAAGTCATTTAAAACCAGAAAACATTTAAAGTAAATTAAAACAAATTAACAATTAATCATCACACAAATATACACCACATTTTATCAAAATCGGTTAGTAAATAACGGAGATATCGGTTTTTGAATATTTGCCATAAGAATAACATTGGACAACGAACTGCATTTACCGCCAAACTAAAATATCAATTATCTTTGTAACCAGTTGACGTAGACTAATAGTTCAAAATACTAGGTTATTTAGTTTTTCAAGCCAAATTTAATGGTTGCAAGTATATTTTCTTTGAAAGTTACAAATTTTGTGAAATTTGAAAAATATGAATTATTTAACTCTTAAACCCCCATAACTTCGAACCTGAATTTTTACAGACATGCGGGTGGTGTAATTTTATTTGTCATCCTTAGCACTAAAAACCATGAAATCTTTATCAAAATCGTTAGAGCCGTTCTGAGAAATTTGGATTTTTGTCATTTTTTATGGGTTTTTATGAGGTAAATACCCTTAAAAATCAAAAATTCAAAAAAATGAAAAATACGCCTGGAGATACCACGGCTTAATACCTACTTGCCAAGTTTCATGAAAATCGGACCACTGGTGTCGTCTCTAGCTTTGTTTACATCCACACAGACACACATACATCCACACACACAGACAGACAGACAGACAGACAGACACCACGCCAAAAACCACTTTTTTGGATTCAGGGAGCACTAAAACGAATATATCCACTAACAACTCAAATTCGAAAATTTTGACGAAAACAATACTTTCTCCATATACTATGTATAGGGGGGATAAAGTTAAAGAAAGACTCAAATCATTATATGGGTGTCGTAATTGGGGGGTGCGGGAACCAGGCCCCCCATTTCCTTTGGCAAACATAATTTATTAGTGGTTCGTAGTTTTGTAGAGCTAGGTTTACACAGTAAAGAAAAGCATTCAAACCGTCGTAGCCTTTTAATCACGGGCGGAGTAAAAGGGGTGGTGTCTGGCCGGGGGGGGGGGGGGGGCGAAGCCCTCTCATGTCCTTTTGCAAACAGTACCTGGTGGACCGAGCCTTGCTCGGTGTTATTTCATGTTTACCAGTTCATCCAGTTACTATAAAATATTTCAATGTCATAAAATTGATAAATAGAAACCTTTTTTATTGCTCCATGGACTCTTCATCCCACTTGCTGTATTTTCCCTTAATGGCTGTAGATTCCAAACAGCTGTTATGATTACTTCATTTGTTTACACTTTCCTTGTTTATTTTCGTTGCTATCACGGCAACCCATAAGGCCAATGTTAAAATTTTACAACTTTAAAATTCGATTTATTACGATATTAGATTTTCTCTGGCCAAGTAATCTGCATAAAAGACGTTTTTGAGTCATAAATTACTTATTTCCAGACTTTGAAGAAAATCCTCGGAGCCGTTTTTGAGATCGTTGTGCAAGCAAGCAAGCAAGCATACATACATACATACAAGATAACACTGCTCGTATAAGAGTATAGGATAAGATAATTTATTCGTCGCTTATAGTTTTGTAGAGCTTGGTTTGCTCAATTCTAATAGAAAAAAAAACATTTAAACCATCATGGCTTGTCGAACATTTCGTCAGCTGTTCAACAACAAAACACAAAAAACATGTTGTCGCCACAGTGTGTGGCCGGCCTAACTGTCATTTATTTTAGAACGTTTGAAACAATACAAACACACGTTGCTCGAAAATTAACAAAATAGTGCTTTGGTAATATCTGAGTTCACTCATCCCATTACGCGCAGAATAAGCGTACTCCTAGTATGTACAGTAGTTATGATTACCTGCTTAATACCCTATACATTGATAAGCAATTGAAAGACTGAGTTCGCAGTGGTTACTGGACCGATCTTAAAGATTTGACCAAGCTCAGTTCACTTTATCTACAACTGAACATATGGCAATGCTTTGAAATAGTTCTACAGGTAAACCACAGATTACAGTGTTTGCAAGCGAAGCGGCAACCGAGTAATCTATTTTAGTTATCTCTTAATTTGTGAAGTTTATTAGTTTCCTTAGACTATATGATTATTTTGAGATGATGAAAATTGTTTTGCTATTTACATTTTCATTAACAAACATTATATATTTTTTACGATTCATGCATGAACAACATGTATGAAACTCAAACCAAAGGCAATGTATACAGAACCCTCTAAGTAGGGACTTCTTATAGAAGAATGAGTAGTTCCTGCCGCCGAAAAAGAGATGGCGCAACTTTAATTTTTCTGTCTGTTTGGAATTGTTATAAGGGTTTACGGATCAAGTGGACTTTCCGAATTCAAGCAGTTGGTTGTTGTATTTTGACAGTTGTACGTTATTGCTTTGTGTTGTTGTATATTTTACCATAGTGTTTTTTTACACTAGATAACACGTAGCTCGAAATCGAGCAAAAATCATACAGTAAAAGAATGAAGAATAATCAGCCTACTTATATACGTTTAAAGTTTAATCAAAGGGCTAAACTCATTAACAAAATTATGGCTTAACAACTGAAACTTTTAAAGTTTATTTGATCTACCGCAGGAGTTTCCGGTAAACGTAAACAATTTTTTTGGGAACACCTTTATTTCGCCATGTCCTCTAGTTTCTGAAATCACTTAATCACTTTAATAAGACAGGTACCTCATGGAGGACGTTACCCTGAATATGAGTGAAGTTTAATACCGGCTAAAAATCAAGCTCTGATTACAGCAACATTTAGCTGGCCGAGAGCAAACACTGGCGCCGTGAGCAATGACTTCCTTTGTTTAGGGATTGCCGCTGCACCGTATTGATAATTCTCGCCAAAACAGATATTGTAGGGAACGGCTGTCTTTATAGCGAACCGACGTTTGATAGTTTGTGGCAAAAACGTGTAAATGACACATTATCTCTACCAGTCTTTTAGTTTCTTGAAATGCGACCCAGCTCTATGAAAAAATTTTTAGTTCATTGGTCTGAGGTTGGAAGGAGCATCAAATGTTACATCAGGTCACGCTAGCGGTTGCGATCGTGTTCTTTCCGACTCCTCCGACCGGTCAGTGTTCGTCTTCGTCTTATCGGTGGCATTATAAATGCACCAAATCCAAAAATAGATTGGCTTAGGTTAACATAGCTTCAAAAAACACTATGAGATATCGTAAACTACATTGTAAAACTGGTAACAGCAATGTTTAAGACCTTTAAAAACTTCATAACATAACCTAAATTACACAATAAATCTTTTAAAACAGAAAACTGTTGAAAACAAAGCCAAAGCAGCTGAAAAAATAAAAACTCTTTCGAAAAATTAAATAAGTGTTGCAATCTGTGGTTCACCTGTAGAACTATTTCTGAGCTTGACCATATGTTCAGTTTGTAAACAAAGTGAACTGAGCTTGCTCAAATGTCGATGAATAGCGCCACTGTTCCAAAACTTCAGCCCTTTACTACTGTACTTTAGTGACGCCCTTTTTTAAAATTCTTAGGCATGTTGACAAATCTACATGAAAATCTCTTTAATTTGACACCTCAAACGTTAAAATCCGCCCAGCCGTTATTGCGGTTTGACTGTGAAAAGAAAACCGCTTACGTTATAGATTCTGATTTTGTCATTTTGGATAGAGAGTAGAAGGGGGGACGACGGAGCCAGCTTGAACTATTCCATGCATTAGCTCAGGTTTCTCCTCTGCTTTTAGGCGGCGGAACTAAAAAAATTACCATTGGATTTCTCTACTTAGAGGGTTCTGTATACATTTCCAAAGGAGGTGTATTGATATATCTAGTCATTTTTTTTAAATAGGGTACCTTATCTGTAAATCTGTTATCTGTTGAATGTTTCCCCTACTTGATTGCTCAAAGCCCTACACGATTAGTTATTATTATTAAGCCCAACGATTCTAGTTTTTGAAGTAGAGAAAAAGATTTAGTAAGAAAAGGAATCGTCAGGTAACTATAAAACGGTTAAGAGTAACATTTTGCTCAGTAGTAAAACAACAAACTCTTTATACAACCTAAAAGTAGGGTTTATTGGTGACAAAATAAACGTTGTTTGTTTACTACCCCATCTAAGGATGGAAGGACTGAGCAAGGGACAACCAATACACTTACCCTTACAAATCGTACATAATGCTAACCCCTTTTATGGGCTCACAATTTAGCACGTAAGATCCACGATTAAACCAAGAAAAGGCGCAAGACGGGGTGGAATTCTATCTGGGGCGCGTTAAAATGATCGTTTTTCTAAACACCCTCTCCCCTTATCGCGTAATCCCGGGCTTTGTTTGCGAGGAAGGGTTGTCAAGCGTCTAAGCCAAATGAATGCTGGCGGATTTGCACTTTAAATATTCGGCCATCTGGAGACTTCTTGGACTTTCCCTGCCATGATGGAAATGTAGGTTATAATACAAATGTGATACAAAACCTTAAAACATTGTCATCATGTATTACAAAGTAAATGGTTATTTTAACACTTTCCTAAGATGAAGTCTCTTGTTTGTCGTACGGTAAAAAAGGCGTCGACAATTTTTCTCTATCTCAGGGTTTGTTAGTTATTTCATCTCCGAAAAAGGTTTAATTGTATTAAAAAGTTTTGTGGTTTTTATTGCAGGAAAATGTTCCCAAACAAATTACTACGACCGCATATTCGTAGAAAAATTATCATGAATAAATGTACCTTTCAGAAATTATTATAAATATTAGTTTATGTTACTACCGGTATTTACTCTATTTCCGAAAACTAGTTTTAAGTACGGGCAGATAAAATATATTTTTAAATATTTCAATAGAGGCCTCAATAAAACAAAACTTGTTATGACCCAAGGTAATTAATTATATAATGATTAAATACTACTCAAAAAATAACGTACTAATCACAGAAATAAGTTGATAAACTTATTGATAAAAATTAAAACAACTAGAATAACCCCGTGCAGCGCAAAGCGCCGCAAAAAAACTGATATTTATACTATTTTTCCACTATATAGACACTGGCATATATAACATCTAAAAATGACACATATTTTATGTTATTTTTTCTATAATCAGAAATATAACTATACACTTTTAATCAGCACTGAACTACTTAAATAAAATAAATTAGAACATAAACCAAGGAAGTTAGTAGGCGCGAACCTGGGGGGCTCAAGCTTCCCCAAAACATGGAAAAATTTAAATTTTTAGAAAATTTAATGGGGTAATAGCTAAAATCGAAACAAAATGAGCAAATATACATAATCACCTTTCATTTGGCACCAACCGTGTGTAAATCGGCCCATTAGTCTGGTCAGGCTTGCTCTCATAAGCTTTATATATTTCCCCTTTGTTAAATAACCACAATTAAAGTTTATTTTCCATTTTCGACCCAATTAACATAAATATTTTCAAAACACAAATAAAAACTGCAGATATTGGACCGGTAATCTTTGTTTAGGTTCAACCCGCGTATACGTTTTTGGGGACTGGCCAAGATAAACCAAATGCTTCTTGAGAGTTTGCTCTTCTTATGTTGTTAGACAAAATACCTCATGCCTTTCAAATCAGCTGATTGAAGGGCTGTAAATGAAATCATTGCAAAGGTTTGGAAATGTCGATTTTTTAAATTTTAAAAAGCAAGATAATGTACAAGTAAATAGAACCGAAAAATACAGAAAAGTCGAGCTTTTATTTGTTTGGTACAAACTTCATGTGAATGGGTCCATGGAAGTCTAGAACAAATTGTCCAAAGAATTGAAAAAGTTGAATTTTTCGCCGTTTTAAATCTGTATAATAAAAGTTTATTTTCCATATTTTACCCAATTAACATAAATATTTTCAAAATACAAATAAAACCTGCACATACAGGACCGATAACCTTCGTTTTGGTACAACTCCCGTTTAAATCGGTCCTGTAGTCTGACGAGGCACGCAGTCATAATCTTCAAATTTCTTCCCCCCAGTTAAATCTAAAAGTTTACTTTCCATTTTTTACCCAACGAAAATAAATATTTTTATAATACAAATAAAACCTGCACATATAGGACCGATAACCTTCGTTTCGGTACCCCCGCTGTTATGAGCTTCAAGTTTCTTCCCTTATGTTAAATCTCCATGATAAAAGTTTTGTTTACCATTTTTACCCGGTGAACATAAATATTTTTAAAATACTAATACAACCCGCACGTATAGGGCTAATAACCTTCGTTTTGGTATACCCGCATGCAAATCGATCCAGTAGAATAGTCAGGGTCGCTGACATTAGTTTTACAAAAGTTTTTGTTTAATATATAAGAATATGTTTAACATAAAATAAAAACCTAAATTAACATTTAAAATCAATTCGATAAATTGTATTGGCTTAAACTCTAAATAGTGATACTTTCTTACTCAAATGTATTCTCGGTTCCATCGAAAGACCCTAATCTTGTTGCAGCATGTAACTCTAACCAGTGTATGTAACTGAGCCCCGAGTTCATTTAAGGGGTTCTGTCCTGAAAATGAGGCGAAAATTTGATTCGGCGCTTCCGAATGAACCTCCTAATGGCGATGTATTGAGAAACCGACTTCCTCCCCCTGCCTGGCTTTGTCTGGGAATGAGATCTACACCTTACGACGAGACATTGACACGGTCTGAGGAACTAACTGTGTTCCTTGGCGTCGTGACTTCAACGATTTTGAAATATTTTAGGTTTGATTGGGTTCAGATTCTAATCCTGTGATTTATTTTTAGATTTACTTGAACCCTTCATAATTTTTTCAATAAATTGGGAGAATACTCGGTTATCATTAAAACAACTAACTATTGGAATGTTTATAAATATAGGAACTAAAAATCAATTAGACCAGAGAAAAAAAAAGTTATTATAAATACAAGTATCTGTGTAACCAATGACAGTCTTTACAAAATTTAAGTGGAATATATCCAGAAGAGAAATTGTTGGTGTCAAGTTATTCACTCATGAGACTGGAGATAAAATATTTACTGTAACTACATTCACCATATTTTCAAATTGGTAATGTACTTATTTTATCTAAAAAGGAATATATACCGATTGAAAATTCAAGATCTCGAAGGACAAAGACCTAAAATACTATAAGATCAGCACTAAGCCTATTTGTTAATGTATAGTTCAGATAATTACCTGCCACTGTATCACGTAAATTTTCTCAGTAGTGTAGGCATATCTTGCCTCAAACAAACAAACACATGAATTTTTAAACTTTTAAATTGGTGAAAGCGAGATTTGAAATCGAAATCGCTTTTGCTAATAAAGGCTTTATTTTCTTAGGGAGAATAAATAAGAACTACTTACGGGCTTATTAACAGGACTTGCTTCTTTTTGGCATATTTGGTATTTTCCTTGATGCTATTAAAGTCTGTAAGCTTTTTATTACATAGCCGTTTTCTTACTTATTCTCCGGTTTTCTTATTTAGTAGATAATTAATTAAGTATACAATTTTCTTTCTCTTCCAAAAATTGTTTTTAATTTTTAAGTGATCTTACAAAAATGTACAAACGAAAATCAACCAAACTTCCACGAACATTCCATTACGAACATTATTTCGCAACAACCAGTAGAAGAACAAATCCAAAGAATCGGAATAAATTTAATATTTAACCAGCGATTTTCCAAAAGAGACGCGTGGGCGGGGCGGGGGAGGGTCGCCATTCTGGTAAGAGATTTGCAAGTCGACTCTCTGAATATTCAGGACCAGGGGCATCTTCAACTGGAGACATCTTTATTATCTTAACCACCCCCGGATCTTTAATCTTGAACACGTTCTTCCCCTCGTCTCAACACTTTAACGTTTATTTCCCTACTGTTGAAAAGCTGTAAATTAAAAGGAGTGTACGAGCTGATAATTAAAAACTTGGTGTTAAGTTGGTTCCCCCACCCCCTCCCCGGGGCGTTAACTTCGGCTACTTAAGACCGTACAAGCGACTACGCTCTGAATTTTAACTAATCACCGCCAATGTCTGGGTAAACTTTGTTGAAGAACTGAAGGAATTAAAATAGTCGGGACGATTCATGATGTAAAAACCTTTCGTTTGGATTATTATTTCATGTATTTCTAAGCTGTTTCGTATTAACATTAAATACTGTAATGCAAAAATTAATGACTTAGCTTTTATTACTATTTTCTAGCCTTTAATTAAAACAAACTATATAGTGGGCCCTCGCTGCTCAGCAGCTGTTGGATAAATAATTTTTGAAATTTAGCTGTTCAGCCCTTTTCTTTAAATTTGTGCCTTCAGGCAAAATCTATACTATTATAAAGAAGAGGTAGTTTCTGTATGTATGTATGTATGTATGTATGGGATAGGTAAACTCGATGTTATGGGATAGGTGTACAGATCTGTTCAGCCCAGAAGTCCGGTGGGATGCGCATGCGCAGTGAAGATTTCCCCTACCGCGAGTCTCAGTACAGTCAAATTTCGAAATAACTCATCTATCAAAACATATGATTCTTTGTCTGCAACAATATTTGTAATGTTGTCATAGGCCATGTGGGATTTTAAGTTGACTGTACACAACTGATGAAGGAAAAACAGTAGCGGGGGCATTCTCCATCTCTCTCGCCCTTCCATCCCTACAAGACTTCCTGGCTGAATAGATCTGTAGCTTCAATGTTTAAATTTTATAAGGATGTAAACATTCAAATACCGAAATGTAAACAGCTGTGAAAACTAGACCCTATAATTTGACATTTCAAAGAGCAGAAGTAAGATCAGCTGAAATGTTTATCGTGAGCGAAGCCACGGGCAACTGCTAAGTTTTCCTGGGATTTTCTCACCGGGATCTTTCATTCAAGTACAGGGTTGATGGGTGTCAGAATTATAGTTTTCTCTTAAGTTACGGGTAGTTTGGGCTTTATATATAGACTAAGACCCGCGGCTTCGCCCACGATAAAAATACATCATACAGTATCATCCCTTCAATAATACAGTTTTGCTTTTTATACTCGTAAATTCTTCTTGTTGTGAAAACGCATTTCTTTATACATGCCAAATTTACTTTCACGAAACAGAAACTTTTCTTAGAAATTCGCTTAGTACGCAGGTCTGCTGCAACGGGAATATTCTATTCCTGCCAAAAGCGTCTGTGTATATTAAAAATGCGACCATATCCAGCGACAAAGCCTCAAAGGGTGTTGCTGCCCTGGGTAGGCTCATGCCCAATATCGGCGGTGTTCGGGTGCTCCCTCTTGCAAGTGCCGTTTGCTTGTGTCGATCTTGTTATGAGGTGGAGAGGATTACGCTAACGATCTCGAGAAACGAGTTTACCGAGACTGGCTAACCCAAGTCAAAAGCCGAGAAACATTTATGGTCGTTTGTGCTTACCGCACGGTATTGAGCTTGCCCTGATGATGATCATGGGGCACGGCTTGGCTTTTTCAGAGGCGCGTTAAATCTGCTCGCATACATAGAGTGTCCCTTAGACCCTTGGGGGGGGGGGAGACAATCTTATGTACCCCCAACGCAGCACCTGCTTATTAGAAAATCATAATTTTTTATACTTCATGAAGGTATATGAGTAAACAGAACTATAGATCATGGCTTGAAATTGTACTCACATTCAAAATTAATTTTCTTATGTTTTTAAGGTCTAATTTAAATAAAAAAATACAATGTCTATATTTTAAAAATTTCAAGGTTCTATATTTAAAATACCCCCGTTGCAGCAGACCTGCATACTCAGCGAATTCCAAATGCAAAAACAACATATTTCACTCCAACATAGCGAGATTTGACATGTTTTTGTAAGCTCCATAAGAATAACATGGGGAATGAGTATGCAGGTTTGCTGCTACAGGTATGTTTAAACTGGTTAGTTTTAATTCAATATTTAGTAGATCTGAACTAGAAGAAGCCATTTACCAAGTTTTATCAAGATATGTTGAGAAATAAGCGAAATATAGAATTTTACTTATTTCCCATAAGGTTAACATTGAGACAACGTACTGTGTTTACCACTTTCAATATCTCGGTAACCAATGGACATAGAGCAGTAATTCAAAATACTAAATTGTTTGTTATTTTGAGCTGAATTCAATAGTGCTAACAAAAATTTGATAAATTTTATTTTTCTATATGAAAAACTCAAAAACCCACTTTTGGGGGGTTTATCCCCCTTTACCCCCCCTTCCGGTGGTCCGATTGGGCTGGTTCACGAACTCGTCCGAGTGATTACCACTTTACACGTCTGTACCAAATTTCATTAAGATCGGACCATATTTACGGCCGCTATCGTGTTAACAGACATATATATAGATATATAGATATATAGATATATAGATATATAGATATATAGATACATATATATATATATATATATATATATATATATATATTCGAACGAATGGTGTTTTTTGCTTCTGGGGACCCCAAAATGAAAAGTTAACATGGTCTCGGACTTAGGTCTTACCATGAGTACTACCGTAATAGCTTATTCCTTTAAGGAAATTCGCTAAAAAGAATAAGCCGTCTTGAAATTTTTTGATAATCATGTAGACAAAATTGATAGTTTACAATACCACAATCCACCTCTTTAAATAACAGCTGTTATATAAAAAATATGCGCTTCAAGTATCTCTAGTCAGTTATTTAATTATGTTGTATTCCTGGCAGCTAGTTCAAAATTCTACATTTCTTGCCACAATATTGGGTACAAATTGTATTCTCACAACACACAACAAATCCTGGTCACAGTTATCCCTCAATACACACAAAATGGTGGCTGAGTCTGAATCAACCTTCACAATTTTAATGACACTATACAATACACAACAAAACCTTAATGCCCTTTATTTTCGCTAATATTTTTGACTGATTCAACAACAGTCTCTGTGGGAGAAGTTGGTGAAAAGCCGCGACAAAGTTGCCTGACGTCAACCGTTCCTTCGATCGCTCCCCGGCTGATTAGGTCGCGACTCGGTTGAAAAACTAATAAGGAATCGCAGAATCGCGGGGCCGCGTCTCGCGTCGTTAGTCCTAATGAGGAATCACCCCCTTCACCCCCTGCCCCGACCCCACACCCCAAACCCCGACGCAAGACGCCAGTTGTGCATTTTTTATAGCTCATTATACCGCGTTTCTCGGCTCCACCTTTTCCCTCCACGTTTAATTCTTAATAATCACATCTTTCGCCACTCCGTCGTCCTCACTTGTTTGCCGAGATAATTTAATATTTTTTCAAAGCTAACGAGAACTTCTCCCCAGCCCTATAATTATCATTATTTTCCAAACGCACATCTCTTGTTTTTTCAGTTCTTTCTGAGCGTTGAGATTCACTCAGGTTTTTTTCTACAGAGAGATGTTTGTAATAAGATTTTAAGGTGGGGTGGTGGGTTTACTGGAGAAATTCGCAGTCGTGCACAAATAACTTGATAAATAGCGTTTTATGAAGGAACAGATTACTTTGTATATGTTCAGCTCAATATAACCTGTCATTATTAATTTTACCTTTAATTCTTGTCGGTTGTTTTTTTTTGTGGTTTCTTTATGTGTAAATTATTTTGCCTATAGCCTACATTATAGATATTACTATTAGATGAATATATATTGTTTTAATAATAGTATTAATAATGTTTAGTCAAAACAATTATTTATAGCAAGAAGAAAAACCATATAAATCGAAAACGATTATTGAAATTTAATCACTACACTACTCATAGTAAATCCAACACAAAAGACAGGATTGAGGAAAGGAGAGAAATCAAAGCTGAGCACACTGCAAAGCCAAACAGTGCTTAATTCGGTCAACCATTCAGTGCCGGTACAATACGGGGAGGGCAGATTATTAAATGACCATCAATAATGTAGCCGGCCAATCTTAAGAGGGCGAGGGCGGGGCGAGAGGGTTGAAGTGGACCCTTGACCGTCCGTTGTGAATGTTTGATGACGTTTGTACATGCGGAGTGGCGACGAGTCGGGACAAAAGACGGAACCATGTAGCACTCTTTCAAACATTCATCCCAGATAATGATGCCCTCTCGTCCCCGCGAGTGTTCACACAGACGAGGCGCTTGAAAACGGCCCACCTTGTCCAACCTGAGGACAAGAAACAGTCTGTGGAGCTTGTATGCAGTCCACACAACAGTGGCAAAAATGTACTCTAGGGTACAAATGCGTAGTAAAATAATAGTGGATGTATAATATGTATGTTTTATTCACGTTGAGTTCCTGTAGTCATTGATCGAGGGGCTAAGCACTATAGTATAAACAGCACTGTTGAGTTTTGTTCCTGTAGTTATTGTTTGAGGGGCTATGCGCTGTAGTGTACACAGCCCAAGTAGCATGAAAATGAATGTAAAGGGAGCTTGAAATATTTCAAAATAACATTAATTAACATTTACTACTACCAATAAAACTTGGCAATTTTATCAGTTTTAAAACCAAGATTGAAGTAAATTTCAAAACATCGCAAGGTAGTTTTTGGATAGTTTTGAAATCACTTCGAAATAATGTGGAGATAAAAGTGTCTTCTGTTTTTAAACATTTTTGAGTTTCAAAAGAGAGAATTTTTCAACTTTCACCGTGGATTATTTTTAAAAAATAGTTTTTTTAGAAAACTCGAACCTTCAAATTATTTTTAAACTCTTATTATAACTGGAAAAGTGCCAAGATTTGTTACTAGAAAAACTATATTTAAAAAGTGTTAATGATTTTTTAACAATTAACAATATTAACAATTAACAATCAAATAAAAAAAAATTATAAAGTTTTGAAAAAATTTAAACTCATTTTTATGCTTCTTGGGAAGTGGAAAATGTATTGATGTTAAAGTAATATAAAGGGACGTACTTACTACTAAATTTAGAAGAACTTTCCTTAACCAACTATAGTTTTTCATAATTTACTCAGTAAAACATTACATGACATTTTAACATTTAAATAAAACTAGTCATCACATACTGGTCAAAATTCGACCAGAAAGTAATATTTGGGATTAGATTTAGGCACTGCTCCAATGAAAAATGTGACAAACAGCATTTGTTTGTATGACAACTCATTAAGCCCATATTATTTTTTTTATTTTTAAATTAATTTGTATTCAATTGTCCAAAACTGTAGGTAATTATAATGATGTTTATTTTATTTATTTATTTTATTCTTTCCACGACAACAGTCATTTTACAATAGAGTACAAAATAATTTCAAGAATGACTTAATATTAGTTTAAAAATTTCAAATATGCTAATGATAATACATGCAATAATATAAATTATACAGAGTACAAATTACAAAATAATGAATTAAATCTATTTTACATGCATTTTCTATTTTACACATTAGATGTTGTGCACATCTATAGGAAAGAGCTTTTCTAATGGCGTGTTTAATTTTTTGCTAAGAGTATACAAACATTGCTCATATTAGAGTTGAGGATGTACTGAACAACTCACACAGAGAAATTAAGTAAAGTATTTCCAAATTATATGATTACAAAAACTGTTAAATCCTGCATTTATTTATTCATTGAATATTTCCAATAATAATTCAAACATAACTTGCCTATATAGATATTATTACAGGTTACTTAATAATAACCTTAATAATATTAAGCAGCGGTTAATACCTTATGACAGCGGTTTCACGATCTATATAGCTTCACTCAGACTCTAGTATTGTACGAAAAAAACCCGTTTTTTAATATTTTCACACATAGCGCAGACCTTACTATATGAAACGCAGCAACTGTTGTGAAGAGGGAGAAAAGTGACCCCCCTCGGCAACAGATGGGAAGACTGTTAAGGCCCCAACTTCCATGCAGACGGCTTTAATAACAGTTTTGACATTTCTGGAAGAGTGCGGGGCTACCATCAAACCGAATCTTGCCAGTAAATCACTTTTACACCCCCCACCCCCACCCCATCCGGTGGGGCTACTTACCCTCCTGATATCTTGCTTCCATTTATTAAATCTGCCCGATCTTTTTATAGATCAACAATCTTAATCGGATCTGAGTTTACTTAGCTCGGTTTAATTAATGTCCTTAAAGCCTCCTTGCAGAGGAATATTTATGCCCTGAAAAAGTTTTGGGTTCATAATTAACTAAACACGCGTTTTGGCAGTAATCAGGACGCGGTCGAACGCATACCTTGACTTCAAGCCAATTAAAAAATGTTAGAGCTGGAGGCATTTCAGTTGACGGAAGATGTAAATAAACAAACTACTATCCTATTACATGACTTAAGGTCAGAATTCAGTTTTAAAAACATTTGAATCACAAGTGTGAAGATCTTTATATTCACATATGTTTATATCCCAAAGACAAATTCTAAAAGAAAATACAAATTTCAAGATTTTAGGCCTATAAACATTTTATATAATCTGAAGAAAAACAATTTTTTTTTAATGGTTTCAAAACTGTAAACGTCTTTAATTTCCCAGCTTCCTAAAAAATAGGATCTTTAATTTATTTGTAAACCTCCAGCTCTACCTTTGCTAAGAGTGCATTTGTTTACTAAATCTGTATCATGTGACGACAACATCATCAGCTGATTTTTATTTAATATGGGTTGTATAACCTTATTTTTGTCATTTGAACATATAATATTCCACAGAAATATTATTTTTAAAATGCTTTCCTGATTACTATGAAGTATAAAGCATTCGTCACTTTAGAAGAAAGTAAAATTAAAATTACTTGACAATCGAGAGTAGGGTGATAAAAAAACTTCAGGATATTCTTGCTGCAACTGCAACCAACCAAAATATGAAGCAAATTCCCAAATGAAATACATGACAAGTATCCCTCAACCATACTTTGATAAAAACTACCAAATTAGAATACCTGCATTTTTTTGTGTGCTAAAAAACCTAAAATTTGTCTTGTTGGGCCAAAAATGGGTCTCAAGCCTTTAAAGTCATCCCCTAACCTCAGCGTGCTTTGTGTGCGAACTCCTTTATTGACGTGAATATTAGGCCTAACATTAAGGATGATTGATGTTTGATTTTTAATATTATTAAGCCTTGGTATTGCCATCCAGCCACATCTAATTTTGGGATATTCTGCTGGTAAGGAAAGAGGCGATTTGCAGGAAAAAGGTATGACACGGTCAGTCGTCCTCGCCCCTAGAAAGAGAGATGCGTACTAAATGATCTTCCTCGCTCTGGACCACCGAGACAAAGCCCTTAAACCGGTGACCTCACAGACAGACACAAACACCACTCTTCCAAATTTTAGAGGGTACTATCCCGGGAATTTTGCCTTCGAGAACTAAACAACTTTGGAGTTTGTCAGAGATAATTGTATCTCTTCCCCTCCAAGATGGGGAAGCCATCCTCTACTCTCTCCAAGACTCGGACTCGAATGGATTCCTAAGCTCCGAAAAAGACAATTACGCATATTTACTAACAGCTAATGGGTAAATGAATTAAAAGAGTAGAGCCAAAGACATGAATAACAAGCGTAAAAAATCGTGCAATTCACTGGTTTAACGACGGGTGTAGCTTTATTGAAAAATAACATTGAACCTAATGTGTTGTGCAAATAATACTCTGAAAAAAAATTAAAGGCCTAGTCCAAATTTTTCTTAGTTCGAGAAATAGTTAGGATTGCCTTTTGATTGGTCCGAATTTCGGAAGTTCTCTTGAATGTGGTTATGCCTCTGGACTGCATAAAACGCGAATTTACATTTCCTGGGGGAGGGCCCCCGGACCCCTTCAGCTAGGGGGTGCCTTCCTTCAGGCCCCCCGGTCCTATTGCTCCGCCTCAGGAGTCCGGGGACACACACGATATTTATAGACTTAGGGCCTAGTTTGGTTTTCGGCGGCCCTGTATTTAATAGGCCTTAGCAGAATGAACACATAAATGACAACACTTGCATAACAGAAACAAGTTTTATTGCTACAAAGATGGAGGTTTTCTGTTTTTTTTTTTCAATCAATCACCATCGTTATCCGTGTCATCAGAACTATCGACAGAATTTGTTGTGGATTCAGTAACAACAAACCTATCCATAAAATTGTCAAGCATGTGCTCTTCTTTAATTTTACCTTTCTTCTTGTCTTTCGGCATGATCACAAAACTTTTTCCACTAATGTGTTGTCTCTTCAGTCATCGCCTGTTCTGCTAGTTTTACCGCGTCTTCCATTTTAAAGGAAGTGTTAATAGCTGGGACGTTTCCTGAAATAACTCATATAAGCAGTCTTTAAGCAGGGGAAATGTTATACCCTGCCTGATTGGAGAAAGAAAAAAATAGGCGTAGCGAAGCGACCACGAGGCAATACAAACTTGTTACTTCATACCACTGTAAAAATGTATAACATTGTTCAACATTTACTGTAAACTTTGTTCCAATAACGAATCATTTTCGGTTTTAGCACAGCTTTCAAACAATTTTTTACTTATTCCACATAGTTTATATTGTGGGTTTCATTTTCAAAACACATTACTTTAAAACAAAATAATAACGGGGTAAATACACACTAAGTAAAATATTTATGCATAAGCTTATGCAATAAGAATAGTAATTATCTAAAAGAAATAATGAAAAATGACCACTTCCATTAAAACTAGAAGCACTCGATTCCTTAAAAGGCTTTAACCAAAAGTCATTAATAAATCAAAACATAACCAATAAACATAAACATTATTTGGTATTTGTCTACACATAATATTTCAAAATATAATCAGATGTTTTTATTTTGATTGATACTAAAATTTTGTATGAAATGAATAGTAATTGTTTGTTTTTATCTTCCGCCAACTGAGCTGCCCCCAACTCTACTATGAACAAGGTAGAAGAATAAATATATGTCATCAAGTTTCTTAGTCACTCATGTATCTAACGTGATCTCTCGACAGATTTCAGCCAAGACTGAGGGATTAACATGCTTCTGGAGCATGAAGGAAATTATGAAATTTAAATTTTATGATCTTCCTGGAATTTGAAACAAAGAATTTTAGTTGGTATGCCTATAATGAACCAACTGAGGTAGGGAAAAAACAAGATTAAAAGAATAATTCATGTTGGAAAAAAAGAACATAACAGTTGAGTTTACTTGGGATAACATGTTTTTTTTTTAAAAACACAACTAAAATTATTCTTGAAGCTCTGATATGTTGCTCGCCTTTGGAATTTATGTCTCATCAACAGGATTTTGCATAGGATACTTTTATAAATTTAGAATTTTTAATTACAATCAAAGCAAGGGCGTTGGGAGAAGCGCGATGGTTACTTTTTTATGAGACACTAACCAGCTCTTTTCATTAACAGCTCGATTATAATTTTGTGTACTTTTACAACTCTGTAGCAAAGCCACTAGACGTTTTACTTTAAGCGAATAGTCGATTTTAACATCATATACAATTACCCACTAAGCCAAGCCATTGCTCATACCGAGTCCCATCGCACCAGATACGTGAGGCTAGAGCAGAAATTGGAAACATAATCATAAAATACATCCCCGCCGGGACCGACCGGCAGCAATATCTCGGGTCGCGAGGGCTAATGTCAGATCTTATTGGCCAATAAAAACGTGGCTCGGTGCTCGGTAGTCTTTCGCCGCGTAAAAAACCGGCGGACCTCCCATAAAACAGCCAATATCATCCAATATCGGCCTTACACCTGCACTAATCCGACGATATTGGCGCGGGCCGTGACTCATCGCGGATTGGATTACACGGGCCTTGGCCTTGCGATTGTCGTCTTCGTGTCGCCTCGCCGATTATCCATGTAGACCTTTCTTCCACGACTGGATTTGTGTTTAATGATAAACGGCTCCTGTGCATTTGGAGTATCGTTTGATATGATTAACTGTCGTTAGTGTATTCTTATATTAGCTTAACGTTTAAAAGTGTATATCGTTTGTGAAAACCAGTTTGGGTAGATTTTAGTTTTAGTTTATCAATTAATTAAAGAAATTCACAAATTATAATAATCTATATTGTTAAAAGAATTTCTGGGATTTTGTCCATAGCAAATCGACCCAGAAAAAAATATTTGTCTATTATATATTTGGTATCAAATCAAAGGTATTATTCTCTACATGTGCCTTTTGTTGGTTTGGAAAGGGTGGTTTGGTCTAGATGGTTTGGTTTGTGGTTTGGTCTAGATGCCACCCCGTCTAGCCGCCACCTAGTCATAGCGTCAGATTGCCACCACATAAAAATGCACCAATGCCGTCAAGGTGTCACCCCGTCAGATCGCCACCTTTCTACCCTGATGAGGTGATGGGTTGACGTTGGCATACACGTCTGATCACCACCTCGCACGCTCGCGTCAAATAGCCACCCCGTCTAATCACCACCTTTCTGGCCCAAGGTGGCGGGTAGTCGTTGGCGTTCACGACAGACCGTCACCTTGCACGAACGCGTCAAGTAGCCACCCACGCCGGGTGACAGATCACCACCCCGCTCTGTTTTCTTCTGTGTACATAACGAGAAAAAACTTTACAACTTCCTCTACCTTATGGGCATACATGATTATTTAAGTGATTAAAATCTTAAGCACTTGCCACATATTAAAATCTTGTCATCCACTTATAAAAATGTTAAAATCTTGCCACGTAAGATGTATGAACATTTTTACCGGAATGAATATTTATATACCAGGAAATGACAAAATGTATTATTATATGGAAAATTTATTTTTCACTGATGCTTTATCCACAATCTGCTAAATTAATTATATAAGCAATTAAATATCAACAGAACCCCAAACGGGGGTAATCCTCAACAACTCCGTTACGCTCTCAAGGCATTAGTCCAAACCGACGGAACAAATTCTAAGGAAATCGGAATTTCAGGTTTTGGGGAGAATTCGATTAGGAGGAAGGAAGTAAAGGGAAAGAATTGTGTTGGGACGAGTATCGGCGACTTGCACGGCGGAATATTGATAGCCTTGGAGGACAAATAACAGGGAGGACTGAGGGGAGACTCAAAGGCAACCTGAGGAGGCCAATAATACATGCAGCAGTGACCACTTCTAAACGTTCTGTCCTTTAGTCTGCTGATGTTCGTTTGTCGATCTTTCCAATGAAAGACTAAGGAAGGAAAAGATTTGAAACCTTTTCTTTATCTTTTTAGCTAATTTACTTTTTAAGAAAGAATCTGTTTCCTAATTGAGTACCGCTGTTACGCTGTTTTAAGCGGAGTACCGTAGTACTCATGGTAAGACTAAAGCCCGAGACCATGATAGCTTTACGTTTTGGGGCCCCCAGAAGCAAAAAACGTCATTCGTTCATTCGTTCGACTTGTATATGTTTTTACTGTTATATACAGGGTGTTCGAAAAATGTGGGGCAATAATTTACGGAGTGATTCCTTGGGTCAAAATAAGCAAAAAAGGTTCTATAGACATATGTCCTATAACGTTTAGTTTAGCGTCTGTCTGTCTGTATGTGTTTTTACAAAATAATTCATAACTCCTTAGCGATTTGAGTTACAGCGTTAAAATTGTGCACAAATGTTTATCTTATTAGTTGCTATCTTTGTACGAAATAATAATAAACATCTTTTAACTATTTCAAAATGGTGGCTATTTCAAATATTTGGTGGTAAATTTAACAAAAAACCAAATATTTAAAATAGCCGCCATTTTGAAACGGATGAGGACTTTTTATTATTATTTTGTATAAAGATAGCAACTAATAATATAAACATTTTTGCACAATCTCAACGCTGTAACTCAAATTGTAAAGAAGTTATGAATTATTTTGTAAAAAAATATACATACAGGCAGATTTTAAACTAAACTAGATAGGACATATGTCTATATAATTTCTTTTCTTATTTTGACCCAAGGAATCACTAGGTAAATTATTGCCCCACATTTTTTAACACCCTATATATTACTGTTTAACTCACAACTTTGGGCTTTTTTTTTTTTTTTTTTTGGGTAGGAGGTGGAATGCGTTTACGCACACTGAGGGGCTCGTTGTCCCCTCAGTAGTGTCGGACTCCCACGAGCTCGATGTCCCGTGAACTACCGATTAAACCACCTCCCTCGGCACCGAGGACACTAGCCTGGAACTGTTTCACACATTACTTCGGGCTAGGCCTTTTATATTACGCCGCTAGGGCAACCTCCGTGGGGAAATGCTGAGGATTAAGGCCGATCGAGGTCGACCTTTTTCGCCCGAAGAATGGCCTGGACGTAGTGCTTGACACAGTTCCAGTTGCCCTCTCCCTGGAGCATAGCTCCGACGATGTTGTTTGGGCTGACGATCACGCCGATCTCAGATGAAAGCGAGGCTCGGCGGACGTGCCAACGGTCGCACTGAAAGAAGGTGTGCTCGGACGTGTCTGGGATGCCGGGGCAATACAGACAGTCCGGGCTGGCGACTTTGCCCATCCGGTGCAGATAGGCTCGGAAGTACCCGTGCCCAGAAAGAAACTGGGTCACGTAGTAATCGACCTCGCCGTGCTGCCGTTCCACCCATGGTCGGACGGAAGGTACGAGCTTGAAGGTCCAACGTCCCCTCGGCTCGGCTTCCCAGTCGCGCTGCCAGGAGTCGAAGCTGCGATCGCGCTCTTCCCTGGCAGCTGTTCCCCGGCCCACTTCAGGCCTCCTCCGGTAAATCGCCTGCCTCTCCCTCGCGAGGAAGAGGACGGGAATGACTCCGGCGATCACCATCACAGCAGGCTCGGAGACAGGCTGAAGCGACCCGCAGAGCTCCTCGGCGCTGGACTCGGGCAAGCCGATCTCGAAAGACTCGCTTCTCGAGTGCGTGAGCCCATACCTCCGCCCCGTACAGCAAGACTGACTGGACGGCAGTCATGAGCAGGCGGCGCTTGCAGGAGCGAGGACCGCCGACATTGGGCATAAGCCTACCAAGGGCAGCGACACCCTTAGCGGCTTTGTCGGCGGCGCGCCGGATCTGCTCGCCGAAAGACAGTCTGCTGTCGACCATGACTCCCAGGTACTTTGCAGCAGGCTTAGTCTCGAGTGTGACGTCACCTATCTGCACCGGGAACACGGTGTTAATCCTCTTTTTGGTGAGGACGACGATCTCCGTCTTACTGATAGCCAGGGACAAGCCGTGATCTCGCATCCACCCGTTGACCTTGGCCATTACCACGCTGAGCCTCAGTTTTGCCTGCTCGACGTTCCTCGCAGCGATCAAGGCAGCGACGTCGTCAGCATAGCCAACGAGGCGGGTCTCATCGGGCATGTCTAGCCTCAGCAAACTGTCGTAAGACACGTTCCAGAGATCTGGTCCGAGAATGGACCCCTGCGCAGCCCCGGAAGTGATGGGAATGCGCCGCTGGCCTTCGGTCGTGTCGTACAAAAGAACACGGTCTGACAAATACGCCTCGATCATACGCAGGAGGTAAGAGGGAACTTGGAACGTATGCTCAAGCGCCCACAGCATATCGCTCCACCTGGCGGAGTTGAAGGCGTTCTTCACGTCGAGCGTGACGAGAAGGACCACGCGGCGCGACCAGTGGTTGTGGTCCTCCGCCCTCCGCACTGCCTCAACTACCTCCTGGATAGCGTCGATGGTAGAGCGACCGGATCTGAAGCCGTACTGCTGCGGGGACAAGTCCCCCGCAGAGACGATGGCCTCGGTCAGCCTGACGCGCAAGAGCTTTTCAAGCACTTTTCCGGCCGTGTCGAGCATACACAGGGGTCGGAAAGAAGAAGGGGTCCCCGGTGTGCTCTTCGCCTTCGGGATAAGAACAAGGCGGGCAACCTTCCACGAAGAAAAGAAAACGCCTTCCGCCAGACACGCGTTGAACATATCGAGCAGAAGCCTTGGATTCACCTCCGCAGCGAGCTTGAGCACCTCCGCCGGAATGCCATCGGGACCGGGCGCTCTTCTGGGTCGTAGGGATCGGACGGCGGCGGTGAGTTCCTCTTCCCGGAAAACTGGGAAGGCGCCTACCTCTCCGAATTCCCTGACTGGCCGAACTGGGTGGCTGGGAAACAGTGTATCGACGACGACGGCCATGGCTTGTGGTTCCATGCCGCAGGTGGTGAGCGAGCCCCTAGCTTCTGGGTTACAAGTTTGTAGCCCATCCCCCAGGGGTCGTTGTCGATATCCTGACACAGCTGCTTCCAGCACCTGACTTTACTCCGGTTGATGGCACCGCGGAGCTCTCGGCGGGCCGCTCTGTGCTCAGCCGATCTGGCATTTGCATCAGGGCGGTTCCTGGCTCGCTGCGCAGCTCGTCGGAGACCAAGGCATCTCCTCCGGAGTTCCGCGATTTCAGGCGTCCACCAGTAAACCGGCTTCTTCCTGTGGCGGCGGGAAACTCCGGGCATCGACTGCTCACACGCGGTCGCGATGAGACGCATCGTCGATGCTGCCAGATCTTCGGCACCTGTGAAATTCACAATGCTCTGGTCTTTGATTACTTCTTTAAAAGTGTCTTTGCTCAGACGACTGGTGTTCCAGCGTCGAGCCAGAGGAGCAGGTTCAGCGCGCAAGCGCGCACCCTCGGGAAGGACCTTGAAGAGGATCCCCTGGTGGTCGCTAGAGGAATACTCCTCGCAGACACGCCAGTCGGAGATCCGCTGGACAATCCCTTCAGAGGCAAGGGATATGTCAGGGATCGTCTCTCTGCACCCCGGACGGCGAAAGGTGGAAATGCCGCCTGTATTAAGGATACAGAGGCCCGACCTGGCAGCCGACTCGAGGACGTAACGACCTCGAGTGTCGGTCCGCGGGGAACCCCATTCCACGGCTTTTGCGTTAAAATCGCCACCGACTATGACCCCGCCAGAGATTTTCATGATCTCATCCTCAATGGAATCGACCATGTGGCGGTAGTCTCCGATCGGTTGGTTTGGCGTGAGGTAACAGGAGAAGACGGTGAAACCCCTGCTCCTCACCCAAACGAAGCCATTGCCCGATCCGGAATCGAGAACAGGCACCTTCCCGAGGTCCAAGATCCATATTGCCGCAGTGCCGGAGGGATCCGAGAACCACTGCGCGGAGCGTCGGTTCTGGTACTGCTCACTGAGAAGCAGTAGGTCAGCACCCTGCTCCGTGGCGAATTGGAACAGCAAGTCGTTTGCTGTCCTGCTCCTCTGCATATTAAGTTGCAGAACACTGATCATTTCTGTTGTTTCTGGCGAAGCTCCTGGATGGCCCGCCTGTACTGCCCGCAACGACCAGACCCAGCGGAATGCTTGACCCGGTCGCCCTTCAAGCCGGCTTCTGTACACAGGACACAGGACAACACTGCATTGCACGCGCTGGCCCTGTGGTCCTGGCCGCCGCACTTGAAGCAGAGCTTGCTTCTATCGGGTCCAGGGCAGCGATTAGCTACGTGACCGAACCCCAGACATTTAAAACATCTGGAGGCCACGAGCTTCTCGCGCACCCGACAGCTCACATACCAGACTTTGAGGTGGCCCTTCTCCAGGAGCTTCGCGGCAGCTCTGGCTCCCAGCGTCAGGATCGCCACCTTCTGTCCCCGAGCATTCGCCTTTGAGAGGAAGGTTTTTACCTCGACGGATTCTCCGAGAACGGCTTTGACGGCAGCGGTCACTTCCGCCTCGGTCGTCAGCTCGTCGAGGTCTCGCACCTCCAGCGTCGTCTTTGGTTCGAGAACGCGGACGGTTGCGTTCGCTCCCAGAAGAGTCCTCAAGTCCTCGCTGAAAGCGGACTTGCATTTGGAGGCGTCCCCGAGTTCGACCAGAAGATCGCCGGCTCGAGTCTTTCTCATGCCCTTGATGACGGCGCCCTTCTCATCGGGCTTCGCTTTGCTGCGAATTTCGCCCAGCACGTCGGCGTAAGATTTCCCCTCCGACGGCTTGATGAGAAGAGCGTCCGGCCGCTGCTTGCGGGGCCTCTTCTTTGGCGCCTTCTTCTTCTCTTGTCCGCCGGGCTGGCTTCCAGGCTCCTGGGGAGGGTATCTCTTCTTCCGTCGTTTCCTAAC
This sequence comes from Flexamia atlantica, assembly GCA_035578135.1. Classification (NCBI taxonomy): domain Eukaryota; kingdom Metazoa; phylum Arthropoda; class Insecta; order Hemiptera; family Cicadellidae; genus Flexamia; species Flexamia atlantica. Next base: position 32,587,243 of record JAQJVK010000002.1, read on the forward strand.
GACGTCCGTCCATTTTTCGGGGTCCGATGTCTCCCCTGGACCGTCACCTCTCGGTTTCTTCTCAGCCTCCGGTTGGGCGGGGCTGGAAGCAGCCCGCTTCCCACCGGCCGGCTGAGCCTTCACCCGCAGTGATGGGGTCGTCTGCGTCGACGCAGTCACCGACTCACATGACTGCCACGACCTCCTCAGCTGGATTATGTGGTGAAGGCTGGCCTCCAATTGGACGATGCCATCCTTCACATCCTGACTGATGTTCTTCTGCCGGGTGGTCGCGGCCTTCATCACAGCGAGGGTGTCGAAGCACTTTTTGATGTGCTCCTCCTCCTGCTGCCTGGCGAGCGCGATGACCGCCTCGAAGGGAGACGACCCATCATCCATCCGCTCATGTACAGTGGGTGTCTCATCGATGGCCACAGGTGTTTTGGCCCCCGATGAGGCAGGTGTCACGACACGGCTCGGCGGCGATCTTCCAATGCTTTGGGCTGCTGAAAATATTTGTAATAATAATAAACTTGAGCGCCCTTTTACTATTATTTTATTTTTCAAGATCAAGACACGTGTTTTAATAACTAAACCATCATCACGGTGAATGAAAACTAAAATTATCCTTAATTTTAAACCATAATATTTTTTCTTAGACTGTGGTATAAACAAACATCTGTCACATACATTTTCCTGATAGATGATACTTGTCAATTAATGTTGTGAGCTAAGATGGTTGGTTTTCTTTTCTTTATATTTAATATATTTTCAAAAATTGAGTTTTCTATCACTTTATTTGTTATATTCAACATGTTCATTCGATTCTGTTATTTTTGTGTAAATAGATTTGCAGTTCTCCTTCCGTGTCGATTTTTAGACATTTTATTTCATAGAATAAAATGTGTAAATTGCTCTTAATGCATTGAAATTTATAGTCCGTTGGTAATATGTGCTCTGCAAAAGAGGATTTTTGACTGGTCAAGTTTTTTGAGCGCATATTAAATTAACCTCAAAATGAACCTTTTTTATATTCAAGGTTAATTTATTTTTGCATTTTGTACGAGCATTACATTGCAGTTACGACAGGTGGTAAAACCTAACCTCTCCAATTGGTAATAAATATTATCTAGTGATATTATTTAGAATATAGTTTTTGATCTAGTTTTACATTAATCCACAACTATTCCGTTAACAACTAAACCTAGATAGAAAAATGTCAAAGCTCGTGTGTTAGATAAAGAATCAGTTTTGAACCAGATTTTTGAGTATGGGGAACAAACTGTATATACTTCGATTCTTCTATAAAAGTTGACTGAATTATATGTCATTTGTTCTCTCAAACAAAAAAATCCAGTTTTTTTGTTTGTAAACACCAAAACTTCAGCACAATCCTCAAGAGGTGATTGTAATCTTTGCTCGAACACGGGGCTCACTTTACCTTTTAGCTATGCCTCCAATTAATTATGATGAGAAAGAAAGTAGCTATATGAATTATAAATTCAGATGCGTGGTAGTAATGGAATAGTAATTGATCAACAGGAGGAAATTTTGTTGCTTTATCATTATTACTGAACATTCGTCCAATTTGTTTACCAATAGGAGGTAGCTTATTACTGTTGCAGATATGCAACTACCGAACGCTAAATAATCACAACGGGGGGCTTAATTTCGATTTGTTTGACTTCTAATATACACTAGTGGCCTGCAGGAGGCCAAAGCCTTAATAATAACAAGAGTACAAGATCGCGCCACAATCATCCTTCATTCATCTGTTATTCATACTTGGATTAAAATACTTTGGTAGGTCGCCATTTCAAGCAATGTATAATGTATGGAAATATTAACTTTTAAACGGATATAAATATAGAAAGCTTGCTTCAGCGTTTACATTCAGTGGTTTCAGTTAAGATAATATATGTTTTTTCTGAAAACTGTGTGAAAACTTTACTCCATACCACTGATTATTCAAAATTTATATTCCAATGTTAAATCTATTGGTAAATACAAAACTTATGGTCATATTCACCTTTGTTTTATTGTAAAACTAGACGCTGAGTGTTTTCGAACGTCACTTAAGTTAATCTTGATAACATACAAATCCCCTAGTGTATTTAAAAATTATGTATTACACAAGTACAGGTATAGAAGATCATGTAGATCCAGTTGCGACAGCGTGGGGAGCACACATGCTGCGGCCAGTGGTCGGATTATGAACCTCTCGCACTGTGTATCTTTAGCAGGACGCCCTGCCGCCCAGGACCTACTCTAGGAGTATTCGGATTTTTCAAAATAATTATTATTCAAAATTAATTTTAAATAAATCATATTACTTTATATAAGCAATTCATGTAAATCCTTTCTCGAAAACAATTCTAACCATTTAAATAAAATTTGTTATGCAGATGTTTTGATTTTTAACTTCATCGACGTAAATGAATTTGCTGTCAGAAGACGCAAACATTTTAGAAAAAAAATCAAATTTAAAGTCGAAATATTTTAACTTAGGGTCGTTCGGGTTGCCATGTTGGTTTCGGAATAACAACGAAAATTTAAACAAAATGATATTCCAGCCACCGATTTAAATAAATAAAAGTCGATGATTCCAGCTGCTCATAAACAAGCCACTTTGGTAAGACTATTCTAGTACGCTGCAAGTAGAGTGGAATAGAAATGAGACAATACAATTTACTACGTATGTTATACATTACTGCTCCTCGAGCAAAGTTCGGTCTCCAGTTACTGTAATTATTCATTAATAAAAAAAGAAATATATAATATAATAATATTTTGAAGTAGGCCTAAACCTATTGGCTTTTCCACTATTTCACTAAAACCCCTTCATCTCCACTCTGAGCGAGATTCGTTCACTGACATCACCGGTCGATTGCGAAACTCAGTTATTGGTTGTGACCGTGTTCGGCGTGCGGTGCGGAATTGCTGTCGTATCTACAAGTTATCAGCTGACAAGTGACAAGTTCCCGGACCCGTGACGCAGCCAAGTCAATCCGCGCGTGTGATTCAGTTGTCTCCAGCGCTTCCTTTTGGAACCTAACGTCTTATCCTCTCGTGATTTCAGTTTTAATTTGAAGGTAAGTGGATAGCGTTTTTGGAAAAAGAAATTGTCGGATGTTGAGTTCTGTTTGTAATTTTACTATCATTTTTTCACAAATTAATTAAAAAAAAAAGCTAATAACATTCAAATAACTTTCCATCACAACGACTCACACATTCTCTTTCTTGGGTGACTTTTTCATTTTCCAAAGTTGTCATAAGTTTTGTTAAGAAATCTATTCTTTTATTACCTTTGTTAAGAAATCCATACTATGTTCGTTATTGTAATAAATTATACAGAAACATCTCTATTAAGTTTGTTCTGCTATACTCAATTTTAGTGTTAGAAATTAGGATTATTGTTAGCCTTAAATTATTGGATATTTACAAGAAAAGCCTTGTTTATATTTGAAGTTGTGACGGTCTTAAGTGTAATGTTCGTATATTATTCTTTTGCTGTATTACTTTCAGACATTCTGTGTTTTTTGGGTAGAGTACAACATTACATCGTGTATAATGATGTTTTTTTATATATGATTGCTGGAATAGGGTTTTAATTGCAATATCCATCTAAAATCTGGCAATTTAAAGCTAGATACTTTCCTTATCATTCGGTAACCAAGTAAACAATATTATTACGCTAATAATGATTTTCAGTCCTACATTATAAACTATGTTTGACCTGGTTTGTAAGGGATTTTACAGCTTTTTTTCTTAATTGGTATGACTAAATAATTTCTTGATTGGGTAGCGCTTCTAAGAAGAGTACAAACCCCTGAAGAAGTAAATGGCCCTCTACAATTGTTTACAGTTTACAGTAAACTTATTTTTATTTTTTATTAGTTTTATTGTGTGGAGTTTACAGTATATTGACAATCAAAGAGCTCTAACAACATTCAGCGTGAACTGTTGACGGAGCAGACGAAGATAAATTATCAGCTTGTGATATCGAGGTACCACGATCGACATATTAACCCGATACCCTGGAACGGAACATTAAAACAAATTATTTTGCTAGGAGCACTGGATTTCTCTATGCTAGACTGATATTGCTTCTCCACTCACACTCTTTATATCATCAGTTAATTAGTATTGGTAACTGGTGTTACAGCGATGGTTATGGTACTATATCCTCATATCTTTATAATATTAAAATTTGGTTTATTTACATTCTTCTGCCCATCATGTCATTGCTTCTTGGTTTAAAACATGATATGCCTAAGCAGCGAATTTTTAAGGGATTTCAAGGAAGCGAATGTGTTCAAAAAAGTTATGTAGTGTATATTTTTTTTACTCAAAAATATAATAAACAAAGAAAGAAAACCTTTTTTTATTCATATATCTATCGACCAAATATGCGGTATATTATCCGAATAACTGTACTGAAGGTATATAATTTTCTATTTAGCGTTGTATAGTGTTAGTTTTATGCTAAACCAAAACTTCTGTACCAAAACTATTACAGTACTTTAGAGTATTAAAATTGTAAAAATTAAAACTAATGATGACCACTTGAGAGAACTTTGTGAAAATTACTCCCGTCTGTAGTTTAAACACTATTTATAAAAAAAAATAATAAAAATTAGTTTAAGTGGTACTAAAAACTAACTCTAAAACGTCCATTTTTAAATTGTTTGGAAGGAATACTTTATACTTCATTAATAAATTGTTTTACTATTAGTTTTTGATGTGATAAGAAAGAATATGTGTTGTACTTAACTTGGTGTTATACATATAATATCGCGTCTCAGTAAGCACCAACGCCATATAGATGCGTTTAAGGAGAAAGTAATATAAAGATATAGTTAATTATTTTTTATATTTAACCAACACACCCACGTATATAAACACGGAATTTCCAAATAGGTGGTTTACCATAAACCAAGCCATAAATAAACTTGGCATCCGTAATTTCATTCCGTTTCCACAATTTTTATTACGGTTACGGGGTGTAATAAGATATGGCCTTTAACTCCAAGTCTCCTCGATCCACCAACTTCAATTGCTAACTAGATCTTATCACCTATTATCAATTGTGGAGAGTTGAGTGTATCGACCGCCTCAGTGGGGCTCCTGTTATCAGCTTGTTTACCTCACCATACAGCTGCCGCTGCCGCCGCGCCCGCAGCTGAATTGGACGTCTCCATTCGATATTGCAACTATTAATGTATTGGCACTACCGTTGAAAAAATATATTTACATTATCTGTCCCGTTACAATTTTGTCATTTCTGATTTAAAGTCAATGATTTTGTGTAAGGTAGCTGTACCGCGTACTATTCATTCTAGAATATTTTTTTTAATAACATACAGGGGAGGAAATATCACATTTTACTTATGTAAAAGGACGCAAAAATTATAAGGCAATTGTTTATTTGATTATTACACTAAATTTCTACTTTGTAGATTTTTAGTCATCGTTATCTATGAAATGTCAAATTTTAAGCTGTGTCTGACTCACTAATTATTTACTAATACTAAAAATTGTTGATCGTTTCAATCTTATTGGACTTAAACAGAACTACTGAAATTGGGCTCTTATGCCTAATGTAACTAGATTGTATTGTGCATCCGTATTTGTATTTTTTATGACAATTGCAAAGCTTTATTTTAAGCAAGAGGCAAAACAAAGAATTTGTTTTTTGTCTCTTGTTGAAAATAAAGCTTTGAAATTCATGATTATGAAATAGCAATAATAACCTTATATTCTGATCGAGAGTTATAAAACATGTAAAAGTTTATATAGCAAGTAAAACTACAGTGATGATAATTTTGTTAGGTTTATTTATCTCATGAATATCTTGATCCAAGATGTATTTTGCTTCAAGTTGTTTTCAATTTAAAACACTTCCTTTGGATTCTGATATTTTCTAACTCTTGAAATCATTCAGAAAAATAATTTAACATACAAGGATGTTGCCAAAAACAGTTACAAGACTTTTGGTCCATTCGTCTTATTAATCACTTTATTATAAAATCACTAAATTTACAAAGTTTGAAGTTGATCCCTTGTAATTAAGAGAAAATAATGATTTGATGCATTCTTAATAAAACACATGCAGCCAGATGTATAACTAGTGTTTTAAGAACTTCTTCTTTTATGAACGAAGTCATATCCTCAAGTCCTGAAACTTTTTTCAGAAACACACAACGGATTATTTTATTATTAGATTGCTTATAAAATTGTTATTAGATTGTTTTTAGAAGATTTTATAAAAAAGATACCTTTTTACAAGATTTTATTATTGCAATATAAAATTGTAGCTTAAAAACTTTTAAGTATCTCTTTTTTTTAAGTAGTGGCATGACAGAGCAGAAAAAAAAACTTAAGATTAAAGTTACAGGATTTTTATAATGACTGATTTATTTTAATTTTGTATATTATGTTTTCTTTAGGCTAATACTGATAACAATAACAAATGTCACTCACATAACAACTTCAAAACTCTTAACTCTAGTTTTTAGTTAAGCAAACCATCATGAAAGTTACAATAATTGGCACTGCCTGTTTTTGACCTAGACCTCTTAACTGCTTGGACCTTGAACACATCAATTCTGAATCACCTTTCATTAGTTTCAATCACTACATGTTAGTCACCGATGTAACTATGTGTTACAATGTACTTGTATGACAAAAAACTACCTAATATTAGACTAATCTAATAATAAAAATATAGTTTTTGTGTTCTTATAATTTAGGGACTAACACTGTAACTCATAATTCCCAGTATCCCCTCCTTCTTGCAGCTGTAATGTTCAACAATCAGCTGATGGGATAAGTCAACTCAAACATGAATCGTAATGCAACAATCAGCTGATGTGCAAATTGCGTAATTGTCATTATGACACTACTTTCGTCAAAAGCGCTCCCATTGGAACCTGTATCATAAAGTGACACCAGTTGCATAATGTTAACTTTATGCAACAGGTTTGTATTTGGTTTAATAATGGACCTCATTATGACATTAGTTGTAACATCGTTATTGGTGATTATTGCAATGGTCGTAGATAAAAAATATTTCAATCCAACATAGCGAGATTTGACATGTTTTTATAAACTCCATAAGAATAACATCAGGGATGAGTATTCAGGTTTGCTGTAACAGGTATGATAAAACTGGGTGGTTGATAAAATATATGATGCATACTTATGTTAAACAGATGAAATAAGGTAATTAATAAATAATGAAGTTTCAAGTAATCACCCTTCTTACTCATTGGTGGTCCCCAATGTTAACCTTATAGAAAATTAATGAAATTGTATAAATCGCTTATTTCTGATACATCGCTTATTTAAGTACATTAATAAAACTTGGTATGGGGCTTCGTGTAGTTGATATTTACTGGATTATAGCATAAAATAAATATTAAATTTATAAATAAATTAAGTCCACATCTACATTTATGTCATGGAAGCAGGTACCTTCAGAACTTGATGCCATCTTTGAAATTTAGTATTTCCAGTGGTTAAACTTTGACACAAAATTGAGTAGATTTATGATCAGTTCTCAAACTTCAGAAAAGCTAACAATTAACCAGCATAACTAATGGTATTGGAAAAACAAATGAATAAATCAGTAATTTTTTATAATTTTGTCACTATCCAATTGGATAAACGTTAAAAATGGAAGTTTTTTAATTTAACCATTTTATGGAGTTTGACGGTCTATAAAACATATAAAATGACACCAAGTTTAACTTTCTAACGTAAGAAATAATTTGACTCCATTTTGGACACCACCTTGAAAATCAGGCTCTTCTAGTGATCAAACTTTGGTAAACTTTTAGTTTGTTGTTCGGCAAATAAAATATGGCAGAAGAATGCAAATATCTCCCTTATAGCCATTTTCCTAGGGTTAGGCGGTTTTTTCCATGCTATAAATAAATAGAGTAATATAATGTTGCAAGATGAACCTCCTCCTTTTTTGGCAAAGTAGGTACTGTAATTAGCGATCCATCAAAGTTCCAAAATGATGTCTATTTACATGTGCAGTTAACGGAGAATGTGCAGTGAAGTCGACTTGAGTGCTGGTGAATATGACCTTACAATAATCACCAACGGACCCTATATTGGGCGTCTACAGTCATTTGCTGGCTGGCAGACATGTTATGGCCCATGTATTACACGATATCATCCAGCTCTACGTTCCTTATCTGATATTTTTGGCTGTTCCATCTGTCCATAGTAAAATTCCATAATCCTTTGTGTGAGAATGAAGTATGGTCATAGTTAAATATAATTATATAGTCGCTTAAGACTTGCGATATAAAAGGGTAACCAAATAAATGTAATTAAATTCATTTCAAGAAACAATAGACCTATACTAGCATTTTATAATTAATGCTACCGGTATTACAAATGTAATAACAACATTAATTACGACTTAAAAATAAAGAGCTTATATGGTGCATTAATGAGCTTATTCAATTTTGTATAATTATTACCATTTTTGTTCTATAAGTTTACACATAGTTTATAGTTACTGCATGTTACATGGGTAAACACATGGGTAAATGACCAGCTTTTTTTATAATCACCATTTTTTAACAGTTAGTACAGTATAGTGGTAGTTTTAGTTGGGGTAAGACAAATAAAAACAAACAAAATTTTTAATTTACTTTCCAAACACACTCTAAAATATTGGAGGAAGACTAACTTTACCCGCTTGATTAAATTTTAAAAATTATTACATCCATGTACTATAAACGGTTTTATTTATTGTATTTTTAAGTCATAAACAACTTTTACTTTGAAATAGTAAATAATAATGTCCCATAATTAATTAATGTACTTTTGTTTACTTATGATGATTTGACCCCCACTTGACATTGTTCCATAAATTTTGTTGGGAACTCAATGAAGTCCTGCAAAATTCTTGAGAATAACCAATCTAATTAAATAAAATCCCACCCACACAAAATTTTATGAATTTTTTAATCAAAAGCATCACTGATAAGAAGCTTCTCGCAACTGATGAATCAAAAGTCCCGTCACACTATACGGGAAGCTGAGTGGTTGTCAGAGTGATGTCTCCCACTTGTTCTAGCTTTATTTCTGGATTCCAGTCCTCTCTGACTCCGACCCTGAACTCTCTGTCCGCAGAAGCGCGATGTGCAGTGGGTTGACCGTGTTACTCCTCCTGAGTCTGACCCTCTGGTGTCCCTTGGTGACAGTCGAGGCTGGTTACAAGTTCCTCAACATTTCCGGTGACATAATGTTGGGAGGACTGTTTCCTGTCCACGCTAACGGAAAGGGGGTCACCGAGTGTGGCGGTATACAGGTAAAATTATTTTACAGCAGTGTCAGTTGCCTTCTCTTTAATCACTGTAATAAAATTGATTCTTTCCTTATTTTTTCTTTATTTTCTTGGTATTTGTTTTTGGTTTACCTACATTTTTTCAGAGTACGTAAATTTATAAACTTATACTCTATTGAATAACAATTTCTTACCTTCGAAGTTTCTTAAATTTTATCGTCCCTACTTAAATAGTCTATTAATGGTTTTATTTTAAATATTTTCAAAAACAAGTTACATAAAAGATAATATTGTTTGTTTTGAAAGGAGGAACCTCGAAACAAAACCTAGCAAAGAGCTTTTCTTTCACCAACATAAAAAATTATATGTTTTACTTGTTGATGCAAAGGTTCAAGCTCAACTGGTCTGAGGTAAAAAAGGTTAAAGATTTATAGTTAGAAATTGTGCTTAAAAGTAAACAAATCTTCTGGAAAGTTAATAGTTTTTAGTTTTGACATCTTCCAGGTAGAAGAGGGGCTACAGATGCTGGAAGCTACACTATTTGTCGTTAATGAAATCAATGAAAAACAAGAACTTCTCCCGGGTATTAAATTGGGGGTAATAGCATATGATACGTGTGACAGTCCTGCTTATGCTCTGGAGCAGTCTTTAGACTTCATTAAAGGTAAAAATGTCTTATATATACATCGTTCTTGCTATATACAGCAGTAAAATATTAACATCTTGTAAACCTGCAAAATGAATTTTCCTAATGTATTTTTTTTTTGTATTCAGGGATATTTTACCTTAGTTTATTTGAACTAATTTGGTAGGGCAGGCTGACAAAGTCGATTTCATATTAAAATATTTTAAATGGCAGTGAATTTGTCAATTACCTTCAAGAAATAAGCATATATGAGTGAGTAGACGGATACATTCTTCCACTATTTTGCTTGAGTCAGTCTCTTGATAATTCACGTTATCGATAAAAAGTCCGTTAAGATTACATCCAGTGCCAGTGCTGAGAATCAGCTGTTTAGCAGTGGTTAGCATTAGCACTGGCAGGACACTGCATGTACTACTGTAATATCTATGTCAGCGGTGTATAAGCTGATGGTGGCGGCTTCCTCACAACAGCTGAGGTGGCAGCGCTCACAATAAACCTTGTGTGAATAGACTTTAAAACTCATTAACACGTTCCCGGCAGCAAGATTTTCTGTGTTCCTCGCCACCATCCTGGTGCTCTGACTTAGAGTTACTGTAACTGCCATGTCTGTCATGGCAGCAGCACTGTCACTGCACAGACTACAATTATACTATTGAGCAGGGCTGTTAAAGTTTTAGATTTCAAGCTTAGTTCCTGGTTTAAAATTAAATCTTAATGTAACGCTTTGCAGCTTGGGAGGGATCATTCCCACCACGATGGCATTAGCATTCTCCATCGGAGCGATCGCCATGGACACGCCACGGACGTGTTAAGATCTTCAAATGTTTCAGATGTGCTCTAGCGTAACTTTTTATTATTAAATCCTTTTTATTATTAAATCCTATTTTAAACTTGAAAGATATAGCAGTTTATTAGTAAAAATTTCCATGAAAAAGCTACCTACGTGTTCCTTATAATATATATATAATATATATATATATAATACTGGTAGATTTATGAACAAGGGTTTTATTAATATTTCAGGGTTTATAGCCCACTTCAATGCCAATAAATATCACACAGATCATCCTAAAGAGTTTGTCTGTGAAGACAACACAGCACCCATATACAGAGGAGGAAATTTTGATAAAGTTGTTGCACTTTTGGGGGAGCAATCCAGTACTGTTACTATGCAGGTTAGTCACTACCAGTACCTCAAAATCAAAGTACAACTCCTTACCACAGCAAAGGTCAAGTGTCCCGGTGTCAGATCTTTTATATAAACCATTTTACACTCACTTTTCATTCATATTCACCTTAAAATATGCCCAGATGATATCGGGTCTTAAAATAGTAGTATGTAGCTGTAATGCTATGTTTTGTGTGATGTTAAATTAACTAATAGCTCAAAACATTTTCATTTTTTATTTGCACATATTTTATTAAAAGACTTTTATGACTAACAGTACTTTATGTATTTGTGTAATTTAATTTACAGAGACAAGTTAGGATTGGGCGGGGAGGAAAGTGGGAAGCAGGGCCACTGACCAAAGACTTTGGGAGGTGTAAGATTTTCAAAAAATATAATATGGATGTTCATTCAAGTCCTATGGATTTAAAAAAAATTACTAAACTGTTAGCACTTTATGAAGGTTAATTCTCTCATATACAACTTTATGAATTAACTCAAGGATTATGACGAAATATATCATATCTTAACTTAAATGATTAAAACCTGTTGTCCAGATGGCCACGATGCTGAGGTTGTTCGGCACGCCCATCGTAAGCTACATGGCGACGTCGCCAGCCCTCAGCAACAAGGACCGCTTCCCCACCTTCTTCCGCACTGTGCCCAGCGATGTCAACCAGGCCAACGCCATGCTGGAACTGATAAGGTACGTAGTCAAAATCGACTAGATAACCGAGTGGATAAAAGGCTCGATCATCTCATAACCTAAGGGTCAAATACTGATTATTATTATAAAGTTAGACTTTTTAGGATAGTTTTGTCTTAAATATCTTTAATGGGTATTGTTGATATTGTCCATTTCCTCCCAAACATGACTGATGGTGATGAATCTGATGCTTTGATCATTGAAAACAACCAAATTATGGCTGGTGGAAAAAGTCACTTCCGTGGAAGAGTAGAAAGGTTAAAAGAATCTAGTTAAAAAAGAGCTGGTTATATGGACTATACAGATATAAGATAGCTAGAACAATGAAAGTTTAATCAGTAGTTTAACACTTACTTATAAACTGTCATTTACATCGGAATAATTAATCAGAAGTACAAAAGTAATCTTTGAAAGTGCCTTTGTTTGAGAAAATATATAGAATAGTATATTATGTTACTAGGCTGGAAAGTACTATTTTACTGGACAAGTTGATTGTTCCTGCACGAGCGGAAGCTAGAGTATTATTTTCATATGAGTACAGTAAATCTTACCGGCTAAGTGATGCACAATACTTTTTTTCATAATAATCAGAAAAAAAAACATACTTCCAATCATAACATAGGTATATTCCCTGCATAAACCAATATATTTCTCAATCCTTCAAACCTAACCTATAATAAACAAAACTACAAGAATTTGCTACTGCTGCCAGTACTGCCACTAAACTCCTTTAAAAAGTGACCGATAAAACTGGCCTGGGCCGGAAAGTTTTTTCTGTACTGGTACAGCAATGGGTACCTTTTCGAGCCAACCAAAAGGAACAGAAAACAGAAGTTCCTGTGTCAGTACCCATACAGCACATAACGTCTATACAACGTCTATATAAGGGCTTGCAAGTTACATTGACGTCTAGGTCAATATTCCTACATCTATTAGACATCTGCAATATCTCATGTCAAAAAGACATCTAACGCGGATGTCGAAATGGCGTCAATTAGACGTTGTCATACATGTATATGATGTCAACGTAATAAAGTTTAATAGACGATGTATAGACATCGCCGACATCGCCGAAAATAATAAACCAAGTATATAGTACAAATGAGTATATTTTTCGTCAATAAAAACAATATCGCTGAGAACAGAATATCAATTAAACTTTTTTGAAATAAAATGTAACGACGTTATTTCCTTAATTATATTTTATTTCCCGGATGACTTTAATAATAAAAAAAAACTTAACATTTTTATTTGTTTGAATCCCAAATTAATTTGTTATTGTTTATCTCACTATGCCCACATAACAGGTTGTTTTTCGGCAAAGTTGCCTTCATTTGCTGTTGGTCTGATAAAGCAAGTTTTCACGAGCAAATCCGTCACACATTTGCAGTTCTTTGTCTAGGCAAAGCTGTTTCCTGATAGTTATGACAACTTGGCGGCAACTTAACACGAGTTTGCCACTTCACATATTCACCGTAGGTGGTGTTCACATAGAAAAATAATAATTATTATAATATTTTGGTTAGCACCATTGGATTCAGCTAAAAAAAAAAAAACAATAATTTAGTACCTTGAATCATTGCTCTATTCATTGCTGAAAGTGGTAAACACAGTACGTTGCCCCAATGTCAACCTTATAGGAATTAAGTAAAATTCTAGGCCATATCTCGCTTATTACTCAATATAATAAAACTTGGTTTGCGGCTTCATCTAGATGAGATTTAATGTCACTACAGTGTAGTGTGGCCTTGATTGAACTATGTTCTTTTGCTTTAGAAATTAGCTGAGTATGCATATCTGCTGCAACGGGGGTATTTCACTTTCACGTTATTTTAAAATTTCATGTACACTTACCACATTAATCTTTTATTAAATAACTACTCCCATTGAGCTTATAATTACTTTACAACGATTTGAGTAGAATAGAATGGTATTTAAAAAATTAGACGAGGTAAATTTTAGGTAAAAAGTTTTTGTCATTACACTTTTTAAAATAGATGTTTACTGAAAAAATATTATTATAGTGTGAATGGGGGAAAAGTGACAAGGAGGCACTTTATAACTCGTTCTCAGTCCTTAAAGGTTATCTCTGCACTACATTTGGATCCTATAATGTTTACCACCAAAGCAGTAGTTAAGATTAGATTTTGCCCTTAGATTATTATCTGGTCTGGTGGTGTAGTGGATACAGGCTCAGCTCACGAAGGTAAGGGTCCTGGGTTCAAATCCAACATAGATCAACAGAATTTGCATTGTGGTAACGTGTATAGCAACTATGTACAAATGCATATACATACTTAGATTTTTTTTATTACACTTTTTGGATTTTTATATATATTTTTAATTACAATTTTGTTATTCGTTACTTTTTGTATGTTAATTGGATGTTCTGTAGATGTCAATATATGGATGTGTAATTAACATCTATTAAACATCTATTCTACATCCATGTAGAATGTTGATATAAGGTCGATAATGGTGACATTTGAACGTTGTAGGAATGTCTATTAGACGTTAGACGTCTATAACGGTCACGTTCAATAGACGTGTGTGGTTTAACATGAGGTACATCTATTAGACATCTAGTTGATGTGACTGTGCTATCTAGGTATGATGAAAACATTATTACAAGAGTTTTGTGACGTCATATATCTGGTAGACTTACAGATCGAAGCCCAGTAAAAAAGGAGCAAGAATACCAAAATTGAGTTTGAAGCTTAACAAATCGATCTTTCTAAAGCATAGTTCTAATATCAGATACAAGTAGTTAAAAATGTATATAGTGAACATAAATTCATCATCAACTATTTACTCTTATCAAATATGTGACAGTTATAAAGGTTATCATTCTTTTGTTTTTATTCTCTTGAAACTGATCAACAGATTCCTGGTGTGTTTCAGACGGTTCAACTGGACGTACGTGTCCATTGTGTACTCGGACAGCGAATACGGGAACCAGGGGTACGAGACGCTGCAGCAGCTGGCGCCGCAGTATGGCGTCTGCTTCAGCACACCGCTCCGCGTCAGCAAGGAGCACTTCAGCGACCACGACTACGACCGCCTCGTGCAGCGGCTCGCCAACAACTCCGACGCCAGAGGTGAGGACGCCTATCAAGTATTTACAGGATAATGTCTCCCCACTGGTGTTGAGAGAATGTTAATTTAAAAGTTTTGCATGCAATTGTTTTTTCCCCCCCCGCTATGTTTAGACGCTTTTAACTCCTCGTGATGAAAGAGTAAAATAACAGTTTGTATCCAAGCGGGAGTAAAATGATTGCTTTGTCTCCCGCTGGGAGAAAAAGGAAATGGATAAGAACAACATTGAAATCCATCAAGCGCCTGTAAATTTTTAGGCATATGTGCAAATATGTTAAAGCTCAACATACTGCAGGCATTATCAGCTCATTTACTGGTAAGAATTCACATAAGCAGTGTTATTATTAAATACAATTTACCTTTGTCAGTCAGCTCATGAAGTTGTAACAAATGTTACAGCCGTTTCAGCATCACTGTGCCATCCTCAGACATTGAAGCCATAAGGCGTCATTAAAATATAAAACTGTCACAAACACAAAATACATTATTTAAAAAAAACGAATTTCACAAAAACAGGCCTGCTCGGTACCGCATATTTCCACACCCGAGCAAGTAGTCGACTACTTAACGAAAGTAAATTGCGTTTAATTTAGTCAAAGGAGCAGCTCAGGGGCTAAAAATGTGGATTTTAATAAGTGTTATTATAATCACATTAGAATATCAATGACAACAATGAGCTGTAAGAACATCTAATAATTAAGCGTGTAAGAATGTTGCAGGAATCAGCTGATTGCTGGTGCAGGAAGGTTGCACCTACTCAGATGCAGGCACTAGTAGCATAACGGAAAAAGATGGATATTGTTTGTTAATTACTAAGTTAATGAAATTGATATTAAATTATTGGGTACCTTTGTGACAAGTGGAGGAGTAAATTTTGCATGTATTATGGGAGAATAGTACATTATCTGATTATCTCCCTCATAAAAATTGTTGTGCTCGAGAGACAATGTTCTATTCTACTTCTTCAACACACAAATGACTATTTACATGGTTTTCTAAAATGAATTTTTGCTCTATGGAAAAACCACTGGGGGAACACCACCCACCCTGTGAGGGACCCAGCATAGTGTGGACTGAAAGAGGGCAGTGTTTGTGAATTACCGTTTTGCCAGGAGGAAGGGCCAGAAAGGAAAAAGCTATTCATGCTTTCTATTATTTTATAATATTTGTTTATTAACATACTAGCAGCCCGCGTCACTTTGTGACTTAAAAACAAATTGTTAAATAGGCTTTAGTTTCATGTTGATTATGTATGGAGTTTTGCAGCGCAAAATACCTTTAAAAGAGGAAGTGTGTGAATGTTTGTGATTTTTTAATTTTCTAGTCCAATTCCTTGTGTCATAGCACCGAAATGATGTTGCCAGTAATTGAACTTCTCGTTGAAGCAAACTTTAAGATAAAAAAATAACTTATTACCTTAGACTTTAATTTTCAAACTAAAAACTAAAAGACTTTTTAATTTTCAAACTAAAAGAAACTACTCACAGAAAATGAGAAGTTCATTGATTTTATCTGCTTTAAAAGTGTCTTTGTATACCTAAGTTCTACTCTTTAAAATTTCGATAGTGCAACAACGTTCATTTTGCACAGAAAGGGGGTTAGTTTACATGGATCTACATTGCTTGGTGCATCTTCATGTCTCTGATTTAGAGTTTTCTTGAGTATTGAATCTTAATGTTAATTGTACACAACATCAACGCGTCAGTTTCTTACAATCATCTTTGTTAGGTCTTATAACAACAAATGGTAAGAAGATGGACAAACTACTGATCCACCGATGAACTGATATCTAAATAACATTTATAAAATAGCCATTCGCCGTAAAAACAAATTAGTCAACGCTCAAAACGGCCAAAGAATTAAATTTTAAAATTGGCCCGCTTCTTTGTTTCATAACATGTTTGGCAAGTTTGTTCCTAAGCAAATAACCTAACTTTCAATGAAACACCTGCATTAAATAGGCATGTTGTTATTGGTACATTTAAAAATCAAACAAAATATACAGGCTAACCGTTAACACTTCAATATCCTTCGCATTCTACGTACAAACATTACATGTATTAATGTGTATTCACTGTCAATAGTTTGTTAGAAAATCCCATCTCCAGAGCACCTCCTGAGTTACTTGTGCTCCTTTTTAAGTTCCCTTTGAAAATAAATACAGTGAATTTAGATGATTACAGACTGATGGTCTTAGTTTCATTAGGGCAAATACTCTTCCTTATTTTCTGTAGTCTTAAAAAACATCAATATTTAAAAAAATCAAAATCATAATGTGGATGAATGTTGACTGGCTTTTGCTAGACAACATACTGGGGGATATCTCTGGAACTAATTCAAATCTTGATCATCTGTTTTGTTACAAACAAATGTGAATTGGAAAAAGTTCACAGGTTCTAACACAGATAGTAGCACTTTCGCTGGAATTTTAAAAGCCTCCTGTGCAAAGGCTTTTCATGGGATGTTTTCCAAACCCGCAAAAGGAACATCTAGAGAGTAATAGCTTTAATTTGATACCAAATATGTGTAGAAAAATTAATTTATAGAGGTCGATTTGCTCTGTACAAAATCCCAGAAATTCTTTTAATAATATAGATACTACAGTTTTGCTCTCCAATATTAATTCACAAGTTACAAAAGTCTGAAGCAAAACAAAACAAAGCCAACATTGTGTCTTAATATTGTCTGGTGAATTTCAAACAAACAACCCTGTCTAAAGCAAATGGTTCACCCTAACGGGTATTCCTTTAACACAAACAAAACTCTCAATTATTGATTACCAAGTCCAAATTGAAAACTGATACTAGAACTGATGAGACCATAGTTCTAACGAGTAAAAGTTATTTGTAACCCTAACTTCTGCATGTCCAGACTTTTTTTAATACCATTCACAATGCATCTATATTGTCTGGATATAGGATGTACTTCAAGGTTATTAAGAAGCAATCTAAATCAACGTCTGTTGCAGTGGTGGTGGTGTTTGCGGAGAAGCCAACCGTGGTTCTGCGGCTGGTGGAGTCGACCAGGAGGATGAAGGTCGGCAACCGCTTTGTCTGGGTCGGCTCCCATGGTTGGACCGTTACTGACCACAGGGACCACCACCTGCCTGTGTCCTCCAGTAAGTATTTCGGTAGCATCTCAACATTTAATCACGGGTTATATTATGAGCTTACTTCATCGTAGGAATGAAGAAAGCCATCCAAAAAACAAACAGCATGTGATGTAGAGCACCGACTAGACTCGTCAGTGACTTTCATCTCATTGACTTTCACTTTACTCCCACTGTGCAAGTGTGAGTTGTTCCCATCGATGTAAATAAGTACACTGGACTGGTTTACTCAGGCCCTGCAACGCGAGCCGCCGGTAGTGGTTGCGTTTAAGATTTTGCAGGGGCGATGGGGGAAAGCATCTTTTGCCGGCCAACTTGTACTGACTGTCCAGTTAACTATTAATTGTAATTACTTAATAGTTATAGCAATACATCTATTACATCTATTATAGCAAGCTTTTACCCGTGAAACTGCTCCTAAATCAGTGCAGTTTCAATACGGTTAACAATTCAGTTTCGCGCTTTTTCCCCCCCAACGCCCCTTCAATTCGGCCTGCTGCAACCCCAACGCACAGCTGTGTTGGCTCGGAAATCACTACACGAGCCTTACGGGGGTGTGCTATCCAGTTGTATTTATTTACATTGATGGTTGTTCCCCAGCTCAAGCTATTTCACATCAAGTGATATTGTAGTTTCATATGAATTCAACATGAGTTTTTTCTAATGATCCCCTTGGGCTCCTTTCACACAAAGCAGTTTATTCCCAGCTGCTGCCACCCAACAAGAAAGTCTCCAGTGATGTTTGTAGCCTTACAGGTGCTTTCACACGTCTGGTAGCGCGCCTAACGGTAATTTAATATGTAGTGCAGGCTGACAATCAAAGATTTTCCCTATGCAATCCTTATGGGTGTTTCAAGCTTTGAATATTTCTGAGGATTATTTTCCTTATATCCCCGGTTCTAATCAACGTATGTAGGTCTTTTGAGTCTTGAAATACCTGAGTCTGAAATAGTTGTATAAAGGCCTCAATTAGAGAAATTGTTAATTTGTATCAGACTTGAAAGAGACTGAGTTTTAATTCATAATCCAAAATAAAACTTAATTTTTCTGAAATTTATTTTTGTTAAAAATTAAATACCTCAGATTTAACATTAGATAAAATGTTTGTTATGGACTTAAATTACTCAGCAAATAATGGGCCTCCATATACGAGCCATTGTAAATTGGAATCAGACGAATTTCGGGTGAGTTATGATCCTTCCTTGGATGTGAAATTTGTTTATTTACAGAATTCCTGTTAAGTTTAAGGCTTATAACTCGCCTCTAACTCAATCAATTTCGATTGGTCACACCAATCATCATCAGAAGCTATGGCTCTCTGACTGGTCTATACCAATGCAGAGGTCGACAATGGCTACAGTAAGTAGAAGCTGTAATTTTTCTGGTGAGGCTGTCCGCAATGACCAGCTTCCTGTTAGTGCTCACCTTGGTTCCTCCTTGTCTTTCTGGGAGCTTTGATTCCCAGCTGAGCTAGGATACGCAGACAGGTCTGAGCCCTGTAGGGAGTTGTGGATCGTCCTGGCTTGACCATCTTAGAGCAGATGAGGGACCCTTATTCAACAAACTTCTAAGTGTCTGCTAGTCTGGAGGGCGAACCGACCTGAGAGAGACACCTCATAACAGGAGAGCTCCCAGGTGGAGGTCCTTGTCTCAGGTTGCTTGGGATGTCTCGGGTTAGAGGGTGAGCCGTCCCCAGAAGAGCCGTCCCCAGATTGGTTACAAATCTATCTCTCTTCCTTCAGGGGCGAGGCTGACTGACCATATCCCATCCTAACAACCCCTTCCTTCTGTAAGCTGCACAATATCCCTAGGGAGAAGTGCCTAGCTGGCAATGCTGGGGCTTCATTCCTCCAACAATCTAACAGTCTAATCATCATCAGGCCCAATGAGAGACCGGCAGATCCATCATGGTGTCTGCCCTTTTACCCTATTGGAAAAAAAGGACTATCAGAATAGAATAAAAGGACCGATGCCATGATGGATCTGCCAGTCTCTTGTCGGGCCTGATGATGATTGGTGTGACTAATCGAAATTGATCGCCTTTTTCCACAATTATGTATATTTACCATCTTGTATGTAAATACAGTATGGGATTTACTTACAACACTTACATCTAGTATTTTTTTATTTACATCCAGTGAATACAACAACATGTATCATGCTAATCAAGAAATTATTCAACACAATGTTTACATTTGAAAAAAATATCACATCCAATACGGCGGATTCAAGACGGCGGCAAATATTTTTACGCAGTTAAAGTGTAGCTCCTAACTTCCTTCAATAATTGGCGGTGGCATTATGACACAAAATTCACTTATAAACCGCCTAAGGCATTTATTTCCCATGTCTTCAGTTCTTTTGACACCATCTTGAAAATGAAGCACTTCCCGTGGTGATATTTAGGTAAACATTTAGTATGTTGATTAGCATATAAAATATGACTGAAAAACACACAAGTTGAAAATAGCAATTTTTCTAGTGTAGAATGATATATTTCTTTGACTATACCCCATTTCTATTTTTAGGCTTGATCATAAGGCTATACCCTCTATTGAATTTCGAAGGTAAGAAGATGAGATTAAAAAACGGCAACAGGGTGATTTTACTGATAAATATATTGTTAATAATGTAAAATCAATAAATTTTTTTATCATGTGAAGTGAATGGAAGGGTCCTATGCTTACAAATCACCCCGCACTAATGATTCACATGCTAAACTGAGGCAGCAGTGAACTGTACAGCAAGAAGCTGTGGGACCAGGGACGTAGCCAAGGGGGGGGTCCGTGGGGTCCGGACCCCCCCCTTCACGCTAATTATTTTAATAATTATGATATTGATTTAATTCAGTTACGAATTACACTTTCTCTTTTTATCAGTGCATGGTGCAAAAATAATATAAGCAATATTGAGGCAAAAGATTACAAAGTACAAAGTACAAAAAATGTAACCTTCCGATTTTCATGCCAAAAATACAAACTCGTCGATTCCTACAAACATGGTCTTATTGCAATTGAAGCTGACGAGACGCCTGCTATCTTTCCAGCTGCGTTCCCAGGCCAGTTCTTGGAAGTAGACGATTAAAACAATTCTTATCTTATTTTCGTATTTTTATTTCTTGCCTACCGTTTTACAAGATTATTTACAACCACTGAATGTAGTCCACGTTGGTAGTTCGGAGAGTCAGTTACAATCGATTCTCCACCAGAGTAACAACGTGCGTTTTACTGTGTGGCATCTAACGAGTAATGTTTAGAAGAAAAATGGACGCTTATGTGATAAGGAAGAAAATAAGTATATCCAGTAATGTTAAAGAGGTAAGAAGTAAAAAATAAAATTTACAAATAGTTTTAATAATAATTATTACTACAATAACAACATTACTACATTCTTTACAAGAAGAACATCGACTAACCGGCGGATCAACGAAGGCCTTATAAACCTTAACTGACTATTAATGGCTTAATATACTTAAGGAGAAATATAAACTTTAAAATTACAGTAAAACGAATGATTATTGTTAAATGTAATTTACTCGCATTATAATAATTATTTAAAAATACATTTAAATCTGCGATTCTAAAGCAGTAAAGAGTTTTTAATCAAGAGTTAACGAAGGCAAAATAAATAATATTGACCGAGAGCTCGACGAAATACGTGAGAGCCAATCCTATCTTTATTCACACGTCCCTGGATGTCTCTTCGCGTACTCACAACTTGTACCCTACTGGTCTGGTACCGTAACGTAACACACTGACAAATCTCATGATTAGGGATCGGTCACAATAGCAAACTAGCCTAACCCACCGTGCGCTCTAGACATAACAAGTTTTGAGTGAAAAGGAAGAATCAGAATGATGATAACCCTAATACAACTGAAACCTATTATTGGCGACAGTTTTTAAGTCTCCGAACCTGATTACTGTATATGAGGCATTTCATTTACACAACTTTTAAATTTACCTCTTCCACAAATACCAATTCCAATTACAGATCATTGCCCGCCTGTGATTGACCCAACTCTTCCTGACCCGAACTTACTCTTTACTTCGTAAAATATATTTTTGAAATACAATGTAATCGGTAGTTTTTAAGTTTTACAAAAAGGTCAAATATAAACAAAAATAAATAATTTCAGATTTTTTACGTAAACATTTTAAATTATTAATAAATATAAAAATATAATGACACATTTTTAGAAATGAATTTATTATATTGAAAGTGCTAAAGTAACTAATTGTGGTATTTCATAACTATGATACTCTCAGCGCTGTTACGCGGGTCAAATTTCACTATTATTTTGTCCACTACTTAAGTTGTAATATTATCCTGTTATTTACTGATAAATTCTTTTGTATTTTAATATCAGAGTCTAATATTATTTGTTTATTATTAAATGGTATGGGTTTAAGTGTAAAGTTAAGATAATGATGCCTAATAATAATACAGTCTACCAAGCAGTATCTACTACCTGTTACGCATAATCTCGTGTCCTCAAACTCACGACCCTCTCGACAAAAAAAATGGGGGGAGGTTACGTCTGGACCCCCCCCTTCCCGAAATCCTGGCTACGTCCCTGGTGGGACAGCAACTGTGAATAAATCGCTTCATGTGAAATGGCCCTTTCTCAGAGAGCTTCAGAGAAAATCCTAAATGAATTTTAATGTAAAATTTAAAATAACCATTTCTTATTCACAATCAATTAAATTTAATTAAGTTTTTTCATTTATGATGATTTACCAATTATGTTCCTTTCCACCTGGAGTTCACTTTGTTGAGGACAGGAATTAATATAATAGCTATTAGGGCAAAGTATTAATAAATATTGTAAGTGTATAATTTAATTTTTAAACTGCCTGCGGGGAGTTCTGCTTCTGCATGCTTGTAATAATTGGGTATGTTTTAATGGGTATCTTTGGTGGTAAATCCGTTACTTTCAATTGAAACTAGGAGCCTTTCAGTGATCAATTAACATCTCAACAAACAAAAGTTTGTAAATTGTTCAATTTTTATGTGCTATATAAGAGAACAAATTTTTCTTCTATAAATTAAACGTGTCTTAAAAATAAGCATAAGGTAATTAAATATAATTTGTTCAAAAATTTGGTATCCAAAACATTTACTGAACATGTTTGAACTAAATCAAACAAATAATTTCCCCCCAGAAGAAATAAACTAATGCTATTAATTTTTCTGTTAGCTCTAGAAGATTCATTGGGTACTGTCAATCGTCCTAACCATCGTAATCGGCAGTTAACTAAAGGTAAACAGCTGTATGGTGTTCAAAAGTTTTCTTGAGCAGAGATTATAAATCTTTTAATCTAATAGTTAGGTTAGTAATTTATTCATGGACATTACAAATATTATAACTGCATGTCCGTTAAAGTGGTGAACAGCATGATTCAATTTGCATGTTGAATGTTCAATGCACTTGAATGGAGAGCCCCAAGAATCAATCAAAACCTTTAAAGTTTTTCAGTTCTCTAATTTAGATTTATACTCAATTTACAAGCTTATATGTCTTTTTGAACATGCCAAAAAGTACAAAAAGGCAAAAGTTTGTGTGCACAACCAATTTAATCAATTGATTGATGAGGGGTGAGACTTTTTTTAACATAATTTAATAGGTGCCAAAGTTACAGTGTAAAATATAATCTACAAACTAACATCAGGGCCTTCGTTTTACTTTATTTCAATAGCGAGGATTGCCTGCATAATCAATCATTTATTTCAGTATGAATCCAGTAAAGAGAGCTTAATTGTTTTTTTCTTCAGTAATGTTTTGCCAAGCTTTCATGAAGGTGAGAATAAGGTTGAAGGGAGTTGACAGTGCCAGTCATCAGCAAAGTCCCTTACAATACTCCTGATCCTCCCTTGAGTAACAAATTACAGTTGTACAACTGCTTGTGTATAATAATGGCCATCTCTATCAATAAGGCCACGGCCTTCTACCTGGCAACGCCGCTCTTCAAGGGTTTATTGCGTGGTAAAAACCCTTACAGATCCAGCTGGTTTCATGTAAATAAAAGATAGTGCCATAAGAGAGTATAGATAAACAAATCAGCTGAACCCTTAGGCGGCGTCCTAGTTGAACGGGAAAAAATCGCACGCAGGTGTGGGCGAGCAATTTTCCCGCCCGCTCACAACGCCGGCGAAAAGGGTGTCCACAGTGGAACAGTGGTGCGGGCGGGCGAGCGATTTGATAACGGTGCGGCAGTTAAAATTATCAATAGATAAAATTATGGTTTTCACTATAGGAGTGAAATTTTTACTTAGAGGCTGGATTCAACTCTTCATTTAAGTTATGATTTGACAAGCTTCTACATAATTAAAAATTTCATATAAGTATTTTACTCCTGTATTATGTCATATACGTATATTTATAATACTTATATGTAATCCTATAATAATCGTCAAAGCAATTTTTGTATTTAGTTATTTAATTATTTAACTGCAGAAAGTATCTGTGCTAGAAAAGCGTGTCAACAAACTGTGAAATATGCGAGTTAGTTGTCTAAATCGTTGTAATTAAAATGTTAATTGGAAAGTAGAAATGATTTTGGTGAGTCACAATTTATTCCATATTATGGGCCTAACAGTAACAGGCCCTAATATACTAGTAGTTTAATTCTTTGCGACAAAAAAACTTATTGTAATAAAGAATACTCAGTATTCACGCAAGAAACTGAACTCTTTATTTTAAAATGAAGGAATCCTAAACGAATAATTTTTAATATCATTAACAATTAATTGTTCAGACCAAAGAATAGTTGCATAAAAATTATTCTATTATGTTAATTTATTAGTAATGTTAACTTAAAAATAACTTTTTGTTTGATCACCTTGAATTTCAGCACTATAAACTTACATATTTACCATTATGTGTTTTTATACAAAACATTGTTTTAATGTTTACTTACTTGGCATTTTAACCGCCTGCGCTACTCTATCCCATAGCCGTTTGTGCATTAGACGATTGTGGTAATGCGGATGATTCAGATTCCACAAACTTGAATACTTCTGTATCTCTGATATTAATATCTCTGAGGTCATGGTGGAAGGAGTCACACGTCGTACCGGTCGCAGAGCACTTGACGCAGTGAACGCACGCGCGAGCCGCCCGCTCGCGCGAATCGCACGCTCAGCTAGGACACTCTCATTACTTTCCATGCGTTTGAAATTATTGCGGGCGAGAAAATCGCTCGCTTGCCCACGCGTGCGATTTTTTCCCGCTCAGCTAGGACGCCCCGTTAGGCGCGCTGTTGCCATTTCCTAGCGCCGCGGCCTTGTTACTAGAGTTGGCTATGGTATAATGCTTGGAGCTTTGTAATTTTTGTGGTGGTTATTAGAACTCTGGTTGTTTAAGGGCAAGGCTTATGAGACTGCCACAATTTGTTTATACATATCTGCCTGAATCTGGTTTATATGTCAGCTTGACAGAATAAAAAAATGAAATGTATATTTCTAAATCCTCAGTGTAATAATAACAGTATCATAATTAAGAGAGGACTGATACTCAATACCTATACCTTACCATTGCCATGAATAAATACTAATTAATTAGGCAATACTAACAGCTATAAAATTATAAATTACTATCAGAGTTGATTATAACACCCAGTGGAAGCCATACGCACCCTGATAGAAATCACTTTGCAGTTATGGATCCTCAAGGAACAAGAGGGTAGTTTGCTATCATTGCTGTTGACTTGTTACTTGATAGTCAAACTTACCACTATGAAGCCTTAATTTATTCTGCAAAAGTAAGCCATGGAAAGCCTTGTGAAATCTTATCAGCAATCATAGGAGTGCATAAAACCTCAACTTTAGTGAATTCACTAATGTTTTAACTCGAATATCAAATTGAGCAACCTCTTTCAGATGACTTGGAGAGCCATCAAGTCCTCGAGGGAGCCCTAGCGATCCAGCCCCTGGCAGGTCACTTGGAAGGGTTTGACGAGTACCTTACTCAACTGACTGTAGAGAACCACGCCAAAGTGAATCCTTGGTTCAAAGAGTACTTGGAGGCCTTTTTTCACTGTTCCTTCCAAAACAGATCTGCAAGAAGTGTCACTGAGGTAAAGGGGAAAATATACATTGACTGTATGCAAAGGTAAACAGATGATTGATTAGAACATAATTTTTGTTAGTCGCCTGAGTGTTAATTTTAAATGCTATAACTGCAATGCATTACTGGTACTATTTAAAATTTAACCATGACATAACTGTTTAAAACTAAGTTTTCAATTACACTAGTGTCTTACTAAAAAAAATCTGATTTAGTTAATTTTGTTAAGAAAGCTGAAAATATGGTTCAGTCCAACCAGCGGAATAGGAACAATTCGGTACATCTTGAAAATTAAATTGCTATTTATTTAAACTATAATTAACTAGATGACCCGACAGACGTTGTCCTGTCTTCTTTATGAATTATTTGTTTTAGTTTGAATGAATATCAAAATAGTCACACCAACAACATAGCTTTTATTCTAAAGCTTTTTTTAATATGCAACATTGTTAGTTTTGTTTTCTGGCGCAAAAATTATTTTTTCAGTGTTGCGACACGGGAACAGTCGACATACAATTGGCCATTTGAAAATCATGGATTTTCAAGGTTGTTTCCACAAACGGTCAACAACTGACCATTTCATTCGGACATTGCAAATGCAAGCTGCTGGAAATTGTTGCCGCTTAAAATCAAAGGGCGTATCGTTTTGAATTATTTGGATATGTGGAATAAAAACGTCTTCACCTTTGTAGTTATTTTTTTGCGAAATCGTTGCCTCAATTATGTTGTTAATTAATTTTTTCACCGTCAGCTGAGTGCCATTTCAAAACCGTAGTGAGTTAATGCTTCGCAATACAATAATTACTGAACTGACTTTTAGCTGAATGGATATTCTTCATTATATAAGCTGATATCACATAATCAATTTCATTCGGTTTTATCCTCTCAACCAACCAAATAAGGATGTGTGCGTGTTGCAACCCGCGTTTTTGCCATTCTACTGAATACATTCCACAATGCGTCTCACCGAACATGCAATGCTTAGCAATAAAATCCATGAGTAATTTCATTTTCTTTTAAAACCTCTTGTGGTAATATGGCGATCAATGGGAGATTGGCCAGGAAATAATTCTTGTAGAATTTCTGATCAATTTGAATTGCACGTGAATGTAATAAACAAATCTGGTGTACCATAATGACGTACATCCAACTTAGCATCATGAGCGCACACATGCTCATATGTCGCAGACTTTTGACGTATGTTGCTGGGAGAATAGTCACTCTGCCGTCTTTAAATGCATTTCAATCAGTATTGGTAGAATCCCCAAGATGTACGTATTCCACGGAACGTTTTGCCTGGTTCAACCTAATATGCCAATTGTGTCAATTGTAGTTGGGCACTGGTGCAGCACACTACAGGGGCTTCATTTTTAAATCTATAATCATTGCAACTGTTGACACACAATGCTCATTGAGCCAATAGCAACTATTGGCAATAAACTGTAATTAATCGTCACGTTACAATTGAACGCAATGGGGATTGAATGCAAGATCTCCTCTTTGATGGTTTAGATTAAATAAAGCACATTCGTCTTTATTTCGAGACTCGTTTTGCTTGTCATTTTGACTTGCCTGAAAGTGTCCTATTCTCATAGCACTGCGTTCTCTACGGCCCAGGTTGTTGCGTCGAGGGTAACGTGGCATTTTCAAGAATCAGAATAATACCGAATCAATGTTATATTAAACTTAAAATATAGTCATGATTCTGGTGAACTATGAACTCAAACACTTCTCAACCTCTCTGGTCAAATAAAAAACTGCAGTTTTTCACACACTCATATTGGGCTTGCAATATGAATTTTTCTAAAACCAAACAAAACTATGAGGATTTATCTTCATTTCTGTACATCCTAAAAGGTTAGTTAGATAAAAAGATAGATTCACTTGTCATGTAATCAGAATTCTTCAGATACATAAATTAACTTTAGATTAGACTTTTTAGTTTCACAAAAAACTTGAACTACAAAAGTAAATAATCCAAGTGTAAATAAACAAACACGTATTTCAGATTCACATTTATTTACATGTCAACATATGGTTATGATTTGAAATAGTTCTCACGTTACTCCACCAGAATGCATACATGATCAAGTAACCTTATAGGCCTGTAGGACAGAGCCTTAAGGTCGAATTAAAAATTTTATTTCACACTTACCTTGTCCTAAAAAATATGAAGAAAACAAAAAAAGAATTATCCAGTTTGGTGCACAAATAAAAAAGTTGTAGAGGTACAAAAAAATAGGATTGTTTTTATTTATTTAGGTTAGATTAACATTGGAACAATATACTGTGTTTACCACTCATTGAATTGATTTTTATTTATATAGATTTAGTAATAATGACAATAAGACGCCTAAATTTTTGACATTAAATTGTCTTGTTCTCAGAATCCAAAAAGGTGTGAATCAATAAACTTGACCATATCTGCAGATAATGGCTTCCAACAACACTCTTGCCTTCACTTTGTAAGAGATTCTGTCTACGCAGTAGCAACAGCATTGCACAATATGCACAGGTAATAAACTTAGAAGTGATCTGCCGTTCAACACTAATCTATGATATTACAAAGAAAAGACATCTTAAAACCTTTTATGGACATTTACATTTGTATTTAATAACCATATAAAATGTTAAATATATAAAAAGGATTATCAATCACCGTCAAGATGCGTTCCTTGATGGTGGAAAATGGGTCACCATTTCCTGTCGCACATATTTATTATCTTGTTTGTCAGAAGTAAGTGATAAACCGTAATAAGTTTATTACAGTAAGCTCCCGATTATCCGTGCGTGCTACAAAAAGCGCGAAAATACGTATTGTTTAAAAAAATTGTACTGACCTGACAAGTTTTGAGTACAAAACGCGCGCAGGCTTTCTCCGTCTATATACCGTAACGCGAAGATGATTTTCGTCTACCGCGACGCGACGAAGATTTTTGTCAACTGCGATGTGACAACAATATTTATCTATTGTGACAATGTTATTCGTCTACCACGACGACCATATTCGTCTACCACAACGACAATACTCATTTAGCGCATCGACGAACTTTGCCTACCGCGAAATCCTTATTCTTAAAACCCGATGACGATATTTTTTCTACTGCAGCGACGATACTCGTCTACCGTGACAAAAATATCCTTCTACCACGACGAAGATTTTCGTCTACTGCGACGTGACAACAATATGCGTCTACCACGACAATGATATTTGTCTACCAAGATGACGATATTCGTTTACCGCGACGTCCATATTCGTCTATTGTGATGCAATACTCGCCTTCCGCAACATTATAGGATATCCCCCTAAAATTAAATCTGGGTTCACCCCTGACTATATTAAATCAATTGTTTTTTAATGTTGAAATTGTTTTTCTCTTTTATTCTCTCCCATTTTCAACACTTGCGGATTATCTGTGATTTTCATTATCCGCGGTAGTTCCACCACCCAATTCCACGGATAATCGGGAGTTTACTGTAACTTATAAAATCTTTGTAAATGATTACTAAGGAGTCAATGTGATCCAGGGACAAGTGTGGAGGGGAGCCAGGCCTTTGTGAAAACATGAGCCACATTGAGAACAGTGAGGTCGTCCAATACCTCAAGAATGTTACTTTCAAAGGTAATAACAGACTAAGGATGAACAGTTAACTTATTCTATGACTTTGCTATGTATTTATTCAATTTACTGTTTTAAAACAGCAAAATACTTCATAGTAAATATGGTCTGGTATTTGCAATTACAAATAAGTTTGAAACTAAGTTTTATTTATCATTATTTTGAATGAAAGACATTCTATGTTCAGATGAAAAAGGAAATCCTTTCCGGTTTTTGGACGGCCGAGATGGACCACCGCGTTATTCAATTTTGAATTTCCAGCGAACTGATGTAAGTGCATTTCAATGGCAGATAATCGGAAACTATACACGTGAGTATACATTCAAGCTACATCGCTTTAGACATAAATTTATGTACTTTATTTAGAAAATAAAATAAATTAAGTATTCTTACCAATTAGTCAAGTGAGAATACAATTTGTTTGATTTAACCTGCTTCAATGTTAAAATCCGTAAACAATTTACTTTAGCCTCTGAATCACTGAATTCACAATTATAAGATTTATGTTACCCGTTGCCGTCGAGTGATCCTTATTGTTGTAGTTTAGGTGACTACAACTGTTGCAGATATAAAAATCCTTCTTCAGGTCAAACGTCTACTTGAAATTGTTAATTTCCATCTTGCTGGTCGTCAAAAGATAAAATTGTTCATGGACGCAAGCACACACGAGACACATACTATTAAAACTATTTGGCCAAAAACATAAAATACAAAACACGTGTGTTACCGATAGTTGAGATGTTATGACTCGTTTGAGGACACGTTTTTGTCTTGTTTTGTGTAGACGTTCGACCTGAAGAAGGATATTTATATCTGAAACAGCTGTAGTCACCTAAGCTACAACGAGGATCACTCGACGGCAACAGGTAACTTAAACCTTATAATTAACAATTTATATTAACATGAAATATGCTAATGTATTTAAGAGTTTCTTTAATAGAGTAGATTGCTAAATATATTTAATAGATTTCTTACATAACATAATTAAATGGATTTATTTTGATTGTTGCTAATGTTATTGTTTTGTGTTGAAGTGGATGAGAATGGATCACCTAAGTTGTATTTAGACAGTAAAAAGATCAGATTTAGAACGGATCTTAAAGAATTCCCATCTTCAAACTGCACTCAAACTTGTGATGTCCTGCAAATCAAAATAAGAGAGGTAAGTATTTTTAAAGTTGTCTTTGCTTCATTTCATTTTATTGCACTGCACACCTAAACAACTATACGAGTTTTTATTGTTTTGTACATACCAGAGTGAGGGATCTCATAAACTGTAAGAGATTCTGGGAAGGTGTTTAGTTACAAGGCAAGTAAATTGACAATGAGCAGCTTAAACATTCTATTGTTTATTGGACAATAACTCGCTCGCTTCACTCAAAAAAACATTTTTGACCAAAACTGAAACAGTTCATAGTTCGCATAATATTTAAAATACAAGAAAGTAAAAGAGATCAATCTACAGGTACATAAAATTTCAGGTTCTAAATATTCTAAAAATAAAATATTCTAAATATTAAGATGAAATGGGATTGCTGCAGCATGGCTTGTTTTTTCAGTGCGGCCTTAGCCAAGGCCACACTAAAATATAGGCCGGAGTCTCCCCCCCCCTCCTCCCTAATGCCTCCCTCCCCTCGCCCTAACAACTAAAATCATTCAAATATTGTAAACATTTACCAAAAAATTATGACATTACAAAACATCAAAGTAAAAACCATGAGAAACTCAACTGTCAAATTTCAAATATATCATCTGATGAAAAGTAAACAAATTACTTTCCTGTGATGTTTACCGTTTTTTAACCCAAGAAATAAATTGTTGGTTTATTTAAAATAATACCTGACTGCAATTAATAATTCATTGATTTTTTTTCAGGTTGAAAAAATTTTTGGTTTTCAAACAAAACTTAAATTAAATACGAAGGGCACAATAGTTTTAAGAGTGTGACAATGAGTCGCCATAAGAAAACATTACAAAAGCGCCAGCGATTCCGTTTGATAATGTGACGTCACCACCGAAGGACTCCGGCCTGTTAGTGTATTGTGGCCTTGCCACCCTAGTACAGATTTCACCTGCAATATTGCACTCAAACACTGATTCATTTGTAAAATACAGTAGCTTCTCACCGTTAATCAGCTGTTTCCACACAAATTAATAAACAAATGTTTAGTTCTACATAAAATTCCATATAGAATTGACTCTACTCATTGTTGTACCTAAAAAAATGTTATAAGCACTTTTATCTTTTGAGCGAAAATTTCTTTGAGCATTGTGAACGAGTTTGGTGAAATGTTTTTGATTGCTCACTGCCATTTTACTTGTCTCGTTGACACGTTGATTTGCATTTTTTTACCAATTTCAGCTTTCCTGTTTCTCTTATAGATTATGAGATCCCTACGGAATTATATTAACACACTAAATATTCAACCTGCTTTACTCAATACCTCACCAAGCTTATTTTGAATTATCATGGAACATCACGTTAAACTTTTTTTTAATACCGTGCGAACCTCAATTAATTCATATTTTCATATAAATTCTATATGCATGTCCAAAAATTTTTGTACGGGTCATAAAATACTGTTTAATCATGTAAACATTCACCTTCAATATGCTTTAAAGTAGCTTATTGTGCTGGCTGGTGTGTTTCTATTTATTGTTTGAAGTAGCTTGCTAAACATATTATTAAGCACTCCACAAGCTCAGAATACACATAACTTGATGCAATTTAAAATCCAAACTTTATTTGTGATATTTTAATTTCTTTTCTATGCTGATTTCAGTATGATGACACTTGTTGTTGGTCATGCATAAACTGTGGCCCTTACGAAATAAAAATAGATGACTTCCACTGCAAAGAATGCAAACAAGGATTTTTACCTTCTAAAAATAAATCTGTCTGTATTGAGATTCCCGAAGATTATATAAATTACACAAATCCCTGGGCAACCCCTGCTCTCATTGTAGCTACAGTAGGTAATATTTTGTTTACTTGAGAAATTCCAAATAATAATATGGTAAATTCATTATGTAATATATTATTTACTGAATAAAATTGAAATAAGATAATAAAGTCATTACAGTATAACGACTCAGTTTTTAGATGAGTTGGAATTTAATCCAAGCTGGACCTTAAATAAGTTGTATGAATCATTTACATCATTCCTCCATAGCAAATGTCAGAAATCTTTAAAAGTGGTCAGATCCTAAATTAGGAAGTGATAAATGGGACCAAAAATATAGGGTTACATAACTTTCATAAATA
Source organism: Flexamia atlantica (assembly GCA_035578135.1). Lineage (NCBI taxonomy): Eukaryota > Metazoa > Arthropoda > Insecta > Hemiptera > Cicadellidae > Flexamia > Flexamia atlantica. The sequence goes on from JAQJVK010000002.1 coordinate 32,620,210, forward strand.
CGATACACATTAAAAAACAAGGTAAAAAGGATTTCTTTTTTCATTTAGTCAAATACGTTTGGTAAATAAATGAGCAATCAATAGCCTGGTTCATAGACAAGTTTTTACAGTCAGAGGAGTATGTAGATTGAGAGATAAAAGAGGCAAAGAACACTTTAAAGTTGAAAAAACTCTTCTATGGGGATAAAAATCTGAAAATAAATTAAAATCAAACACAGTAGCATCTATTGACTCTGATTTATTAACCTAAAGAAGTTATTCTAGATGGAATTAACTGTCTGTCCATATGTTTCTGGACAGTAAATACCTCAGTATAAATCAAGTTTTATGATGTTAATTTACATATTAATACTTACTTATCGTTAGTTTTGTCCTGTTGTTTAATGAATCCAAAACATACAGCAAACTGGATATCTTTTATACTGGACTTAAAATCCATGTCTTATAGAAATTTCATATTGCACATACCTATTTAACTGTATTTTGCACGAAAGAGATTTACTCTTGAGATCTTAACAGAAAATGTATATTCCGCTGCCTAAATGAAAAAACTGATTCACGTAAGTGACATCTTGTGTTTCACATAAAGAAGGAACTTCTTATTGATATTATAAAATAAATAACCACTACTTGGCATGATTAACTGATTCCTCGTTCTGAGGTAGTGATGAAATTTTATTCTCTGAAAAATAACTTAGAGAGGGGTAACACTTTTATCCCACTTGCAACACAAATCACCAAGAGTCGTAGACCGCACCTGGGAAATAATCATCAATTTTGACTGCCGCTCATGTAGGATGAGCAGTATTAGGAACCAGTTACTTTTTACATGGAGAACATGTTCACTGTACTGCATTAACTATAAAATCAAGATTATTTTATGTTTAATTTTAGTTTGTTAGTCATAGGCTACAAAATATAATGTAACCACATTATTTTCTTTTGTGTTCTAGGGGTAATTATAACAATTATTATCTCTTATGTCTTCTGGAGAAATGCAGAAACTCCTGTTGTTAAGGCATCAGGCAGAGAACTAAGCTACCTTCTTTTATTTGGTAAGTTAAGTAAACCCACCTTTAGAATGATTTAATTCTCACTTTAGTCATATATGATACAATATTTTGGAAACATTGAGAGAGAAATTTATTACCCTGATAACATACCGAGTGCAATTATTTTAATATTTCTGAGCTTTTACACACTTCACTTTTTCCAGTGTACTGTCTAATTTATCTTCATTAGAAAATATCTAAGAGCCACACAAAGAGATTGAAAATCCCTGTATGACTTTTAAATATTACGATGATTTTGCATGAATCAACACTTGGCTTGAATTGCAATACAATAAGGCCTGTGACTGATTAGTTTTATTTATTCTTAAACTTGATAAAATGTTCTGAAGTAATTTTGTAATATATTCATTTGGTGCACCGAACAACACCAGTCTTTTACAACTTTAATAAAATGTAAGATGAATTATAATATAAGTCAATGAATGACCCAGCTAATAATCCTGCTTGGTTATAGTTTTTTATTTTGATAATACATTACAATGCATAGCAATTTACAACAAAACTTATCAATTCACATTTTTTCTGGTCTATTAACAGGCACATTCCTTGAATTCTTCCTGACTTACATTATGGTAGCTCCTCCCACCTTCCCAAGTTGTGTTGCTACAAGGTTTTTCCTTGGTTTCTCCTTCACACTGTGCTACGCTGCAATCGTCACCAAGACCAACAGGATATCAAGGATATTCAATAGTGGTGGGAATCTTCACAGAACCAGGTATCTAAGATAGAACTGCTTCAAGCTGTACCAAGTAAACTTTTTTGTTTTTTATGCATGTTTCTCAATATAAAATAAATAGGTATTCAATTAAAATCAGCCGGCCTGTTTAAAAGTTTGACCTACCATCAGTTCTATAGAACTTTACTTTAGTTAGCTTAGGTAGTGTTGTACCTTTATCGCTGTATTTTGGGACACTATTCAAAATTACCGCAAAAAATATTATAAATTCAATATTATGTTGTGTTGTAATTATGACTAAACGATTTCAAATTTGCACTTAAAATCTGCCATAACTTAAAAAAAAAACATTAATTTTGATTCTTTGAGGGAGGTATCCAGATCTCTTGTTTTCAAAGAGTTGATGACAAATTCTAAGATTGACATTATCAGGGTTTTTCAAAAAGGATCAAGTCCCAGTTCTAAAGTAAAATATTGTATTTTCAGTTATCAATATTGTATTCAATATTGCAGTTATCAACCGCAATCGCAATGTGAGAAAAACTTTAACTTCCAGGTGCATCAGCCCCTTGTCCCAAATTCTCATCACGGCTCTGCTAACTTCGGTGCAGATCTTCATTAACATCGGGTGGTTCCTGTACGACCCACCCTTCGTCAGCCACATATTTCCCTCCAGAGACTCTAGACTGAGAGTGTGTTCTGGACTCGGGGATTTCTCTTACCTCATTGGCCTCTCCTACCCATTTGTTTTAATTGGTAAGATAATGTATCAATAATCTGTTTTAGTTTAAAAGTCTGTGCTTGGTTTTTTTTGTTATTAAAAAATACATTCCATTTTGGGATTGAAAGGGATAAATTTAGTATGTTCATGATGTAACTAAGAAAGTTCAATGTCTAAAGGGTACTTAAATATTTAAAAAATCTTGATTGAATAGTTAAAGTTATCAGAAATGGAAAAAGTTAACATTATGTATGTTTGTGTTAGGCATTTACTGATCAAATTCATAAATATTTAAACAATATCAGATAAGCTTTTCATTTAACACTATCACACTACAGAGTAAATAACACAAATGTGGAAATTAAAAAATGTTTTATAACAAAATATATATTCCAAATCGACTTCAGAAAAGATCGTCGTGATAGTGACTTCAGCTGTTCATTATGCCAATGAGAACTTTTCTTTCACCTCCAAACCTCCATCCTTCAGAAGTCCATCTAATCTCAATGCTCCAAATCATTTCAGGAGTATGCACGGTCTACGCTTTTCTTACAAGGAAATGTCCAGATGGCTTCAACGAAGCAAGGCATATAGGGTTTACCAACTACACCGCTATCATAATTTGGTTGGCCTTTGTGCCACTGTATATTGCATCTACCAGCTACACCATCAGAGTGGTTACGTTGGCAATGTCTTTATCCCTAAGGTCAGTGGAGACTTTGTAAGAGCTTTCATTGATATTGCTATTTAGTATATGTAACAAATACCTTGATAAATGCTAAGTTACTTATTACTATTTAATAACAAAAAATGTGGTTGTTAGCAAGTAAATAATCTATTTTGCCAGATTTTCAGATTTTAAAACCGTGAATAATCTAATGGTAAAAATAATTTTCTCACAATTTCCTACACCTTCACATGAGTTAATTTCAAATCAAAACATGTCTGTTTGAAAGTACTGATCTAGATGTATGGTTTAACTATTAAGTTATACTAGAGGTCAAGTGCTGCTCAGCTCCTGATATTAATTAAACAAATGATTGTAAACAAAAGCAAATATATCAGTTAGCTTAACCCTTTTATTCATATTTGGGACCTTTCAGAAAATTATATAAACCATTATTAATTTTCCTACAATTTTCTCACCAAGACCTTTCATTCAAATACGGGGTAAATGGGTGTCGGACTTTTAGTTTTCTCAAAGTTGTGGGTAAGGCTTTATATGTACGATTATTTTGTCTAATGCTGAATCATGACACATTGCTATTACTTAGTAATAAAATGCTAGTTACAAAAGCCAGTATTAATTCCTGACTAGTGGATCCGAGCGCACGGAATCGTGCACTACGCTAGCAGAGCGATAATTCAAATGGCGACAAATTTAAAACACAATCATGTGTACACAATCCGTCTTGAGGGTTATGTTTACACAAATTAGAAAATAACAGCAATTAAACTATCCAGCTGATCAAAATGTAAACAATTATGTTCTTCATAAGGATAACATGGAAACTTTAAAAGCCAATGGGGCAGAGCCCAAGGGACTTATTCAAAAATGTAAGGCCAGTTTGCAAATCTACGCAACACGCTCTTTCCAATGAGCCGTCAATGATCAAAATCGGTTAAGAAATGACGGAGGAGTTCATAAGACAAATTTCGTGTTGGCGTATTAATTATATAGATTACCATGTTTCAGCGGGTTTGTGCAGCTGGGATGCTTGTTCCTTCCCAAACTGTACATTGTGGTGTTCACTCCGGAGAAGAACACCAAGGAACTGGTGATGGCTCACAACCGAACAGCTTCATTCAGCGCTAACACTCTCTCCAGCAACATGGCCTCAGTCAATAATGATCTGGCCAATGAGCATGGTAATTTTTGATAGAAAATTATAATATTAGCTAAAGGAAATTTCACATTTCTTTTCTCTATTACATGGCTTCTTTGTTTATACCATATTAATTATATCTGCAAAAATAATTGGTTTATCTATGACCATTGCAATAATCACCAATAATGATATTACAACTAATGTCATACTGAAGTCCATTATTAAACCAAATACAAACCCGTTGTATAAAGTTAACATTATGCAACTGGTGTCACTTTATGATACAGGTACTAGACCAATGGGAGCGCGGCATTTGACGAAAGTAGTGTCATAATGACAATTACGCAATTCGCACATCAGCTGATTGTTGCATTACGATTCATGTTTGAGTTGACTTATCCCATCAGCTGATTGTTCCACAACGATTCATGGTAAAGTCTGCTTATGTGCCTAACCTCAAATTTGAGTTGACCTATTCCATCATTAGTAAAAGTCAAAAGTGATGAGTTTTGTCTAACTTCGGGGAAAACTTTGTTGTATATTGTTGGTCGTAGACATAAAGTAGAGTAAGCAACGATTATATTATGCCTTTAAGCTACTAGTGAGATATTTAGAACACTTGCTTCGCTTGTGTTCCAACTTACATCTCACTCGTGGCTTAAAGACATTCATAATACAATTGTTGCATAATCTACTATTTAATCACTGTGAGTAAAACAAGAGAATCTGAATAGTTTGGTGCGATGATAGGTAATAACATCAACATGCATATCACTACAAAATTTTATTGAACCCCAAGATAACTTTCCATCTAGAAAATTTGAATTTTCAAAACTTACATTTTAATCCAGTAACGTGTGTATACTTTCCTAGGGATTTCCAGATTTTAGGAGATTATGACTTTTAAATGTGAGGGAATTGGCTATATGCAATTTGAGGGTAATGGAACAATTAATAATGGGGAGAATATATGAACTTCAAATTGGTTGAAGAAAAAGAAGAGCAGTGTTTACGAAAGAAGTTCAAGGAGGCATGATGACGAAATGTGAAGACTTCATGTAAGAATTAAAGTGTGGGACTAAGAACTGTGAGGACTTAAAAGTTGTTATATGTTTTTATAAACAGCTAAACTTATAAAAATTTGCAACTAATCAAGGAATTTTTTAGGATACAAAAATCCATCATTCACCAACTCAGTGGGAAGCATTCACAAAGAAGGCACTCCACGAACCATCAGATTCCATCCGGAAATATGTGAGTATGAGCCAGCTTATATGCAAAAAAACACATGGCACTGAAAGCTAGCTATTGAAGCACATGGCTCAGAGTAGCTATTGACATTTGTGTTGTGTTTCTGTCTCGTGAATAGTAATTTTCATTCAACAGCAACTATTGATCATAGAGGTCAAACTGTCGATTTTTAAGCAAAAACAATCTAAGATTTGTTTGTTTTGCAATTCATTGCAAATGATGATGATGATGACGGTATAAGTAAGGGTAAAATTACCTTATTGAAAGCTAAAATGATGTTTCCAATCTCTTTTCCTCAGGAAAAACTAACAAACCATAAGTTAAAAATTGTTTTGACAGTTATTAAATATTTTAAGTATAGCTTTTCTTTTTATTTGCTGTCCAGGGTTATTACGGCCAAAACCGTAGTTTGAGGACCTTCCAGGGGTCTTTGGTCCACGTACTGTCTTGGGACCCTCAAAAGGTATTTTTTAGGCAGTAAGGGATTTTAAAATTTGTAAATCAAAATAATGAGCATGCAGTTTGGCCATAGTAATCAGAACGAAAATCACCTTATTTTTTTGTAATTAGAATATATATTGTTTAATTATGTTTTGAGCCGGTTGACAGTGGTTGAATTTTGTTGTCATACTAAATTGCACAACTTTTAATCTATTCATCTATGTGTTAAATGAGACAACATGTTCCAGCTGTAGCCAAGGCTGGTGATGAGCCCGAAATTGAAGAAAATGTCCTTCAAAGACCCGTCTTAAAAAGAAGATTCACACCTCCTCAACGCAAATCTGGGATTTGCACACACCCTGGATGAATATTAAAAATAACTTAATAAAAATTCTGTTCCTTGTAAAAATTTATCATAAATATTTCTTTACACATATGTTGCCGGCAAAGGTTTTTTTGCTCTTGGGGTTTCAGGTGTAAGTGTGTGAATCTTGACTTCCAAGTTCTACAGTGATTGTAATATTTGAAGATTTTTCAAATAAATGAACAAAATTATGAAAAAGTATATGTAGTGTTTAAATTCTCATATTTTTATTTCCATTATTTTTATTTTCCATATTCTAGAAAAATGGGTCGATATCTCTCTCCCAGTATACTCTCATTAGGTGGTCTGACAAATCGGTAGAAGTGTCAGTAAATGAGGGGTTTTCTTACAAATATTATCCGGAGTAAAAATTACTAATCAAGTTTATGAAATTACCAAGTAAGTAAAATGAATTGAGGATTGTAAGTTTGGTTGTGCTGACAGGCCAAAATAATGGTATGTAATTATGAAAGATAATTATGATGTATTTTGGAGATTTACATCCTTAACATCACAATTCTGACACAAATTAAAAATAAATTTGATTTTTTTCTAAAAATTTAATGTATTAATCCCTGTTATGGAGTTCTAATATTCCGAACTTCAGTAAGCTGTAAATTCAGCTTAATCCACAAAGTGATTAGGCAGAGTTTCTTGTTAAATGGCCATAAATTAGATTACATATTAACGACAAGAGTAACTTTATGAAAAACAGTCACACGAAACTAATGATCGCAGGTATAACACGTTAACTGCCACGCCGATCCGATCGACTCGGCATAGGTAGGTCGGGCGGAGCTACCTGCCGACCCAATTGGGTCGGCAACCAAAGTAGTGCAGCCTTTCACCAGTTCGCTGACAGATGTCTCCGGTAGGCACCTAGCGGCACTCTTGGGAATTAACATGACGTAGTACATCCCAGGCCTTCTAGATAGCGTTGTGGCAGTTTTCTAAACTTACTGGAAGTGTCTCAAGCATTCGTGTCAATTTCGCCGACCCGATCAGGTCGGCATCGTTTCCTAGTAACATTTCTCATTATTAAAAATTATTTAATATTGTTAAATAAACCAAATATATCATTGTTCTTGAGTTCATCTTATCTGTTGTGTGCCCAAAAATGGTTTACAAAGCAATTTACTTCCAGGAAAAGAACACACGGGGTACATATATTTGGTAATTTAAAACATATTTTCTTTCATATAGCATTGTTTTCATAGGTTCTAATTTTGCTTTGTCGGTTTGGCAGGTAAAAATATCATTGAATATTCATATATTATGAATCTAAGGTATTATGAATATTCCCGATTGGTCACCAATTTTTTTTACATGTAATGTTATTCATTTCTTTATAAGTCATCGAAACTAACCTCAAATAGTAGAAAAAAAATCACATAACTAGAATTTCAACAAAAAATGTGCATGATACTAAGGTAATCAGCGCAAAAATATGCCTGGAAGCTAACGTGATAAACAATGAAAGTAACTTTGTAGACATGCGTTGCAATCATCACTTGTGGCCGCGATTGCTTTGTGATCACGATTACACGCTAATATTATGATTTGGACTTTACAATCTTTACTTACTTTTTAATTTTTTAACGGTAAACTATGATCAGAGTGGATAGGTTTTCAGGGTAAGCAAATTTTTTCAGAATAAGCAGATTTTTGGGATTGCGGGGTTCGGAAAAGCGAGACTTAGTTGTACTTTGAACACCCACAAAAATATAATGCACTAAAATTGCCAGAAAAAGTTTTTTAAATACCTTTTTACTTTGAGAATACATCTCTAAAGTATCTAAAGTACTGTAACAGACAAAAATGTCAAAAAATTTAATGAAAAATACCACTGCACCAACTGTTAACGATTGGCATTTACTTGAGCCATCACACTAATACTGATAAACCCTATGTGGTGGTAAAAAATTCTCCACATTGATCACAATATTTTTAATTAGATAATTTACAAATAAATTCATTAAAAAAGGAAAATCACATAAAATAATTATCACAATCCAAGCAATAGCAAAGACCAACTTAAAAACAAATTTAATATTAGCCTAAAAAATTTAACAATATAAAAAAGCAAACAATGTGGATATAGTTTGATTTCTGTATTAAAATTATAATGTGAAAAAGCACTATTGAAAAGGTGAATAGGTTGAAATTTAAGGAGTAATTTACAAAGAAAATATATCTATGCCTAGTAAAAACTTTCATTATGTCATTAACAGCAACATTTTTCTAGAGAGCTTGTTACCGACAAGGTTAGCGTATTGGATGACATCTTCCAGATGTTTGTAAGAGGGGTTCAATGAGATGTACTGATGGTATGTCATTGCAGTGTGATGGTACAGAACTGAGACATGGTTCACGTTCACTACTTGCTCTGGATCTTTTGCATCTGGATCTTCATTGAACCTGAAAACATTTTGACTGATTTATTTTAGATTTTATGGTTCCTAGTAAATGTTTATTACCAACTAAAGGAATTCTAATTGGATTTTTTGGGCGATAGTTATGCTACTGACAGCTTGTTCTAAGAAAAAAATTAAATTTGCAAAATAGTTGTCATTATATGGACATGGGATAGTGGTTTAAAACATATTAATACTTTTTTTGCAAATGGGTGGTGTGATATTTATTGGTTTGGTTACTATTAAGAAGGCAGTTTTGGTTTAAAATTTCGTGAATTTGAACAAAACACAGTCATCCCAGTATGGACATATTTTAGAATTATATCTGTTTTTTTTTTAATTTGTTGATAACTGGTTACTTTTTCAAATGAGAATCAAGTACTGCCCACTGTTTTCTATCGGATCAACACTACAACAAAGAACTATCAAGAATAAAACTCCCATTGCACCAAAATATCCCCCACATCAGCAAAAGGTATTATGTATTATGTAAGGTTTAATTATGTCATTTATATGCACAAGGTAGCGTATAAATATATTTAAAAAAAAGTCTTTTGTATTAAGCAACCGTTGATTTACAGATCTCATAAATCAAACAGTGCAATTTGCAATTTGCAGTGTTCAGTGCAATTTGCATTTCTATAACAAGCTTAGTTGGGAGACCCATATTTGTAATTTACGTACAAAGCTGTCAAGGATTAACTTTTTAGTAAGTAGGTTAAGCCTATGTATAACATCCATTCTCAGTCAAATCAACTCTTACCTCGAGTATTTACTCTTCTCCAGCAGGGGGATGCAGTACTCTATGGGATGCCAGGAGTAGACCTCGGGACATAGCAGGTATGAGGGGTAGTACGCACCCTTGTACCTCATCTTAGGGCATGAGTGGATGTAGAAACCCATGTAGTAGTATTTGAGGCTTGGCACCATGTGGTGTAGCGAGCGGCAGAACGCTATCTCTCTAGAAACATAAAATTTTGATAAGTATTGAAAGGAGAGAGCAGAAAACTCTCAAAACCAATTTTATATCTTGGTTAGCCAAACTGAAGATCTAACAGCTGGCATTCTAGGCCATTTTAGAAACAGTTTCCACAATAAATGTTATAACTAATACAGTACAACGTTTTTAGTTTCTTGAGGAAATTTGTGAAATTACCTTTAACTTAAAGATGATCAAGAAAAGGATTAAAAAAGTAAGCAAAGTTAAGTGGTAAAACAGAGATTGTGCAGTTCAGAATGGGAGTTTATATGTAAGTCTACTATGTGCTTTTTAATATATTTTTTGAATTTTTTAATATATTTTTTGAATATTTTTATAACACAAATAATTAATCAAGCCTTTTTAAAGGGAGTTGATACTTTTTCATTTTTTTTTGTAAGCCTCTTTGCCAGCTCTATTTTTCTTTACTTAGCCATAAAACATAAAACTTATTCAATAAAACAATTGGAGGGGAAAACAGAGATAAATCTGAAGAGAATTCATTCAATGTTTACTATTTATCAAAAAATTACTTAGAGAATTAGGTTAAATTACTATTTATCATGCAAGTTAAATTCTTTCTTATCTGTCAGACCTTATGATTAAGATAACAACACTATAAAAGTCAAAGTCAAAATCTATCACTGTTACCTAAGTAATTGAAAGTTGTTATGAAAAAAAACCAATTGTCCAGCCATTCCACTGTGTTCATATTACTAAGAGAACATCAAACAACCTAATAAAAATATCACATTAAATGTAATTGCTTGAAACAGCACTGTCCCTCACCAACTTGTAGCAGTAAAACAGATTGGCTGCATGTAAATCCTAAGGAAATGTCAATCCTTGTACTACCAAAAAATAACCAAACCCCAAAAACCAACCCACTCACCTGAGCGAGCCGTAAGTGCCGAGGACGAGGAAGTGGAATTCCGGATCGTAGAAGAAGTAGACGGAGGAGACGCAGGCGGGCAGGATGTCGAGGACTCCGACCGCCACGAGCCGACCGTCCAGCCAGTACTGCTGGTGGAACGAGCCGTACCCTTGCGGCGGCCCGTCCCGTGGCATCCACGGCTGGAAACGCACAAGAGAGAACATCATTACGATATATGCCCCTAACTGTTTGTACAAAATTACATGTCTACTGGATTGGAAGAACAATTTCTATATTAGATTACTGTTATACCTCTCTAGGGACTTTTCAGGCAACATTTGTTTCTATTTGTTACGAGTTTGTTCCAAAACCTCTTTTATCTAATTCGAGAATATTTCTTGACATGAATTTGTTACTTAACTTGTCATTAACTTCTATTTTTGAATGACATGTTTCTTAGGTGAGGATTATTACTTCATTCCTATTTTTTGGGCTTCACTCACCTTAGTAAGATTTCCTTTGGGGCTTGTCAATTGACGAAAACACACACGAATCACACGTAACACACACGACAAACATACGAACATTTAGAAGCGTCCCAAAGTCTAACCCGACGTTTCGCGTGGCCACGAATAAAAATAACGCCACGCTTTTTCAAGGGTTGAGCCGGTTAAGTTGCTCCCGCACGCGGGCAGAACGGCGAACCACGACTGACGCATCACTTCCTGGAGGGGTAGGAGGGGCAGGGGCGGGGGCGGGGGCGGGAGTCCTGCTTATCTCGGTGGGCAGTTGAATGAATCTAGCCCGATGACGTGAGAGTTCGACTTCTTGACGAACTAGGTTCAAATAAACAGGGCTTATGTCTATTGATGGTCGAGACAAAGGCGCATCGTTTACCGCCATGAACAAGCGTGGCGTTATTTTTATTCGTGGCCACGCGAAACGTCGGGTTAGACTTTGGGACGCTTCTAAATGTTCATATGTTTGTCGTGTGTGTTACGTGTGATTCGTGTGTGTTTTCGTCAATTGTCATTAACTTGTCATCAAAAAATGTTTTTCTCCCACTTAATATGTTTAGTTGCATTTCACTTCTTGTAATGAGGGAGTAAAATAATACTACATCTCCCGCCAGGAGAAATAGTTATTTGTGCATCTAGGGACTAAAGTACTTTAGTCCCGTGATGCACACAAAAGTTTTCCTCCACCTACACCATTAACAAAAACTAGGTATAACACTGTAACTTTACCTTCAGATTAAGTTTGCTTCAACAAACTGCATTACAATCAAATAGCCTATATAAATAAATAATGCAAGGTATTTAGGCTTTAATTTTAACCATTTTATTCGCACTCTTCTTTAAAAATACTCTAGGCCTAACTTATTTGTTAAAAAAAATGCAGGAATATAGCCTAAACTACAGCAAACTCAAAATGGATACGCTGTCCTGAGGACAACGGAAACAGATGCTCGGATGCTGTGACACTCTCTTCAACATAGAGAAACGAATTAAAATCGACAGTGTTGCCATATTTTCTCACTGTCCATCGCGGCGTTGCCGGATTTCTTCCCATGTATTTCTTATGAGATTACTTTTAGTCCCGTGAGACTAAAAGTAAGTAAGTAAATCCCATGGAGTATAAACTAGTACTTTAGTATTCTATTCCAGGGACTACAAGACAACTATAGATCTTAGGTGGAGGAAAAAATGTTTCTCGGTCTCTTGATAGGAGAGAGACATACATTTTTTTTAATTATAGGTAAGTGGAAAATGTGTATATTAGGGAAGCAGAGACGATTGTCTCCCTCGGGACAGTTTTTGCCTCGACAAGTCCATTTCCTTTGGGTTGCAATCATGTACTTTACTCCCCCAATATAAAATAGCTAATTACTTTATTAACATATTAATCTCTGACTAAATTTAAATAAACCTCTATGAAAAAACTGGATGATCAAAATGGAAAATGTTATTAGAATAGTGCAAAATTAGGATTCATAATATCCAATAATGCTTTCATTTTTACTGCCTGAATAGGCAGGCTAACTAGAACTTTTAAATTACAATGATTTTAATATGAAACTACAAAATTTGAAATTCAAACCAATAAATTTGGTATTGAGTGAAGTTTGTATTAGGGTATTGTTAAGCCAGACAAACGAACGTACCTTTAATGGGGTCTCAACCAAAAAGTCTGTGTAAGTAGACATGTCACATTCATCAGGTTTCTCGTTGTGAATCGCCATTTGGTATTTAGCAAACAGAGCCCAGCTAGTATCAATTGTTTCATTCATTTCTGATGACTTACTCCTCACCAGTTTTATCTAACAACATAAATAATGAGTTAAATATTAGATTTTATTTAGAAAATGTATTACAGCGAATCACACCAATTGATACAAATCAATAAAATAAATACCTCATCAATTTTATTACATATCCAACTTACTAAAATTTCACCAAGTAAGCCAAGTAATAATAGAATTGTCTGTTGTCTAAGGACCTGTAAGTCCCCATTAAAGTTTTATTGTCTGTCTGGCCCAACTCTCATGCTGCTAATTCGGCCTACCTTTAGAGGTGAATTAACGAGAAATCTGGTAAATTGTTTCTCATTAACTTTTTCGATGGGATCATTGTGTATTCTCATTTGGTATCGTTGGTAGACGTCAAAGGCAGCTTTAAAAGTGTCTGTGAACTCATGGCTGGCCGGGTGGGATCGCACTAACCTTATCTACAAAAGTTTAAGTTAATTAACAGTTTATAAAAATCAGATAATGCCCAAAATCAAAGTGATATCTTTTTAATATTAGTTAAGTTTTTGAAGTAGGCCTAGGAGTAAAATAAAAAACATCGATGCTGATATAACTGAAATAACATGATCAAGTACTTAATTTAAAACTAGTTGGTAACTCCATTTTGCTGAGGTAACGTTTTCTTTTTGTTGGATGATTGAGTGCAGCATTATGTGGTTTATGTTGAGTAGAATCGCTAAGCTGGTACTATGTTACAAAAAAATGTTTTATTATAAAAAATCAAACTTGGGGCACTTACAAAATCTTTTACATGGTTTTATTTAAGTCGCTCAAATGGCAGTATTAAATATCAAAATGCAACTAACACAGCGCATATTAAAATGAGATTCCAAGCCATCGTGCTAAAGATCAAAAGTCGGTAATGTTTTGGCTGTAGCATGGGACACATCTTGGCTGTGAAAAGATTCTCTTTTGTGTATTAATATTTTAATTTAAAATGCTTTTGAATTATTTAAACATAAAGCGACAAAGATAAATTAAAACCATTTCGCTCACCTCTAACCTGTGGGCAGGATTTTCTGGGAGAGGTTCATTTAAAATGTCTTCTAATGACTTAGGAGCAGGAACTGGTTTGCTCTTCTGTACATCTGGTACTATGGTGGACTTTTGAGTTAGCTTTTTCTCTTTCCTCTCTTTACGTAAAAGCTTAGCTTTTTTACAAATTGGACGGTTTGGATCCATACCATCACCTATTATTATACAAAATACATCAATTTCATGCAGCTTGATAACGTTTACGATGCAGAACTAATTTTTGTTATACAGTACAAGTTTCTTGAATCACAGGTTTTTCATTTTTAAGCACTGATGGGGTTCGAAGGCTAAGCTACTAAAAAATTATGAAATTTCAAACAGAAATCAGAACAAACATAGGACCTCATTACTTCGACACAACAGTAATATCTACAATTATAACAACTGCAAATACTGAGAATGTATCTTGGGTAATCTCATTTATATTATAACAATCAATCAAAAGTGAATTTTTATCAGCACTGGATTGCCTTTTTAGCACTTAAGGTGGTTAATTTTGTTAGAAGTACCTGGTGGACCGAGCTTTGCTCGGTATTTTTTCATGTTTACCAGTTCATCTAATTAATTACTATCAAATATTTCAGGGTCACAAAATTTATAAGTAAAAACCTTTGTATTATTCTATGCAATTTTTGCCCCACACGCTGTATTTCTCCAAGATAGCTGTTGCTTGCAAACAGCTGTTATGATAACTTTATTTGTTTACACTTTCATTGTTTATTTCATTGTTATCATGGAAACTCATAAGGCCAATGTTAAAATTTTACAACTTTAATTTTTTTTTATTCATTTTATTACTTGATTAGATTTTCTCTGCCCGAGTAGTTTCCATAGAACACTTTTTTGAGTCAAACATCACTTATTTAAAGACTTTGGAAGAAATCCTCGGAGCCGTTTTTGAGATAGTTGTGCAAACAACCAACTAACCAAGCAAGCATGCACGAACGCAAGATAACATTGCTCATATAAGAGTATAGGAATAGGATTATTTTAGCAGGGATAAAATTTAACACACCTGGTCTTGCCCCCTTTTTGGTTTGTGGTTTTGGGAACTCTTCCTCTTTTGACATTTGAACATTTTCAGGATCAATACAACTAGAGTCACTAGGAGGAGCTTCCGTAGTGTTTGAGGTTGGTAAAGATTCAACATTCAAATTATGACTTAAAGAATCTTCATTAGATGAAGGATTTCTGTTGCTTCCATCTTCGTTCACTAAAAAAGTAGCATATTAGGTCATATTAGGATTTTAGCTCTTATTATTTCAGAAGGATTGCAGGCTTACCTGAATGAAGTTTGTCCAAGGTGATAAGAGTACACAAATTATTAAAACACAATCAGTGCCAGAGAGTGACTTCTTGGTTGAAATGGTGCCAGTGACACTGAAATATTCCAATTGTGATTTAATTACTTATATACTCTATCACTTTGAATAAACTTTACACAGGTAAGCCGGCAATCCTTCATAAATATTCCACTATCTCTGTAATGTATGGTCTCCTCTCTTACGATCAAGAGCATACCAGATTTATATAATGTTTTATTATTTTATTTTCATTGTAACAAGTTTGGTTTTTGAAAATTAGGTTGAATTGAACAGACCAGTTGAACCGGAAGAACACATTTTTAGTGAAATGTATTTTTGTTGGTAAGATAAAAATGAGCAAACTCAAAGACCAGGAAAATTAATCAAAATATGATATTGTGCTGTTGCACCAAAGAATTAGGGGCACTACTAAACTGTTTTAATCCACTTCAATTATTCTAAATAATTAGATGCCCATTACATTTTAATACAATTCCCAGAACAGCCCCAAATGTTTGATGCAGAAGGTGAAAAGTACAGATTAGAGGCATCACAAAACTAGCCTCTCCTGACAACTCAAAATCAGAATCAGAATCACTTTATTCATTGAACTGTATACAAAATATATAAAAAACAAAGAATGGTGTCAACTTAAAATCTAAATAAATATACAATTTAAATGAAACATTTACAAATGATACTTAACAGCACATGAAAAGTTACAGCTCATCAAAAAAGTAAAGGGCCTCGTCAATTAAATATAGTTTTAAAGCCTTCTTAAAATAATGTATATCAAGTTGCACGTATATCTATCAGCAGATGAGTGAACAACTAAAAGTTGATCGTTGTAGAAAAATAATGTCTCAGCGATTGAGAGAACTACTAAAAGATGATTGTAATGGAAGAATACTGTCTAAGCCCAAAAATCATCGCCCTGACAGATTATTTTTTCTCTGTTATTCGGTATTCTGCCTTCTGACTTGAGGACCCTTTTCAAACTTCTCAATTCATTGGTAGAAATGTTTATTTTAACTATAAAAGTGTAAGTGTTAGAGGTCTTTTTCAATTAAAATTTAAAGATATAGTTTCCAGCTTTATTTTGGTACCTATTTCATTTCTTAAATACTGCTAATGAAAATTCTGTTTGAAGTTTTGGTCCTTATTTTTTCAAAATGCCTATTTTAATTTGGTTAAATTAAAATGCAATTAACTCAAGAACATCATACATTAAATATCAAATTGTTCATCATTTAAAGCTGAATTGAGAATGCAAAAAAACCTGCAAAAACTCAAAACTGAAGTGTTTAGGCAAGAGTTCCCTTTCAATTCCCACATCACATATTAAGGTAAATACCCCCGTCGCAGCAAACCTATGTACTCAGCGAATTTCCAATTAAAACCATAATTAATCAATAATTACAAAAATATATATATAAAGTGATATATTTATATATTTAAATAAAATACAATCTTTGTAATACATAGTCTCTGTAAAAAATATTGATAAATAAGTTTGATTTAAAAAGAAACTATTTCTTTTAAATAAATAGGCTAGATTGTTATTTTTTTTTAGTTAAAAATCTAAAATCCTATTAAAAATACTTTTGATAAACTCATGAAATACTCTGCAGGTTTCGTTGAAACAAAGCTTCTTTAGACAACATTCTATTGCCCTGACACTAAAATACATGGGTAAAAACGTGGAAATATCTTGGAGACCAATGGACGATTCAAAATACCAAATTGTTTATTTTGTTGAGCTGAATCCAATGGTGAAAACAAAAATTTAATAATTTTAATTTTTCTATTTGAAATACTGAAACAACCCATTTTTGGGGGCAAAAGGAGCCTTCCAGAGCTATGTTCGCTAATAACTTGGAGACCCATGGACTTAGAGCAACAATTCAGTACCAAATTGTTTGTTTTTTCAAGCTGAATCCAATGGCGAAAACAATAATTTGATTACTTTAATTTTTCAATTTGAAAAAGCCAAAAAACTCATTTTTGGGGGGTAAAAGCAGCCTTTACCCCACTTTGGATATGTCAATCTGGCCGGTTCACGAACTCGTCCAAGAGAACCTACGACCGGTAGTATCAAATTAATACTGCAGCCTATTTTAATATGTTATAAATTTTCTTGTAAAAGACCTATGTTTTATAAATTAACATGTGTGTACTAAATTTTGTTACGATTGGACGATTTTACGAGAGTTATCGTGCTAACAGACACTCAAAAATGAAAATTCTATTCCCCATATAAGCCCATGTTAAATTTTGAAACAAATCATGATTTTTGCAGGTAAAAATGCATTTCCACTATAAAATCACTTGATATCCAGAAAGTAGACGTAAAAAGCTATCAATTGACATAAAAATTAAAATGATTGCTGAGGTTACCCTGAATGGATATCTTTTGTCCATTCTGTTGAAACAACGGTAATAGCTTATTTCTATGGAAATTTGCTAAAAAGTGTAATTTGCTTAGATTAACTAAAATAAATAAACATACATGCCATGAATATTGAAGGTTAAATTTATCATTTCAGTTTATTTTTAAGCTATATGATATATATAATGAACAAACAGTTTTTATCATTATATGTATATAGTGATAAATATCACTGATGAACAACAGTTTAACTTGCTATCGTGTAAAGATAACAGAATCAATACAAAGAAACTACTTTTTATCAAATTAATACTGCAGCCTATTGTAATATGTCATAAATTATCTTGTAAAAGACCTATGTTTTATAAACTAACTAGACTGCATCAACCTCTAAATCTTCCACCAACTTCATCAGATTGTTTGGTATTTACGGATTGCTGTTTTATCACAATTTTTGATCCTATTTAATGGCTAACTGTGTTCATGGAAAATAATAAAGCAAATTAAATGTTTGAGTGTTTAGATTATTTTAGTTGTTTATATTACCAACTGTTTTGAAATTTAAGTTTTTGGTATTTCTATTAGTAAGTGACAAATAAAATAGTCTTTAACTTTATTTAATATAATATAAAATTAAATAGGCCTACTTCAATAATTACCAAAAAAGTTTTTTTGCCAGGAAAAAGTGTAAAAAATAAACATTGTAATTAACTTAAAATAAAACTGCAGGTCTGTTTGAAACAGTATTTTTACCTGATAATCTATCTTGGAGAGAAGGTTCGACTGAATTTAACACTGCACTGCTGGCGTTTGATTGAGCTTTTTCTTTCAGATCTGGGAACTCATTGATGCCGAAACCTGGTGTAGTTTCATCTAAAACATGAAGGTGCTGTCAAGTCGAATTATAGTGAAAAAAAGAGATCTCAACATTAACAAACTCAATAGTTTAGAGCCCAACATTTTAAATTTACTATCACACTTTTTGCAATGTAAAGTATATTAAAATGTAGTCCATCTGAGAAACTATACCACTCGCTTCTACACAACAACCGAGTAAAATTCTAGATACACAAAACTGTATTAAATTGTAAAATAATGAATAAGTAAAGAAAAATGCATAAGGAAATAGATTACTTATTCTTGATGAGGAACATATCAAAGTTAAAAGAATTCAATATATTATTTCTTAAAACTAGAGTCATACTACTTACTATGTGTTCTATTTTACCAAAGTAATTTCAAGAGCTTATCTTTGGCTAGGGCTACAATAACGAGGGCTGCACCATTTATTTGATCTTATAGCAATGCCACCTTATTACGCAGTCATTTTGAAACCTCAGCATGCAGCCCACATTTTACTAACCCAGGTCTTTAATCAAATATTGTAATAATCAATTCTCTGATTTTAAGGCTCAAACACATTGAAAGCACATTTATAAACGAGCAATTTTTTTAATACACTAACAGGATGGATATTTATAGTTTTGTATTGAAATATTTTAGTATTGAAATGTTTTGGTAACAAATTTAGAGCAACAACCTTCAACTTGAGGAAAAAGTATATTAGCCTATTGACATTGACTATGACTTCTCGTTTCTGTTGAGGAAATCAATAGGCACAGAGTAACATTTTAATAACTGAGACCATCATGAAACATAAGTCTTTAAAGGATCAGGGGCGGCTCCAGGACAGTTTCTCGGGGGGGGGGGGGGGGGGGGGGGGGGCAAGTATGACAAAAATTTGGTTCATTTTTTTTGTTCACCCCCCCCCCCCCCCCCAAATACGTGTTTATTATCTCCTCTGACTATGAGATATTAACACTTGTGAGATATTAAAATTGTGCTTAAGGGGCTATCCTTAAATTACGTAACGCTAAAATCAGTCTTTTCAGAAACCCCTCCTCCCTTTTAACGGACTTGTAACGCTGGCGCTAACCCCCCTCAAAAGTTACGTAACACTGTACCCCCGCATAAAAAGTCAAAAATTTTTACTTTTAAGATAATTTGAATTTGTTGGAATAATTTATGAAATTGATTATTAAGGTTTAATAGTTGCTTATCGTTACGTTGAAGCCCCCTCTCTCCTTTGTAACGGTGCATAATGCTGACGAAACCCCTCCTCCTCTCGTAGGAGCGTTATGTATTTATGGACAGCCCCTATTTTAATGATTGAATAATTTGTTCATTTTTTTAAATAGGACTAAGACAGGCTAAATTAACTCCAACTTTGTTATGATTGTACGTTCAGTTGAGACTATAGTAGCATGGTATAGTCCGAAGTATTGAATGCCAGATAGTATTCAAAGGGATAAATTAATTACTTACTCGATGGTCTTAGTAAAAATATAAATTATTTCAATCCATACACACAGGGGGCTGTTTCTAAACGCGTTTCACATTTACTAGCTACTAATCACTAATTACTAGTTACAATCCATCTCCATTTTATCTTTACGGTTTTGAAACGGAATGAGTATTAAAAAATACAAAATCAATTTTATCAATTCACCAACATCGTTTAGAAACAGCCCCCAAGAAATAAGTGCTACTTTCATAATAAGCGTATATTGATTTGTTTTTGTCACAAATAATGGAACGTGCCAACCTTAGTCAGTAACAAGGCTACAAGATCGCGCCACTATCATCACGATCATCACACTCATCCTTCTCTCATATTCAGGGCAACGTCCTCCATGAGGTACCTGTCTTATTAAGAATGATTAAGAATGATTAATATCACTGACTATGATAATATTTTCCAAACCCAAACCTCATTATGGCGGCAAATCGTGACGCGCTGACAACCTAACAACTTGAAATGTATCGTACTATTAATATTGAACAAAAAATGTAAGCTTAGATCAAGTGTCCATAAGTAACAAATATATAGAAATAATAAAGTTTCGTCTTCGAGAATCTTCTATACGAAACGGCTTTTCCGATATTAGGTCAAAAATAATTTCATATATACAAGAATGAATTTTAGTAAAATCTTGTTTGAAATGTTTTTTTAATACGGAGCTCTCGGGGGGGGCCATGGCCCCCATGGCCCCCCCCCCTGGAGCCGCCCCTGTAAAGGATCTAATTCTAAATAAATCTGTTTTATTAATGATTTTGACAAAGATGAATTCAATTATTCCAAAATAGGTTTAATTCTTACACTTTGAATATTCATCATGCAAACTCTTGTAATAAAAGTTTAAAACAATCCAGAATTCATTTTGTTGGCAAATGAGTGAAATACAATCTGTTCTCTCAAATTGAAATACAAAAAATATCCATTGAAAGCACATTTATAAACGAGCAATTTTTTTAATACACTAACAGGATGGAAATTTATAGTTTTGTATTGAAATATTTTAGTATTGAAATGTTTTGGTAACAAATTTAGAGCAACAACCTTCAACTTGAGGGAAAAGTATATTAGCCTATTTAGTGTTTGATTAGAGCACATTTTAATTCATTAATTAACAAACTAATGATTTTAAACACAAACATAGAATTTCATGCTCACCTCTTCAAAAAACCTCTTCAATAAGGAATAGATTAATTTTGAAATCTAATTTAGTTTGCACAGAACTATTCTGAACACTAGTTGAAACTTAACTAATCAAAGACCCATTTTTTGCACATACAAAGACAACAAAGGAAAATGTTAAAAACTAATACAACCCCTTCTAACCTAGCAGTTATTGAGGATTTAATTAAGAATGTGAGTATGCCTGAGTTTTTGGAAGTGAGATTGAATGAATACATGAAATCCATTGAATCCATTGGAAGCACATTTATATATAAGCAATTTTTTTAATACACTAACAGGATGGATATTTTTATAGTTTTATATTGAAATATTGTGGTGACGAATTTAGAGCAACAACCTTCAACTTGAGGAAAAGTGTATTAGCCTATTGAGAGTTTTTAAATTACCATTATCTGTTTTTGATAAGAGCATATTTGAATTAATTAATTAACAAACTAATGATTTTAAACACAAACGTAGAATTTCATGCTCACCACTTAAAAAAACCTCTTCAATTAGAAATAGATTCATTTTGAAATCTAATTCAGTTTGCACAGAACTATTCCGAACACTAGTTGAAACTACACTCATCAAAGACCCATTTTTAGCACATTCAAAGACAACAAAGGAAAATTTTAAAAACTAATACAACCCCTTCTAACCTAGCAATTAGTGAAGACTTAATTAAGATTCTGAATATGCCTGAGTTTTGGAATTGAGATTTGATGAATGCATGACCTAGAATGAGTATGTTGGGAATTGGAGGGACAATTATCTAAAGGCCTATTTATTTTAAGATAAATCAGTAAATTCATCTATGATTATTTGGCAAGAAGAATAGTATATTTTCCCCTTATTAAATCTCACATTAGTTACTATATAATCTTTTGAGGTTCAACCAAAGGAAATCTCAAAAAGATTCTTACTTGGCAAAAAAAGCCATCTGGGCTAAGAACAGACCCCCTAAAGCACTCTGTCAGACCAAAGGTCAGGATTCAGGTTAGGTTTGAAGAATTGAGGAATGTGGTGTTTAATGCAAGGAACGTGTTATAATGGAAAATATGTTTTTCTGAGTAGAAGAATGAAAAGTATTGTACGTTACATGGCCGGTAAGATTTACCATACACACATGAAAATCCCACACTCGCCTTTGGCTCGCACAGGGACTATCATGCTTGTCTGGAAAAATATAATTTTCTGGCCTAGAAATTTTATGGCACTATTATTCCAACCCCATAACTACTCTCCCTCATCAGCATGTTGATCTGGCTGTGTCAGGCACAGCACCAAACCCAAAAACCCTCTCACGAGGATAAAAAGTGCTATTTTTCAAACTAAATCTTTTTACATATACTAAAAAAACAGTTGATAATATACAAGCCCGAGGTGCCTGGTGAGTTAAATTGACAGGCAGGAGGGGTTGTTCTCTTACTAATAAACAGTACAACAGTGCAACAGTAAACATTATAAGCAAAGAAGAGTAGGCTACCTTTATAGGGCCTACCCATATTAGCAATATTCACTGAATCCATTGTTGAAACAGTAATGGTCACTTTAACACAATCCCCATTCATCATTTTACTCAAACTAAATTAGCCTATCTTTAAAATTCCGTTTTTTATGGTGTGAAAAAAATTATCTAAATTTGATATTTGACAAGATTCTGTTTCATTAACCTAACTTTAGAACACTTGTTTAAAGCAGTTGTACAAACATTTCACCAGGCCCGTCGTAACATTCCAAAGCCTTTGTGTGGTGGCTGCACTGACTGATGTCTTTAAGTTACATGCAACTTTGGACTCAACCCAAAGTACCCATAAGAGACTGTCTTACAGCATTATCTCCTCTATTGACTTCCTTTTCCATAAGAAAAATGCACTAAGAGCAGGATGCTCTGGCCGCTGTTTGCGAATTGTCTGTGTGCAATCAGTTCAATTCTGAATATGTTGACAAATATTTTGATGCATTTTATAATGCTAAACTGTTTCTATCATCACAAAAGTCAATTAACTCTACACAAGTCTGAACACATTCACTAACATTTTGGACAGTATATTTAAAAATATTTGGGCCCAAGGGAAAAGGGACCCTAACTTCCATTTTTTTCAAAATTGAGTTATTGGTATATCCTTAATCTACATTAAACAACAAACAAACTGGTGAAAGAATTTTCAAAATATCTTTAAAAAATGCCTGAGTTATAAATGTTTGAATTTGAAATATTAAAAACATCAATTTTAGGAAAAATCGAGGTCTAATGTCTTGCAAATTTCTAACCTGAATTTTCTGTAACTACTTACATTACTGGTTATGTTTTATACATCATTTTGTCAGAAATTTTAAGCAGAATATGAATCCACCATTGAATTTGTGTCAACTGTTTGTATTTTTTATAAAATGTTGCTGAAATAGATAGAAGTAATAAAAAAACACAACGTTTTGAAGACAAAATGTCTTGTTACATGATAAAAACTAAAATTAATTTGATTTTATACTCAAATAAGAATTTATTAGGGCCTATAAAAATATTAACAAAATTTGACATATTTTGTCAAACTCAACAAGTCTTGAGTTTTTACTTTTTTATTTGTTGATGACTTTTTAGAACATTTTTGTTTGTTTTGAAACTTCACATGGACCAGGAGCTACATCGTCAACTACTTCTTTTAGAAGATCCTGTATATTTTGTTGATATGATTCCTGGATCAGGGCTTAGCAAATCCTGCATTTAATCGTCAGAGAACTCTCGGATTTTATTAACTTTAAAGCGTTGAAATAGCATTAGGGAACTCAAGGTCCCTGTTCTCCAGATTGCAAGGGTTTCGAAAAAAATAATTTAACCATGTTAAAAGTTAAATTTAAGTGTAAAATGGTTCAAATATTGTTTGGAAACATATAAACATTAAGAAACAATAAAAATCAGAAAATGTGTTTTTTTGACCCTAGCCTCTAAAACTTGCTGTCCAGTAAAATTTTTTCTGGGAAGATAAGGTCCCTTTTCCCTTGGCGGGTCACATTTGGGGGGTTGCGGTGTCTGAGGGTCCTTATGATACAGCCACTACTGATAGAAGCCTACATGACTGTCCAACTAGCTAATTGGCAAGAAATTTTTGATCGATGTTCTAAGTTTGTTATATTTTTTAATTGATTCCGTTAAAGGTATCAAGGTGTTATTCCCAGCCTCCAAAAATAGTTCAGTTTTTAATTTAATAATGAAAATTGCATGATTACCATACAAAATTTGTAGCTTTTATTTTTGGATGCCACATTTCTCACCTGCTGATTCCATGTCTGATGTTGATTCATTAGTATCATCATCTTGAGCTGAGCCCTTCTTTCTTCCATAAGCCAAAAAGTTTTGAAATCTTTTCAACTTCTTTTTTTGGGATTTAGAAAGTTTAAAATCTTGAGCGGAGCACCTGTAAAGTTTGAGAGTAAATTAAATTTGAGAGGGCTACCATTAATGTATTGTTGGATATATTACATAAATTGGAATTCGTTGGGTTTTTTTATATGTTTAAACGTGTGGAAAAAATATTTTCTTTGTGTCCAAAGTTCTCATTGTGTCGAGTTTGTGAGACTCTACTGCACCTCCCACAGCAGACCTGCAAACTGCATTTGCAAAAGAAAATGCTAAAAAACATATTTTAACCTATCAAAGGTGACTCATGGCATTTGGTATATCCTCTGTAAGAATAACATGGAGAATGAGAATAGTAGAATCTCACTATCTCTACTCCAGTTAACTCGAAACTCTGGAACTCGACACCATTTCTTTTAAGTCATTAATTATTTTTTGTTATTAATTTTAATGAATGTTAATTATACAGTAGACTGTACTGATGAATAAAACGGATGGGCTCTTTGCAAAGGAATACAATTAACGTGCATTTAAAAAGGAGAAAAATTAGTTTTTGTCCATAATTAAAAATCCAAAGAAGATAGAATAAAAGGCCTACATGTCTGAAAATTACAAAATTTTAGGATTTTCAAAAGCTCATAAAATTAGATGGTTTTTGACACTTGTTGCCATTTGACATTTTTGATTTTCAAGGCTACCAACATTTTCAAAAAATCGAGTTTATTGAAAGCCCTGGAGTTGTGAAAATCTAGTGATATGATATATAACATAGCAAAGCTGAGTTATAAAGGATTAAGAATTTTCAATCAGAAAAGGAAAATGTGTAGTGGTATAAAAATACAGGGTGTTGCATAAATATCGAACATTTCACAGAAGCCATTTCTGAAATTATTGCACATCATCTTTGAGATGGATTGAGATCATTTAATTAGTTCTGTTTTCCCCCAAAATGTTCCTTTTAGTAACACCTATAACATGATGCACAATTTGCCATAAGATTCATTTGAACACTTGAAGATTCACATTCCATGACCCTCATTTCTGGAAAACCTTGCAGGTAATTCTCCCTTAAAGTGTTTTTATTGAATTCTTCATATGCACATTAGTGGAGAAGAATTTTATCCGGCGTTTCTGGGTTAAATTGTTTTCCCATTACATGAGGTGTATGGGTAGTCTACCTCACCCTGTATATTTAGTAGCCGCCCCTCCCCTCTACATAATTAATACCTTGATGCTCTAATACCTTGAGGCGTGTACACAGATCAAACAGATCACCTTGGGATAAGGTGAAATTCAAGAGGATACACTACAGCTGATACACAAAATCGTACAAGCCTCATGTGCAAACAATTTCAAACAGCTGCTCATTTAAAACTTACATTCTCTTTACAGTGGAATTCGAACTTCTATAATTCGAAATCTCCTTTAGTTTGAATATTTCTTCCGTTCCCTAGCATTTCATATACAATCAATGTGAATTATAATTAAAAATTAATATTAAATAATTTTTAATTATTATATGGTTAATTTGAATTATAATTTGGATCATTTGAAGTTTTAACGCGAAAAAAGATAGTCGAAACTCATACCCTCGGGACATGATTCCCGAAAAACGACTTTGTATCATTAGCATGCGGTCAAAATCCCTCCCCAGCCCTTTAGCGCAGGCCGTATTGTGAATGTCGTCGGACCAACCCGCACCTATGGCCGACGCCATTGTTTGGCCAACGTGACTCACCCCTACAACTCTGCTTCTTTTCAAGGTCATTGCCCAAACCCTCCCACCTTCCTTTTTTTTTGCTACACTCGTCACAGTTCATAACAGTGTCATCCCTTACACCGTCTGGTAAAAACATTAGATCTATTGCTTAACGTGACAGTCCAGTAGCAAACTTTGTTCTTTTTATCAGCTCTGATTTTTACCAATTATGTATGTATCCATGAACATCCTGTATTCCTGTTTTATGTAGTACAGTACTGTATTTTAAAACACGTTTCAACATTTCTACTGTATTACAATAATCATTCACTGTTGGCTACTTGATGGAATGTACTGCAAAACGTAAATTCAAGTTATTCACAATACAGGTTGTATGCGGGTATGTTGTTTTATTGTTTTAAGCCTCTTAGACCACTTTTTAGCGAATTTCCCCTATAGGGAAGAAGCTATTACCGTAGGTCTCATGGTAAGACCTAAGCCCTAGACCATGATAACTTTTCGTTTTGCAACCCCCAGAAGCAAAAAACACCATTCGTTCGAATTTTTAGATATATATATATATATATATATATATCTATATATCTATATATATATATATATATATATGTGTCTGTTAGCACGATAGCGGCCGTAAAAATGGTCCGATCTTGATGAAATTTGGTACAGACATGTAAAGTGGTAATCGATTGGACGAGTTCGTGAACCAGCCCGATCGGACCTCCGGAAGGGGGGGTAAAGGGGGATAAACCCCCTAAAAAATGGGTTTTTTGAGCTTTTTACATAGAAAAATAAAATTTATCAAATTTTTGTTGGCACCATTGAATTCAGCTCAAAAAAAACAAACAATTTAGTATTTTGAATCACTGCTCTATGTCCATTCGTTACCGAGATATTGAAAGTGGTAAACACAGTACGTTGTCCCAATGTTAATCTTATGGGAAATAAGTAAAATTGTATATCTCGTTTATTTCTCAACATATCTTGATAAAACCTGGTAAATGGCTTCTTCTAGTTCAGATCTACTAAATATTGAATTAAAACCAACCAGTTTAAACATACCTGTAGCAGCAAACCTGCATACTCATTCCCCATGTTAATCTTATGGAGCTTAGAAAAACATGTCAAATCTCGCTATGTTAGATTAAAATATATTGTTTTGCATTTGAAATTCGCTGAGTATGTAGGTCTGCTGCAACGGGGGTATTTAATTTGTACTTTTAGATAATTTCAATTTTTTTAGTCTCTTGAAGTTTGAATTATCAAACTTCTACTGTATTAAACTAAATGCAGTAATTATTTAAATTTGCTTACACATTGTTTATAACCCCACATTATTGATTTATCTAACTCCAATATTGTCTTAAGGCCATGTCTCAAGACATTATGTGCCAAATTAAATGTAGGTAGGTACTTACTTGATCGTGTACATTGGACAGCATGTCTTTTGCATTGTAGGTTTATAACAATAGCAACCACTCCTCCTCCAACCCCGATCAATCAAATCTTGATAGTCCTGAACTGTCAAACTGTGGGCCCACATTCCTGAGAAGGAATTTTAAGTATTAATAAGTTAGGGAAAAAATATAAAAATATAAATGCCTTAGAGGTCTTATTGGTTAAGCTCTCACTAATATGAAAATGCCTACTGGACCAGTTAGGCCTAAGTATACAACGAGTTATACAGTAACCCTAATATTCTCTGGGTTAGGCTACTCTTTCATCAAACTTTGTTACAGAGGAATATTTACTAAGTAAGTTTATGCCTAGATTAAAACAGCCTACCGTATATTATTGCTATTATGCTAACTAAATTAAAGTAATTTACATTTTCATGTAATTTTTTTTAGGTAGGCTAATTGCTCACAAATGCTTCACATTGACATTCACCATAATAAACTCCAATTGAAGCGTATAATGTACTCAACCAAGATCATCAAGATGAAATTGTCATACACTAATTAATTAATGGTTGAAAATAAATACCCCATGCACCATATGAAAGAAAATGAACCAAAACAAATTGTTTTTCAAAAATCAACCGCAAATTTGTTAAGACAACACTAATGTTTTATAGAATTAAACCTGATAGGTAAAGAAGAATTAAATTATGTTTTGGAAAAAAATAAAGTTAGGTAAGTTGGTTTCGTGGGTTTTACGTTATTTTTGTTAAACTTTCTGAAATTCAGTTTATGACCCGTCTTAATCTCAAACCGAACTAAAATGGTTTTAATAGGCTAAATCTACTCATAATGAATGTTAAGCCTGCTTCTTTTTCTTTTTATTTCTAGGCCTATTTATGTTTATAGAATTCATACATAAAAACATTTATTTTTTTCTTTTAATATTATTTTTTGGTATATAAACATACGTGAATATTAAGATCTTCACACATGTGATTCAAAATAAATGTTTTTAAAACTGAATTCTGACCTCAAGAAGGCTATGTATTAGGATAATAGTTTATTTATTTCCCTACATCTTCCATCAACTGAAATGCCTCTCCAGCTCTACATGGAATGGTTTCAATTATTCCATTTACAACACATGGTGTAATGGCCACAAATCGATGGGGGGTATAGTTTTGCAATAAATCTAATTTAGAAAATGAATAAGCGTCGGATTTGAAGTTGTGATTTGTTGACATTGAGCAGACGACGCGAGTTGGAAATAGAAACAGCGGTCAGCTGGTCTCGATAGTTGCAGTGGCGGCCGCGCCTTGCGGAGAGCGCTGGAGTCGCCGGCAGTAGTGGGAGGCGAGGCAGGAGTGGGGATGGATTCCCACTGGACAAATTAGCTTCGATCGAGCGTCATTCGGTGGTTGCGCGGTGTGCGAGCCAGACCTCCTCTCCCGACGCTCTCGCATTGGTACGACTTAGAAAATTTTCGCCGATCTTGGGACTTAGAAAATTTCGCCATTGTGGGACTTGAAATATTTCGCTATAGTCGTGTTGGGTAGTAATAAACTTGGTAATTTACTTGAGGTGGTATCAAGCGTTTTGTTACTATAATTGCTCTGGCTATTGAAGCGGTTTGGAATATTAGCATTTTGTTTGTTGAGATTAAATGGAATAATAGACACTCCTCTGACTTGGCGTGATTTTGGGAAATTAGTTGTTTTTCGTAGGGGTTGACCTGGAAGTGGGTCAGCTTAGGAGAATTATATGGAGATTTTATTAGGACTTACAAATTAGGCGTTGCCCAGGAATTGGGGCGACAAAAACTTTTAGTTTTTGGAACTTAATTTGACTTTTGATTTTTAATAGTTCCGTAGGCGGGACTTAGGCTTTGATAGGCACCGACAAGCAGTTTTTGTCGGTTAACAGTTGAATATTTCTTGAATTGAAATAAAGAATTAGGTGTTAACCCGGAGTGGGTTAACTGAAGTATTTTAGGTTTTAGAGATTGATTTAATTCGATTTATACTAAAGTCTGGAGGAGTTGTATGAGCGTCGGACTTAGTGAATCTCTTGAAGAGATAGATAAAATGTATATTATTAGAAATTGTAAGTGTACTAATTAGTGGTGACTACTCTTTTTCAGATTTATATTTTGAATATCGACGTTATCGCCCTAAGTGAGGGACACTTTCTTGTGTTTTTTTGTTATTGTGGTCCAGTGAGGCCGAAGGCTTTTGGTTTGTGGTGAGTACCCGAATTCATTATTTAGCATAAGCTTGCAAATATTTCTTATGCACCTTTGATTAATTTTGCTTGTGCTTGTATGTGCTCACACTTGTGCATTGTTTAGAATTAGTGATTGGGAAAGTAACAATGACAAATGAGCTTGCTGCTTGAGTGTTAATGTAGGTAGGCTTGAGCTAGGTGCCGACCAGTAGTTGGGTCGAGTCAAGTTTGGTTTTATTTAGGCATCGGCCTGGAGTTGGACCGACTAGGGAATTTTATTTAATTTTGGGTGTAGGCTCGACCAGTAGTTGGTCGAGTTGGGTGTTAGGCATCGGCCAGAAGTTGGGCCGACTAGGTCATTTTATTTAATTTTGGGCATAGGTTCGACCAGTAGTTGGTCGAGTTGGGTGTTAGGCGTCGGCCAGAAGTTGGGCCGACTAGGATTTTTGGTTTTTAGTTGTGGGAGTAGGTTCGGCCAGGAGTTTGGTCGAGTGGGGTTAGGCGTTGACCAGGAGTTGGTCAACACGGGGTCTTTGATTTTGATAATCGCGAGCCCCCTTTGTCCCCGATACCCGTGTGTGCAATGATGAGTGGATCCCCATTGTGTTGAGGCAGCTGTGCCATAAAAGGGCCCCCTGAGCGCACACGGAACAAATAAAGATTGGTATAAAACGTACATTTAAATCCCTGGTATTGAGCTATCCGAGGCGTAACCGAGAGTGAACCCGCGTTCGGTACCCCTACCCCGTGGTCACCCTTACAATGGCTTTGCTGAAAACCATTGTTTGCTCTAATCAGCTGCTTTATTTGAAATTTCCATTCCCATGTTAAATCTTATGGAGTAATATTATGAAAATTTAAGGGCATCTAGGGCTCTTCCCCTTATCTAAACCTTTTTAAATTTTATTTCCTGCAAAACTTCATGACAAGCTTTTTCCAATGGCACCTAACTTAAATTATTAAAATCGGCCCAAAACTTCAGGAGGAGTAGGTAATGATCACAAAAAACCCCCTAGCGTATTAAATAAGTATTAATTCCCTAAGGGTTATTCGTTTCTTTTAGCAAACAAAAAAATCAAAGAGGGAGGAAAGAATTTGTTAACACACTGTATTTATTTATTACTAGTAAACCTGTTGCTCGAAATTGAGCAATTGTTATGTGTATTGATTTCAAAATAAAAATAATTATGGTTTGGTATTCTAGAACTATTTTATTAATTATATATGGTTGAACTTCCTGTTATACTGAAATTTTTCACAAAAGCTTTTTAAAACTAAATTTTTTGTGAATACTCAGTCATCTTTAAGGAGATGTCCATGTATCGCGGCCCTAAGTAGCGTATGACCTGTCTTAATCTCAAACCGAATTAAAATGGTAAAATGGTTAATGGTTATAATCTATGTTAAGTCTGTTTCTTTTTTCTTTTACTTATATTTATATTTATAGAATTTATACATAAGAATTTATTTCTCCTGTTAGTATTTTTCTTTGGAATATAAACATATGTAAATATTAAGAGCTTCACACATGTGGTTGAAATAAATGTTTTTAAAACTGAATTATGACCTTAAGTATGTATTAGGATCTATATATTAAAAAAATTTGGTTTTTCTTTTCCGAGTCCGTCCGGCTCTTCTACTCAACCGATTTTCATAATTGAGGTCTTAAAATAAAGGTATGCACTCGCAGATTTGCCATCAAGCATCCGCATTCATTTATCTGCCGTATTACTCGAGTTATGCACAAAAGCAACTTCCTCCCTGTACATTTCTTATGGGAGTTAAATATAGTTTTCCTTTTCCGAGTTCGTTTGGCTCTTCTACTCAACCGATTTTCATAATTGAGGTCTTAAATTAAAGGTATGCACGCACAGATTTGCCATCAAGCATCGGTATTCATTTATCTACTGTATTACTCAACTAAAAAACATAAATTTGTTTATTTCCCGGAT
This sequence comes from Flexamia atlantica, assembly GCA_035578135.1. Classification (NCBI taxonomy): domain Eukaryota; kingdom Metazoa; phylum Arthropoda; class Insecta; order Hemiptera; family Cicadellidae; genus Flexamia; species Flexamia atlantica. Next base: position 32,652,044 of record JAQJVK010000002.1, read on the forward strand.
TTTGAATTCAATTAAATATATATTTCCCCAGTTCTAATTACGTAATTGTATATGTTTTGGTCTAAGAACCTTCAGTGAAACACCAGCTTTCATTTGAGCTATTGATTACTAAGATCGGATGTACCTGAAGCACGCTGCTGAATTCCGAACAACACAAAAAAAAATTGTTTTTTCTTTTCCGAGTCTGTTTGGCTCTTCTACTTGACCCATTTTCATAAATAAGGTCTTAAATTAAAGGTATGCACGCAAATATTTGCTATCAAGGATCGGTATTCATTAATATACTGTATTACTCGACCAAAAAACATAAATTTGATTATTTCCCGAATTATGAATTCAATTGAAGATAATATATTTCCCCAGTTCTAATTAAGTAATTCTATATGTTTTAGTCTAAGAACCTTCAGTGAAATAGGTACCAGCTTTCATTTGAGCTGTTGATTATTATGATCGGACGTACCTGGAGCACTCTGCTGAATTCCGAACAACGCAAGTCTTAAATTAGGTTTTCTTTTTCTGAGTCCGTTTATGATCGGATCTTAATGAAATTTGGTACAGACGTGTAAAGTGGTAATCAATTGGACGAATTCGTGAACCAGCCCAATCGGACCACCGGAGGGGGGGGTGAAGGGGGATAAACCCCCACCAAATGTGGGTTTTTGAATTTTTTACACAGAAAAACAAGATTTATCCAATTTTTGTTGGCACCCCAAGAATTCAGCTAAAAAAAAGAACAATTTAGGATTTTGAATCACTGGTCTATGTCCATTGGTTACCGAGATATTGAAAGTGGTAAACATGTACGTTGTCCCAATGTTAACCTTAATTTTTCTTCATTTTAAGTAAAATTAAAATTCTATATCTTGCTTATTTCTCAACATATTCATCTTGATAAAAATTGGTTTTTATGTCTTCATCTAGATAAGATCTAATGTATAATAGTACAAAATCCCCGATATTTTCATTTTCATGGCAGCAAACCTGATGTATACTCATTCCCCACGTTAATCTTACGTTAATCCACGTTAAGATTCCCCACGTTAATCTTATGGAGCTTACAAAAACACGTCAAATCTCGCTGTGTTGGCTTGAACTATGTTCTTTTACATATGAAATTCGCTGAGTACGCAGGTCTACAACGGGGGTATTTTAGCATGGTATATAGTTAGTTTGTAAAGTTTATGTGCCGGGCTGACATGTCGCTGTCCCGAAAACTTAAGTACAGAATAGCTCATGAAAGTCCTAAATTTTCCTTTGTGGAACAAATTATTACCAGCTTGGTAATAAATCGTGGTTTAATTGGTTTACTGAAATTCCAACATAACCGGGCCCAGCTACATGCACCTCTTTTTCAACTTAGGCAACTGCCGGGCAAGTCATATTGACGTTGTTAAGCTCCATTGCATGTAACATTAATTTTGTAAATGAAGAATTATTTGATTTGATTTTGTCTTAGTACCAAAATTTACTGCTGCGGAGCAGCGTGGGTCCTCTAGTAATAGTTTATTTATTTACATCTTCCATCAACTGAAATGCTTCCAGCCATAACCATCTCTAGCTCTACATGCAATGGTTTCAATTCCATTAACAACATGTGGCTTTGCTGAAAAACGTTGTTTCCTCCAGTCAGCTGCTTTATTTGAAATTTCTATGTCCATATTAAATCTTATGGACTAATACGAAACTTTCAGGGCGTCTAGGGCTCTTCCCTTTAGACAAACCTTTTTAAATTTTATTTCCTGCAAAACTTCGTACGCCAAGCTCTTTCCAATGACACCAAAAACATGAAAATCGGTTAAGTAGTTTAGGAGGAGTCTTTGTAACAAAAAAACTGCTCGTGTATTAAATAAGTATAGAATAGATTATCGTTATAGTTAAATTAAAAATGCCCTATTGAAAAACTACTAGGCCTAAATGTATTTTATATAACGAATTTACCTTCCTTAAAACTAATAATAGGAGTAGCCTCTTGTAATTTAAGAAAGCATAATTTGAATATTTACTTGCACATATATATATGTTTAACTGAACTAGGCCTACTGTTGGCTTAATAACTTTTTTCATTTAAATATGTTCCCATAGGAATCCCATCATGAAATTTGGCACACATATACTCTAATAAGAAGTGCAAAGAACCTATACAGTAGGCCTAAGCCTATTTTTTCAATAAAATGAAAAATTTTGATTTTTGGATTTTTCAAAAAAACTTTTGGATTTTTTAAAAAATTAATTACTAAGCCAATAAAGTCAAGTGGCATATCAAATTGAAGCTCTTGATATTGTAAAGAGATTGGTGAAAGTTTGTACTAGTAAGTTTGGGTTGAATGGTTTTGGAGTTAGGGCTATTTTAACTTAAAGATTTCGAAACATGTCAAAAATCTCACGATTTTCCAATTTTTAAAATTGTATAGGCCTAACTCAGAAACCAAAGGTAAAAAAATCTAAAACTTTGTAATTTTCATTAGGCTACTTCGAGGGGTAGAACAAAATTACCAATTTTATTATCCATTTTAAAAACCTTAAGGTCTGAAATTATTTTTTTCTTGGTTGATTTAACATGGAATGACCCTTAGGCCCAAATTGCAAAAGTGCCTTAACCGCAAATTGCAAAAGTGCCTTAGAATATAGGCCTACAGTAGTGATTTTCTCGGGTACATTTTTCTCGTTTTTCCTGCATTTATTTGAATTTTTTATACGAATTCCATAACATTTATATTTTCTTGTTCCTTACCTATTAAATTCTGAACAAAATTTATATCTTAATATATTTTACAGGTCTTGTAACATAAAAAATGAATTTGTTTCTTGTATCTTCTGGATTTGAACCCAAAGCAAACTGTTATAACATACATTAAGGCCAACAAATGTTTATATTATAAGATAGCCCATTTTATGTACTTTAAGGAAATGTATACTTTTATACCATTAGGTCAACATTTTAATTTTTTATAGCATTTAATATGAAAGTCTGCAAATGTGCAAAAAATCGCGTAGCATTTCAGGTTTATTAATGGGGCACTTACTTAGAGGGTTTTTAAACACCATAGGTTGATAGTTGATATCGGATTACCGAAACCTAAACTGAGGAAACTGATCTTCGCCCATGTTAAATCACATTGGGAAGTTCAGTTACTAACTTAAACCTGGGCAACCGAATTAACAATTAGTAGGCTAGTACCTAGAAACACAACCTGTAAAGGCAGAAGGGTTATACAGAAAGTGACATACTATTAGCAAATGGTGTAACCCTTCTGCGGAAGTTGCACCACATAATACACAACCAAACATAGCCTACAGTAACCTGTATAGACCTAGGTAAGATCAGATATTGAAAATCGATCAAAATATGGTTTGATGAATAATTAGGTTCAATACTAAGCCCTATTTTAGGATAGGTCCAGCCATATGAAATAAAACCATTAGGCCTAGGATTAAAATCGAGCTTAACTAAGGCATTAAAAAATTGTAGTAACATACCATGACTGTAATTGGTGTTGGGAGATTTGCAATAACCACATCTGTAACCACTGTGCTCTGCATAATAATCAACAATACTTATATCATGGGAAGCAGACATCCTGTTTCATATAAGAAACTTTACTAGATTAAGTTAGATTATTTCCTTCCACTCAGAGACTGGAATAGAGAGACACAAAGTCACAGTCACAACTCATCACCTCCATCCCAGATGTTCCATCTAAAAATTACTCCGATTCTGACTTCCATTCAATTAATTCTGAATATTAATGATTAGCTGATAAATGCAATCAATTAATTGTAGGTTTTTGATCAGTTTCTGTTTCTAGAGTGATCGATCAACGATCAACGTCAAGTTGATTACATTTTAAGTTAACTCTACTCCAATAAATAATTCTGATTTTGATACTCGGGTGAAGTTAGCTGATAGAAGTTAGATTCCATTTATTTTTTTGTCTTTTGTCATTGTCATCTGTTTATAGATATAGGCAGTGTAGCCACTGCACTTCAGTTGGCAAAAACAAAGTTGACATCGCAGTGACCGGTCTGACACTTAAATGGAGCCAATTGGTAAGCGTATTGGAGCGCGTTAGTTCGAAGCACTTTAGTTAGATGTCGTTGTAAAAACATGGTTTTCTTCTTCTTCACTGAATCAGCCAATCAAAACCACGATAACGATCTGCTAACTTTCTATTCCGTTTTCCTGATTTTCTGTCACGACGTGTACACAACCAAACACCGGTCTGACACTTAAATGGAGCCAAGTGGTAAGCTTATTGGAGTGGGTTAGTTCGAAGCACTTTAGTTAGATGTCGTTGTAAAAACATGGATTCCTTCTTCTTCACTGAATCAGCCAATCAAAACCACGATAACGATCTGCTAACTTCCTATTCCGTTTCCCCTGATTTTCTGCCACGACGCGACGTGTACACAAACAAAACGAGTTGGAATTAATTTGAGTGTGGGAAAATACCTAAAGTACGTTTGCCACTAGTGTAAGTTGTTTCGCGAAATACTGAACTGCGTGATTCATTTGTGCTTAAAGCTATTGATAGAAAATAAATACTTAGATGTTTACATAAAAGCACTTAGTAAAAATTAAATAAATTGATTTTTATTTAGTGCTTTTATGTAAACATCTACGTATTTATTTTCTATCAATCGCTTTAAGCACAATATGAATCACTCAGTACAGTATTTCGCGGAACAACTTGCACTAGTGGCAAACGTACTTAATCAATTTAATCTAAACAAATCGGTAAAGCCATTAAAATTGAAAGTCTAGCAAACAAAACAAGAAAACAGATAATATAAACAAAGCAGACGACGATGACGATCGATATATTGCATCGACGACGATCGATATATTGCATCGACGACGATCGATATATCGCATCGACGACGATCTATATATTCGCATCGATATTTTTAGTTCGTAGCACCATAGATAAATCTATGGTAGCACTTTTATCAGACAGCGCTACTGTTCCCTTACCACCGAGTTAACATGGAAGTGACAACTCTTTACGAAGTTCATTATTACTCTATGTCGCTGTGTTCAATGTCAGATCAAGGCCGCACTGATAGCCTTGGTCAGATCTGGAGTATAAAAAATGTGCCGCTGTATTTGTGGTTGTTTAGGCCCAATTCACACAGCCCGAGCGTATGGAGGAGGCGTGGCACGGAACGGAACGGTTGTCCTCATGTATCTACTCGCCAAATGCATACAGAAGCAATGTGATATGCCCTCTCGCCACCGCCACGCCTTTGCCTTGCTAATAGCTCAGACTTAATCTCCCTAGTTTGAGGTAATATTTGCGACCGGGATCCGGCGCGCCAGGGCCATGCCAGTTTCCGGTTGCCGCTCGGCAGGGAAGATGTGTACGGTGGCAGCGAGGGCGATGTCGCCCGCGCGCCACGCCGCTTCTGCGTGCATTGGGCCACAGAAAACTAAATAAGTACTTATTTAGTTTTCTGTGATTGGGCGATTGGTCCCATATTGGTAATGGAGCAATGGGAAAACGTTTAATGACCATGCCACGCCATACGCCATATGCCCGTTCTGTGTTAATTGGGTCTAAAGTAGGGCAATGTTTTAGTGGTAGTACGGTAGTCTATTCCCCATCTAAACCAGTGATATGTCGATTTTTAAGCTATACCCTTTATGGGGACGTTTCGAACCACACAAGTGAAGAATATCCAGGTTCGAAAACTTAAATTATTAAAAAAAATTAGCTAATTCATAAAGGTCAAGTTATTTTAAATGATTAAAGCTGTTTCAAAGCGACCAAGTTTCAGAAGGCGCATGTAGTTAAAATCGTTCCACTCCAGTTCACTTATGGTGCTATCGTTCCCTTTAAATTAAATGTTTCCTCCCTCTCCGTTTCATAGTTGTATTTAATCCTTCCAAGGCAACATTTTAGATTGTCTTTGATCTACTATTTCGGCGTCACCCTACGTCAGAATTCTGCACTGGAGAACGGAGAACAGACTGTATGTATTAAAAAAACTGGAACAGATTGGATGTATATTATAAGCGCGTGGAAGGGTCGTTTTATCCACCAGTGCAATATTGGAGGAGAAATCTGTACTGGGCTACGGGGCACTGCAAAAAAGAACTGGAATTCCCGTGAAATACACAATACACAACGGAGTAATCTAAAACCACACAAAAATTCGGTTTTGTTTATTTATTTAATTTTTAGAAAGTACATTTAAGAAAATATGTATTAATCTACTTTCTTTTAATCGCTCTTGAGCCCAGTACAGATTTCACTATAAATATTGTGCTAACGTCATACGACCTGTAATGACCGACTATGCATTATTGACAGAATGATAATCTGTTTCCCCAAACCATTTTCCGTTTCATTTTTCTCCTTTATAACTCCTCTTGCACTCAAGACAAGTGGACAAGAGTGTAAACTGAAAATAACGAAATAAACCCCTAAACTGTAAACATTAATTAAATCAACAAAGTGTTACAAATAGCTTATCCCTTCAAAGAAATTTTCTAAAATGTAGAAGATTAACAACAAAATTTTTCAGCCACCAAAAAACAAAAAAACGAATAGCTAAACCACAGAGAAGAAATAAGCAGAGGTCGCATTCATATGGCAGTAGTGTTTCGGGTAACTGCGTAATACCAGGAAGTAAAACAATAGGGAGACAATAGACTTCCGGGCGCCCTCCTTCCCCCCCGCGACCATTCTACGGCACTGTGTGACATATATTTAGCGCAACATTAGATGCAACCTCTGTCTTATTTCTTCTCTGTGGCTAAACTAAAAAGCTGCATAGCTAATTCTGTACGGCAATGACAAACTAAACTGATAAAGAATATACTTATAATCCAGTAATTAAAAAACAAGGAAGTGAAATGAAATGTACTTTATTTCCAAAAATATTATAGATAAATACAATTATTTCGCAAATTAGATATAGGAAATATTATAGATAAATACAATTATTTCGCAAATTAGATATAGGAAGAGTCTACATCGGCGAATAGCCTGTGTGTAGTCCCATTGCGAATCAGAGACCAAATAAAAATTGAGGAATAAAAAAAGGAAACTTATTTTTAGTTTATGATTTTCAATTTATGATTGTTTGCATAACGAGTGACCGGAATTAAACGTTACGTGCAGTTTCATTTTAATGCAATTGAATATAGCAGATTGAGCGTTGTGGGGGGGCAAAAGGAGTATAGTGTAGGGATCGGCGGTCAAGCCGGGCCCAGCGCGATAACGGCCTCGCATTCCTCAGTACCTTTAGTGTCTCAATAATAGAAATACAGTGTAATAAAATAACCTTTTAATTAAGAACAAACATTGATGTAACATTATTTATCTCTAAAATAACTAATGAAATATATTTGTTTATATTTTTGACACGTGTAATAATAATAATCATCTGATAAAATAACAACACAACAACTCTCCGCGCCTAATTTATAAGTCCATTCTAATTACTGGGCGCCTGATTCTATTTGACCTGCGCACATTAGGTGTACTTGAGGCTAGTGGAATGGTCAATTGTTCATTTGTCGGAACAGAGAGTGTACTCGATTGCGTGTTTTGAGTTGGTCTTGAACTTTTCTCTTGGTGATATTCTTCTGAGTTGGTGTACATTGAGGAACCATTATAAAAGTTGTTCTTGTTTTCCTCAACTTTTGACTGAAGTGTAGGTGAATCTTTTAATGTTGATGAATTTTTGTTTTGAATGGGAGTTTGCTTGACAAAAGATTCTTTGACAACTTCTTGATAATAAGGTGATGACAGTATTTTTTCATTGCTTACTTCAGTGCAGTGTAACTGGTCAATATGTAGTTTCAGAACGTATCCATTGTCCAACCGAACTAAATAGTGTAATCTTCCAAGACGCTTGACTATTGTCCCTGATTTCCACTTTTGAGGTCCATTATAATTTCGGGACTGGATGCGATTACCGGGCGAGAACGATCGGTTCACAATAGGTGTGCTGTGAGGATGAGGATGATCACCTTTAACTTTTGAACAGGGTTTTATGAAGTCCAAACAGGTACGCAGTTTTCTCCCGTAGTGTAACTCAGCTGGTGTACGTACATTTTCAAGTGGAGTTGAGTTGTACTTTAACAGAAAACGATAAACCTTCTCTTGCACAGACCCTCTTTCATCGTACATGTATGTCATCTTCTTTTTAAAAGTCTGTATCGCTCTTTCTGCCGCTCCATTGGTTGCAGGATGATTTGGAGCCGTAAACCGTTGTTTTATACCATTTTCTCTACAAAATATGGTGAACTCATCCGATTTAAAAATTGTAGCATTGTCACTCACGAGTTGTTCGGGAAGTCCTTGTCTTGAGAATATTTCGGATAGCGAAGCAATAGTCGATCTTGATGTGGGTGCTTGTTTGGAAGTTTTAACTTCAAGCCATTTTGTTAGAGCATCCGTGACAACTAAGAAATAGTGTTGCTGGAATGGTCCGGCATAGTTGATATGGATTCTTGTCCACGGTTCAGCTGGCTCCTCCCATGAATGCAAAGGAACCTTGGGAGGATTATTTCTCACTTGAGAACATGGAATACAACTGCGAACAACATTTTCTATATCGCGATCAATTCCTTTCCAAAAGCAGTATGATCGAGCTAACATCTTCATTTTCACAATGCCGACATGTGTCGAATGCAGTTCTTGGAGAACCTTGTGCCTTAACTCTTCAGGCACAAAGACTCTGTTTCCTTTCATGATTATTCCTTCATGTATTGTATACTGTGCATCCAATATTTTTCCTTCGATTAACTGGTTCTTGAGGTGTTTGAGGTTAATATCACGGTCTGTAGCCTCTTTAATTTCTTTGCTGGTCACTGGAATTATTCCTGTTAAGAAATTAATCCGTTCTTCGTTTACTTTAAAGTCATCATTTTTAAACATAAACTGTGTGTTGTTGATTTGTAAAGGTTGTCTTGATAGATAGTCAGCATTTTGATGGAGGTTTGAAGATCGGTTTTCAATGTTGAAGTCAAACTCACTTAAGTATGAGGCATATCTTAATAGTCTACTCGCTGCTAAAACTGGTAGGGGTTTGCCGGGATCAAATATTTGTTGAAAAGGTTTGTTATTAACTATCAGGGTGAAATGTCGACCGCATAGATACTGATGTAGACGTCGTACACTCCAATATACAGCTGTGGCTTCACGGTCAAGTTGGCTGTAATTCCTTTCTGCAGCTGTCAGAGATCTTGAGATAAATAGGATCGGTCGTTCTTCTCCATTTACTATGTTTGAAAGAACTGCTCCTAATCCGTAAGGACTTGCTTCGGTGGCCAAAGTAAGTGGTTTAGAAGGATCGTAGGGTGTCAATACTCTTTCACTTGATATTTCATTCTTAATTGCTTGGAATGCTTTCTCACAAACATCTGTCCATTCGAACTTTACTCCTTGTTGCAAAAGTCGATTCAGTGGGCAAGCTAACTGTGAAAATTTGGGAATGAATTTACAGTAATAAGTTGCTAACCCCATAAATGACTTTAGAGATTCGACATCTCGAGGTTGAGGTGTTTTCAAGATAGCCTCGACTTTGTCATCAGATTTTTGAAGCCCTTTTTCAGAAATCACATGTCCTAAATAGGAAACTTGCCTCGTAAAAAATACACATTTTTCCTTGTTATGGTGGACGTTATACTTTTGCAGTCTTTGAAGGCAGGCCTCTAATCTTGATACACATTCAGCCTTTGTAGAACCTTGTATCACTATGTCGTCAAAATAGGCAACTACACCATCTAAATCCTGAATAATCTGGTCAATTATTTTATGGAAGTCGTTTGGGGCTGTCTTCAATCCGAAATATAAGCGTTTCACACGGTAAGTTCCTTGGTGTGTTGAAATTGCAGCTACTTTAGAACTTTCATCGTCCATTTCAACATGAAGGTAAGCTTTATATATATCTAATTTACAAAAGTAACTACCATGTTTCATCTTTTGGAAAATGTCTTCTATCTTAGGAATCGGATACCTTGCATCTAATAAGTGAGGGTTAATTGTAGACCTGTAATCTACGCACAAGCGTAAACTTCCATTTGGTTTTGGAATAGGAACCAGAGGTGTTCCCCACTCAGATGTATCTACACGTACCTTCATACCTTCATTCCTAAAGAAGGTACCTTCCGTACCTTCCGTACCTTGGTTCCGTATACCTTCATTTTCTAAAGAATCAAGTTCTTGATTTACTTCAGGAAGAGGGGCATATGGTACTGGTCTTGGTTTGAGGAAGATAGGTTTGCAATTAGGTTTAAGTTTGAGAGAGCATTGAAAATCAGGAATTTTTCCTACTGTGGGTTTGAAAATATCAGCGTATTTATTAACTATACGATCTGTTAGCTGTGTTTCTTGAACATTAGAGAGATTTTTATTTCTTCACAACATTTGAAAATTTTATTCAAATCGAGGTTCAGACTTTGAATCCACGATCTACCTAATAAAGGCGACAAAGGATTTTCCACTATGTATAGTTTTTGGAAAGATTTGACACCATTATACTCAATTTCAATATCAACCTCTCCCAAAGGATGAAATTTGTTTCCCGTGTAAGATTGGAAATGTACAGGTGACGGCTTTAATATGTAGCTTTTAGACCAAGTTTGTTGAAATCTGAGATTGAGAGCAACGAGACCGGACTTCCAGAGCCGACCTCGAACTTTTGGGGAGATCCATTCAGTTTTACTGTAATCAAAGCTTTACTCGGAGCTCCCAATGAATTAACTTTTAATTTATTCTGTTTTAGTACGATTAAGTTTAGATCAACGTCTTCAGTGAAATCTTCAGGTGGTGGTAGTACGGCGTTTACGTTTGGTGACCTGGTCTTAAGACAAGCTGCTATACAAACCTTTTCTAAGTGTCCTTGGCGTTTACAATATGCACAGTTAAGTTTGTGTTTGATTGAACATGATTTTGCCGTATGATTTTCACGACCACAACGTAAACAGCGATTTTCTAACCCTAATTATTTTAAGTTTACTTTACCTCTCACAATTTGCTTAGGAATGTTATCCCCCTTGTTAGTATTACTATTTAACTTATGTTGAGCTAGAACGTTATTGACATTTTGAGGGCTGAAATTCCAAGCAATTAAGAATGAAATATCAAGTGAAAGAATATTGACACCCTACGATCCTTCTAAACCACTTACTTTGGCCACCGACGCAAGTCCTTACGGATTAGGAGCAGTTCTTTCAAACTTAGTAAATGGAGAAGAACGACCGATCCTATTTATCTCAAGATCTCTGACAGCTGCAGAAAGGAATTACAGCCAACTTGACCGTGAAGCCACAGCTGTATATTGGAGTGTACGACGTCTACATAAGTATCTATACGGTCGACATTTCACCCTGATAGTTGATGACAAACCTATTCAACAAATATTTGCTCCCGGCAAACCCCTACCAGTTTTAGCAGCGAGTAGACTATTAAGATATACCTCATACTTAAGTGAGTTTGAAGCTTTCGATTGTCTCGTCAAATGAGTCAAAAGTTGAACTGTTCTTTTGAAGAATTTCCTTAATTGAAGTATCATTAGTCTTACCTTTGTCTTTTTGTGTTGACAAGGTGTTAACTAAACCTGAAAGAGCATTGATTAACTGTGACATATTTGCTTGATCTGTTATACTTATCCCATCCTCGTCGCCATTTTAGTGTCTCAATAATAGAAATACAGAATGTAATAAAATAACCTTTTAATTAAGAACAAACATTGATGTAACATTATTTAACTCTAAAATAATTAATGAAATATATTTGTTTATATTTTTGACACGTGTAATAATATATAATAATCATCTGATAAAATAACAACACAACAGTACCCAAAGAGATAAGCCACTCAACGAGACGTTTTTTAAAAGATGAGAGGGGAGCAATAGGCGCAATATTGAAAAGGTATGAACATTGATTTCAGAGAAAAAAAACCTAATTGACTTTTAGGTATAAAGTTAATGGTATGAATTATTATACCTCTGACACATTTCCGATAAACAATGTTTGAAATAAAAAAATAATTTGTTTGAGAAAAAGTTTTGTTTCTACCATGATGCCAACATTCCTAGAAAAACGGGTGTTTTGTTTGTGCGAAATTTTATCAAAGATTTTTTCGGAATGTTTGTAGAATTTGTTTTCTACATATGTACCATTGAATATATTCAATGGGCGCGTTCAGCCGCAGTCACCGGTGGGTAATCTACCAACCTATAATAAGTGAACGGTAGCGGGGACGTACCACCTACCGATCATTGTTGTGCATCCACCGATGTTGTGTTTACGGTGGATTCGGTAAGTAACCGCACATTGTTGACTGTCAATATGCGGTGTATTTGCCTACTAGTGACTATGGTAACCGGTTAGCCACCGGTGACTGCGGCTGAACGCGCCCAATGATATGTACTACAAGAACTAATTGACGAACCGTGAGCCGTGAGAACCCCAAAATAGAGTAATAATGAACTTCGTACCCCAATTTCTGAAAAGAGATTTTCTCGGGTGTCTTAAATCACAGATAAACGAATACAAATTTATTTGTGTATTAATTATTTATCTGTGCTTATATTTTTAAAAAGCAACTTTAAGGTTATATTGTATTGTATACCTCCTTGTTAAAAATAAACCTCCTTGGTTTAAAAATATAAACATAACATAACCTGGAAGCTTAACGAGGAAGATAAACTGATAGACGGCTTAAGAATTCCATACAGATTTTGCTTACATTTGGATGTGGTAAAAGAAATTAGAAATTAGTTGTTACTGATGATGGGTTCAAAAAATTCGGTGCCGAATTGTAAGCGACATTTGGAAAAACCTTTTCGAAGAATTCCAGTTGGACAATGTCCAATTCTTATTGGTTTTGCGTTAGGTAGGCCTAGGTTTATAATTTATTTTAGGCAGTTCATTAAAAATAAATCGATTCAGGCCTACATTTTTTAAATTGACAGGTATAATTTTAAGTAGGCCTAATTGATAATGTTGTCAATAAAAGGTTAATGAAGAAACAAACTAAAAACAATTTTATATAAACATAGGCTACTTGATTAATAACTTACATTTTAATTAAAACTAGGCCTAATTGATGCTGGCATGATTAGGCGGATGTGGAACACTAATTTGCTCTGAGAGCCCAGCCATAGGTCACATTGTGGTAGGTAGCTAGGCCTACCTCTGCACATTGGAAAAACTGACCACCTGATTAATAGTCGAGTGGATCAAGTACTCACCTCATAAACTGAGATTGCCGACCGGTTCGAATCGTGACCAGGATCGAAACTAGACCTTGGTCCAGGTTTGCCATTTATCATTGGAATTAATCTTTGTAGTTAATTGTCGGAACAACAAATATTCTTTTGACAGTCAAAGTCAAAGCTATACCAATGTAAATTATGGGTTTTGATGAATTAGTAAATAATGTTAGCCATTCAAATTTACGTATAAATGAACTGGCTCAAGTTCCGCAGAGGGTGCACACTTCGCCTCACTATCTAGGGAACTCGGTGGGAATAGGGGTTATCGGGTGGGGAACTATCAATAGTCAACACCTCATATGAACGATATATTGATCTTCGCTATTGATATTTAACCGATCTACTACACATTACTATCTAGGGGATTCGGTGGAAACCGGGGTTGTCGGGTGGGGAACAATTGATTGTCAACGATTTGGCCCGGCAGAAAATTTCCCACATTGGGAATTTGGCCAGACTACAAATTTGCTTTCTCTCAAAGCTTGGCCACTGCTGCAGCAGTTGGCAGCCACTTGGTAACGCCTTGGGCATCACCAAAATGGTACCACCAAATAAATGGGCAATAAGTTAAGTAATTCACTTTTTCACATAGGTCTAATTATACGCTGTTTTGGGTGCGGTGATTATTTCCTTTTTTTTCATAAGATGTTATCGATCGATGATTCACGCCAGAGGAAACAAGGAGCTACACATTGTGATAATGGATACAGTCAAGTTCCCTGACTTGACTGCTCAACTACACAAATCACTGCTGAAGTCCCAGCTACATTTCAGCAGTCAAGTCTGCCTGTGTAGTGGGGGATACTACACAGGCCTCCAGGTTTTTGCGTCCCCCCTCTAAATAGTCTGTGTTATGGCCTGTGAGAGACTTTTGGGAATAAATATTGGACCTTCATTAAAATACAGGTAATTGGGAACCAATGTGGTAGACCAAACTTTCACTGCTCCAAAATGAAAAAGGTCCTTAGTGAAAGACCTGAAGGTTCTCCTGGGCCAATACTTTGGGGTCAGCCTTTCACAGCTCTCAGCTGGCTTTCCAGCTCACCTGTGGGGTAGTTCCCTTGTTGCGGCCTGGGTTTTCCTGATGGTTCTGACTTTAGGGTTCTCCTGGGCCAAAATTTTGGGGCCAGCCTTTCGCAGCTCTCAGCTGGTTGTCCAGCTCACCTGCGGGGTTGTTCCCCTTTGTATGGCTTGGGTATTCCTGACGGTTCGGATCCAGGGTGTGAAACGGGGCCGGGTCTTGACTTTGTTCTCAACCGCTGGTTCTACCAAGAGTGAGGGTAAAGGTCTGCTGGCGGTGAAAAAGGGGAACCTGGCGGGGTTCACGTCAGGTCTTTGGATGGTTCGCTGTCCATTGGAGGGGGCTATTTGGGTAGCCCCTGCTGAGCAAGGGTGTCGGGTTTTTAACCTAGATCCCGGGTGGGACCCACTTCTAATCCTGCCTCCGTAATGGGAAACCCATAGTGGAAGGCCGCAAGGCTGGATGCATGGGCAAACGAAGTACCACGGGTGCTGGTTTCAGGCCCCGCTGGCTTTGGCTGGGGTCGACTCTCGGTCAGGGCTGGTGCACCAGCGTTTGGGATTGGTCTCGTGGTGGTATGTGGTTACAAAACGGGCAGGGCATGTCCCCCTGGGCATGGTGTTACCGCCATGAGGCCGGTGTATCCTGTTCTGGCTCAAAAAGGCAGCTTTACTGTCAGAGGTAAGATAGGCCTCGTGCAAAGCTCACGTAGACCTCCACCCCAATGGTGTGGTAAGGGCGCTTGTCATCCGTGGCTTGAGTCCCTTTAAGCACTAGTTGGTGGTCATGAGCAGTCAGTTTGCCCTGGTTAGAGGCTTGGGGGCAACCCCTTCCTCGATGGGCTCGGCTTTGCCGCTGATGAGCATGATGGTCTTAAGCCATGCCAACAGCCAGGGGCGATAGCCTCAAGCCTGGCTGGGGCCGGTTAAGGCAAAAGCTCAGGTACTGACCGACCAAGGAAACTCTCAATGAAATGAAATGAAAATGAATGAAATTAATTCTCCAAAATGATTTCTTCATTTTTTGTTTATTTTTTCAGGTGTTGGAATATATTCTTTCATATGCTCGAGAAAAATCAATGAAGTTTGTGAGTATTCTTGTAATTAATTACGGTAGCATTTTTTTTTAATTAACACATTCGCTGCTTGCTGCTAGATGGTGTGATTGCGCCAGGAGCTGGACTAGTATGCGTGGCGCTACTTTAAATTGCCTCTGTTACACTGAACATCAGTGAAAATAATGATAGTTATATTGGATAGCAATGTTCTCCAATCAAACCAGTGTAGGACATAGTACTTGGTGATTCTGATAGATAGCAGAACTACTAAGATTGCACTTGGTAAAGTAGTGTTGTTATCTAGTGGGAAAGAGGTGAGACAAGCCCCTATCTAAACGACTCTGGTGGTAATTTTTGGGAATAGGCCTAAGTTTTTAATTGTGGAAAAAGTATGTCCCCAAGAGCTGCAAGGAAAAATAGAACGCTCATGAGGAGCTGGCCAATCCATGACAACGTTAAACACCAATGAACAATACTGTTCCGGAACGTTCCTAGCTCTTGGTGCCATGTTCTCGATGACTTTCCGGAACGTCCGCAGTAGCAAATGTGTTAAAAGCCTTTTTTTGCCTTTCTGAACTGTTTAAAGTTCAAATCAAAACAATAGCATTATGAATTAATTATTTTTCTTAAGTTTAAATACAACAATATCAAATATAATTCCAATGATATTGTTGTATGATCTTAATTTAAATGTGCACTTAAAAGAAAATAATATCAATGAATGGACAACAACAAATTAACGTTACAAGATAACAAATTTAAAACATAGCCCAACAAGATTGGCGCTCAAGGGTTAAACTGCCCAATACCAACAAATATATTTGAGTAAAAGATGGCCCAAGAAATGTTGGCACATAAGAAAATAACATAGCAGGTATGTTGTAAAAAATAACATAGTTATTGTTATTTACAAAGATAAGTGCAGAAAGATTAGTCCAGCAAAACCAAGAATCGGCATCCTGCGGTTGGTGTAGACTGCGGAAGTAATAATTAACTAACTAAGCAGGCCTAAATAAAGGACGATTGTGATAATATTGTTTTCTAATGATAAACATTTCCAGGCATTGATTTAATTTTACAGTTATTCAGGATTCAACTTAAAAACAGTTATATTCAGGATTTTGACACAAAAATTAAAGAGTCAGATAATGTATGTAAAACAACATGGGATATTGTAAATAGTGAAACAAAAAAAGATTACTGTAGTTTTAAAGATAACATTGTTTTAGAAGTTAGTGACTCAAAAAGCCATCTTGCATCAGTAACTTTTTTAATGACTATTTTGTAAATGAAGTTGATAAGATACTCAAACGACTTACTCAGTTGCATACACAATGTAATAATATGCATGTCCAACAAACGATTCCCAAATTCCAATGTTCACCCGTTGATGAAAGCGAATTAATAAAAATTATAGATTCCTTAAAAAATAAATGGTCAAGTGGTTATGATGAGGTACCAATTAGAATAATTAAAATGGCAAAATATCTGCTTGTAAAACCATTGGTGCACTTGATAAATTCTTCTTTTATTACTGGGGTATTTCCAGAAAAATTAAAGATGACTAAAGTCATTCCAATTCATAAAAAGGGGACCCAGTCGACAGGGCCGTCGCGACACATTTTTATTGGGGGGGTGGAAGTTACAAATTTCCCAACTTTTAAGTTACTTTTTCCCAACTTAAAATATATTATACCACTATGACTATACTAATTTTTGCTGTTGATATAACGTTTTTCGTAATTTTGGAAAGAGTAGCACTGTACTGCGTGAATAACAATTTACTACAGCAGTAAGGAACATGTTAGCCTACTTAACTAGTTATTATATGAATATAATATTTTATACTGAAGTCAAATTTAAAGAACACAGAAACATTAAACGGCTAAATATATGTGCATAGAGAGTAATTCTCACGTTGACTTTTCCCCAATACCAAGTCCAAGAAGGAATAGGGTAAAATAAAATAATTGAATAATATGGCTAAACTGTTTATTGAACGAAGAAAAAAATCATATAATCTACTTTTTAGGCCTTCTGTGTACTGAGCATAGCATATCTATTTAATCAAAATACGTTTTTTTTCAAACTTGCCCATTGTTGAATAAGTTGCTTTGAATTTACCTTTTCACTTATTTTTTGTTCACATCTTAACATCATTAGTTTGTCTATTCTTTGTTTGAAATTCATTGTTGGTGATGGTGATTTTATATTTTGATTAGGATTTTTGCGGACATTTGCCATCACTGATTAGTAAAAAACAAGTTTCACGACGTTTCGGGATCTGGAATCTGATCCCGTCTTCAGATGGAAGAAAACCTAGAACATAACAAGATTAGTAACACATAGCCAGGAAAACCTGGACAAAAACATAGCTAAAACAGAGAACTGTAAAAGCAGTCACGAAAACACTAGCTGAAAAGAAAAACAATAACACAAAATAACACAGGAATCACAAGTATCAAGAATTACCAGACAGGAGAGAGCACGTCCACACCCAATCAGAGCTGAGCTGAGACTGGTGGGAGGACAGCAAATGGCGGCGGCAACGGAAATGGCGGCGGACACGGCCAACCAAATCACGGCGCGCTACCCGTGGCGAAAACCTGAAACAGAGACATGTGATATGCAAATTCCGTGTGTCTGTTTGTGTTTTTTAGTTAATTTTTAACCTGATTTTGCCCCTTGGCCTTGCTACGGGTTAACATGTTGTGAGAATTTTGAACAGAATTGTTAGTAATTACCCTATTTGCTGACACTTTATTTTCCCTGTCTTTCAATTCTTTGTTTAATTAAACGGAATTTGCATATCACATGTCTCTGTTTCAGGTTTTCGCCACCGGTAGCGCGCCGTGATTTGGTTGGCCGTGTCCGCCGCCATTTCCGTTGCCGCCGCCATTTGCTGTCCTCCCACCAGTCTCAGCTCAGCTCTGATTCGGTGTGGACGTGCTCTCTCCTGTCTGGTGATTCTTGATACTTGTGATTCCTGTGTTATTTTGTGTTATTGTTTTTCTTTTCAGCTAGTGTTTTCGTGACTGCTTTTACAGTTCTCTGTTTTAGCTATGTTTTTGTCCAGGTTTTCCTGGCTATGTGTTACTAATCTTGTTATGATCTAGGTTTTCTTCCACCTGAAGACGGGATCAGATTCCAGATCCCGAAACGTCGTGAAACTTGTTTTTTACTAATCAGTGATGGCAAATGTCCGCAAAAATCCTAATCAAAATATAGTTTGTCTAGTCTGTCATCGGACGTTGTAGTCCGAAGTATGGACTTGACCAACTTCAGCTGGCTAAAAGACCTTTCATTTGAGGCCACTCCATAAGCAGCCGTGATTATGAAAACGCAAAACTTATGGGCTTGATTGAGGCACGACTTCACTCTTGTGGCTTGGTCAAGTACTTCTCGGAGAGTTGAGGCTTTTATTTTGTCTCCTTCTTCTGAGTTGCAAATGTCAAATAAAATTTCCATTTGACTTTTCAGCGAATGGATGTCAGGGATTTCGTTGCTCGATCCAGGAGGAAACATAGAAAGTGTCTGTTCTAAATTGTAGGTTAGTTGACACGGCGACAGATGAGTGAGGCAAGTTGAGTTGTTGATGTTGAGGGAAGAAGAAGGTGACTTAAGGGACAGGGGGTTGCGCCGGCGTGCTTGGCGCGTCTGGCGTCAGTCTGACAAACCAAAGGAATAGCCACCCCCCAGCCATTGGACTTTCACTGTTCTCTCATCACGCTGTTTTACTTTGGCCTACCTTTTTCTTCAGCAGATTTTGCCAACTTCGGACACAATATAATTAATTATTAAAGAGGTTAAATATTCTTGGTTGAACAAGTCGGGAAATTCAAGCCGAACATTCCTAATTTGGAAGTGGCATTATTTTTTGTTTTTCCAGAAATTTTCTTTACAGACACGAATTTCTCAACTGTTGTTTTAAGACTGAAGAATTCCCAACTTTTGACATTCCTCCCAATATTGGGGGGGCGCGGCGCCCCCCCAAACCCCCCCGTCGCGACGGCCCTGCCAGTCGAAGGTTCAAAATTACCACCCCATTTCAGTTTTACCATCAATATCAAAGATATTTGAGAAAGCAATAGAATGACACATCTGGAAAAATATAATCTTTTTGATGATGAGCAACATGGTTTTCGGAAAAATAAATCAACAACCTCCGCTTTAGTTGAATTTACAGAATTTTTACTGGATTCTATTGACAATAAAACAAAACTGTTGGTATTTTCATGGATTTTTCCAAGGCTTTTGATTGCATATCACACGACCTGCTTCTTAAAAAACTGCAAAATTTGGGAATTCATAACAACAGTTTACTTTGGTTTGCCTCTTATCTTTCTGAAAGAAAACAATATGTCAAGATTTTTCACACAGACAACAATAAAGTGTACAAGTTTCAGTCAAACACTCAAGTAATTAAACATGGAGTTCCACAAGGTTCCATTTTGAGCCCTTTGCTGTTTATTAGTTACATTAAGGATATGCCCGAATGTTTAAGCAACATAGGAAACATGAGGAATCAACTTTTTCTGTATGCTGATGATTCTAATTTAATAATTTCAGCAAAAAAATAATCGGAATTAGAATTAGTGGCTTTTATTCAACTTTCAAATTTGCAAAATTTTTTTACTGAAAATAAATTAATAATAAATACAGGAAAAACAAATTTTATATCTTTTCACATGAAACAAAACAGAAATCACTGGGAACCGCTTATTTTTGCTGGTGATCAAGAACTAGATCAAATAAGTCATAC
Source organism: Flexamia atlantica (assembly GCA_035578135.1). Classification (NCBI taxonomy): domain Eukaryota; kingdom Metazoa; phylum Arthropoda; class Insecta; order Hemiptera; family Cicadellidae; genus Flexamia; species Flexamia atlantica. The sequence continues at coordinate 32,672,121 of JAQJVK010000002.1, forward strand.
GAAATTTCTTGGTTTGATAATAGATAAAAATTTCAACTGGGACATGCATATTGAAAACATTACAAAAAAAAATCGATTCTGGCCTTTTTGCATTAAAAAAATATCATTTTTATGTAGTTTACCTGTTTTAAAAACTGTATTCTATGCTCATGTACAATCTCATATTGCATATGGAATAAGCATATATGGAGGGACTTAAATAACATAAATTTAAATAAAATTCTAATTTTACAAAAGAAAGCCATAAGAATTATGTTAAACCTTAAATTTGATGTATCTGTAAGATCCTTTTTTGTTGAGCTTAACATATTAACTGTTTACAGTCTTTACGTTTTTGAGTGTATTATGCATTGTTAGAATAACATTGATAATTTTAAGAGTAACCACCATTTTCATTCATATAATACAAGAAATAAAGATGAGAAAATTTTACCGAAACATAATTTAGAATATTTTACAAAAAAAGCCTCCTATGCTGAAATTAAGTTTTAAAATGTTTCCCTAAAGAAATAAAAGCTATTGAGAATTGTGCTTAATTACAAAAGGCACTGAGGGAGTACCTGATGCAAAAACCATTGTATTTTTTGGATGAATATTTTGTGAAGTAAAACTACAGATTTGTAAAAGTAGAGATTAAGTTTTGTTATATTATTTTGACACTATTTATTGTACTTATGCAAAAGAACAAACAAAGATATTTTGAATTGAATTGAATCGAACTTTGTTCCCACTTTACAATATCCCCGTTGCAGCAGACCTGCATACTAAGCGAATTTCTGATGCATAGAATCACATTTCAACACAACATAAGTGATAGCCTACATGGCAGTTTTTATTTCCTCCATAAGAATAACCTAGGGAATGAGTATGCAGGTCTGCTGCAACAGGTATGGAAACATTTGGTAGTTTCAAATCAATTACCTAGTGGATCTGAGTTGTAAAAAGCCACAAGGCAAGTTTTATCAAGATAAGTTGTGGAATAAGCGAGATAAAGAATTTTTCTTATTTCCCATTAGGTTAACATAGAGACAACATACTGTGTTTACCGCTTTCAATATCTCGGTAACCAACGGACATAGAGCAGTGATTAAAAATACTAAATTTTTTTGAGCTGAATTTAATGGTACCATAAAAAGTTTGATAAATTTTATTTTTTGTGTAAAAAAACTCAAAAAATCCATAATTTGGGGGGTTTATCCCCCTTTACCCCCCCCCCCCCCTCCGGTGGTCCGATCGGGCTGGTTCACGAACTCATCCGACTGATTACCACTTTACACGTCTGTACCAATTTTCATTAAGATTGGACCATATTTACGGCCACTATCGTGTTAACAGACATTTATAGATATACGAGGTACAGTCAAAAAGTTCCCGGAATGAATTTCTGTAGACTTTTAGCGTGATCGCCAGCGGGAAATTCGTCTTGCAGTAGTTGGTACGACTCCTGGGGAGGGCCTGTCGGTAGTTGGGGTATGCCTGATTTGCTGCAGTGTAGCATTGGAAAGCGCTTTCCATGTACCTGCAAGCCTAAGTTGTCGATGTTGTTTGTTGAGTGAGCAATTGTGATGCATTTTCAAATGATCATGAAGGATGGTGTGAACACTTCCATGTGCTATTTACCTGAAATGCTGGTAAAATTATCACATGGAAGTGTTCACACCATCCTTCATTATCATTTGAACATGCATCAAAATTGTTCACCCAACAAACAAAATTTTTTTTGTTTTTACAATATTAACTTAGGCTTGCAGGTTCACGAAAAGCGCTTTCCAATGCTGCACTGCAGCAAATCAGCTATACCCCAACTACCGAAATGCCCTCCCCAGGAGTCGTACCAACTACTGCAGGACGAATTTCCCGCTGGCGATCACGCTAAAAGTCTACAAAAATTCATTCCAGGAACTTTTTGACCGTACCTCGTGTATATATATATATATATATATATATATATATACACCGGGTGTTCAAAAAGTCCCGGATCGGCTTGTTAATTTTTTTATCATTAAGTATTGACCTACGAAACTTAGAACATGTCTCTTGAACACAAAACACTGTTTTAGCACGTATTCAGTGACCCCATACCTCCTCAGGGGGACGGCCCACGTGGAGTCAGAAGAAAATCTTAAATATAAGCATAGGTTGATATGTACATCAAATTAAAGCGCTTTTAGAGTAGAAAACAATGCCGTAAATCCGATCTCAATCGGATCACCGAATCCAAAATGGCGGCACTTTAAACTTTTCTAAACTGCAATTTTTAACCTCCTTAAATATTCAATTTCAGACGTTCTAAGAGTCCGTTCGCGATGCGGTTTGTGGCATTAACTTTTGCTTTATTACCCCTTTAAAATGATATACATATCGACCTATGCACAGCCTACGGCATAAACCATCTCCATGAGGGACGGTGCCTTAAATAAAGGATGTCTTACATGGATGATGACCGGCATAGGTGGTGCTGTACATAATTTTAAAGGGCATGAAATTCTTAACAAAATGCCGCAAACCGCATCACGAAAGGACGCTTAGAACGTCTGAAATCAACTTTTTAAGTATATTAAAAATTTCAGTTTAGAAAATTTTAATCAGCCGCCATTCTGGATTCGGTGATCCGATTGAGATCGGATTTGCGGCATTGTATTCTACTCAAAAAGAGCTTTAATTTGAATTGATGCACATATCAACCTATGCTTATATTTAAGATTTTCTCCTGACTCCTCGTGGGCCGTTCCCCTGAGGAGGAATGGGATCACTGAATACTTGCTAAAATAGTATTTTGTGTCCAAGAGACACGTTCTAAGTTTCGTAGGTCAATATTTAATAATAAAAAAATTAACAAGCCGACCCGGGACTTTTTGAACACCCGGTATATATATATATATATGTATAAATTCAAACGAATGGTGTTTTTTGCTTCTGGGGGTCCTAAAACAAATGTTATCATGGTCTCGGGCATAGGTCTTACCATGAGCACCATGGTAATATAGCCATAGTCAATGGTAATAGCTTCTTCCCTATAAGAGAAATTTGCTGAAAAGACTACTTTGGTCCCAGGTTAATATACAATAATCATGTCTGCCAACCCAGTGTTGTGTGTTGAGTAAGTAAAGTATAACATTGTCTCACGAGGGAAATTGTTGGCTGTGGCATGTCCTGCAACCCAGCTACTTGTAGGTCATGGATTGCTGATAGTTATAATATAACCTAAGCGATTTTCCTTGGTTGGGATTAACGTCCGCACCAGTGAATAGTACGTCCATCGCTAAGACCATCCTCATAATTAGACCTATTCGTGATTCACTAGTAAAATTGTTACTGATTTTACTGCGTTGGTTAACACAACCTCAAAACCTTAACTTTTGCAAAGCATCAGCTATACCATTTCCATTGTAAGTTCAGTGCCACAAATCAGATGTTAGCACCTGTAATCTGTTGAGCTGCTTCGTATATATATATATATATATATATATATATATATATATATATATATATATATATATATATATTTATATATATATATATTTATATATATATATGTGTGTGTGTGTGTGTGTGTGTGTGTGTGTGTGTGTGTGTGTGTGTGTGTGTGTGTGTGTGTGTGTGTGTGTGTGTGTGTGTGTGTGTGTGTGTGTTAACACGATAGCGGGCATAAATATGGTCCCTATCTTTGGTGCAAAAGTGTAAAATGATAATCACTCGGATGAGTTTGAAAACCAGCCCCATTAGAGGGGTTGGGGGAAAAATTCCCCAAAAGTCAGTTATGGAGTTTTTTTTATATAGAAGTATAAAAATAATCCAATTTTTATCAGCATGAGTTGAATTCAGCCTGGAAAAACAAACAATTCAGTATTCGGAATCATTACTCTATATCTATTAAGTTACCTAGATATTGAAAGTGGTAAACACAATAGGCTATGACTTGGTTCTCTACACTGTAATTCTGACTTTGTCAATTACAAAGTCCGAATTTGCAATTTGTCTGAGTTTGCAGTAATGTATCCTTAAGACAAATTTATTTATTTATTTATGTTGTCCCAATGTTAACCTTATGCAAAAAAAGTAAAATTCTATATCTCGTTTATTTCTCAACATATCTTAATGAAACTTGGTTTGTGGCTTCATCTAGACGATATTTAATGTATATTAGTCTAAAATCCCCGATATTTCTGTATGTTAGCTTAATCTATCATGATCATACATCACAGCCTGTATCAGCTGTTTGCTTTAAGTAGAAAGAAAAAAATTGTCCATGATGAAAGCTTACTCTTCAAAGTTAACAATTGTAAAATCTTTGTTTTGTGACTTAAACAAGTTGTAAAATCTTTGTCTTGTGAAGTAAGGAACTCAGTATTGAGTGGTATAAACACTTGCAGAACTAAGTTAATTAAATTTCTTAAATTTTGCAGGCCTTGGACCAACTATTGGAGTTGGTGTATTTGTCTTTCAAAGGTTGTGTTTGTTCATGCAAGAACTATTCACAAACAAGGAAAACTTTGACATTTCTTTCACATGGAGACTAATTTCTCAGTCCAGCAATATGACTGAGGAAGGTCAGAATGAATATGGGTTTTGGATTAAGCTGTTGTTTTTTACTGTTGGTGTAGCTCAGCTCCCCCCACTGGTAAGTCAGAAAATATCAGCTGATTGTCTACTTAAGATATTGTTTAATGAGTTTATTTAATGACTAGTAGTTGCCTGTGGCTTTGCTCACGATAAAAACTATGACTCTCACTGCCTAAATGAAGATAGTGCCATCAGGGCCGGATTTACGATTTTGCCGCCCTTGGGCCCAAAGTATTTTGCTGCCCTTCCTCCCAAACGTGACAATTTGCTAGACGTAATCATAGACGTAACTCGGGGGGAGCACTTGCTCCGCCCAATAATTTAGGATTATAATTTATATTAGCTAAACCTGAATTTTTTTTAACATTAAAAACACACCAATATTTGTGATTGTGTACATGTCTGCTGATGCCAGCTGGTGAAAGGCCTCACTAAATAAAATTGTATGAATATTATGATACTTTTCAATGTTAACATTTGATTATATCCGGTATTAACAATTCATTAATAAGACTGAATGATTTATTTAATTTGTGCCCAAAAAATCTCTCAGTCACATTGCTGCCATCTCAAATTCCCTCGATTCTTTCGCCGTGATCAATGATTACGGTAGTGTTAGTGTTTAGAACAAATGTATTGACTATCTTCTGAAATAATTAGAATCGCTGAGCTTCAATATTGCAGTGTATCTTTCTGGTGATAAAAATTAGAAATTCGCATCTATAGTTGGTTTAACAAATTGAGTAGTCTCACAATTCACCTCATCACTACATTCATATATGTTGAGATAATACATGGTACAAATTCAATCCATATCCATATCCAAAATATGTTTATTTTCCTAAGTGCAATTGTAGGCCTACATTAGACAAGTCAAGATACAGTTAAAAAACACCTGAGTCATATTATGATTATGATTAGTTAATTTCAGTCTGTTTGTTTGGTAAAACTTAAGAGGAGGCTAATGTAAGGAAATTGAAATGTAAATAATTAATATTAGGTTTGTAATATTAATGTGGCTTTCCATAGATAGAGAAGTACAAGTTACAGTTTTAACAATGTTGTCTGAAAGTTTTGTACATGCTTCATTTGTAAGTCAAAATTATTAACTCAATAACTTTAGTTAGATACCTGGCATTAATTAGATTAATTATTATTTTATCTCAAAATATTGAAATACGTGCAACACACATTTTTTAAAATGTGTAGTTTAAATTTTGACCTTAACTGTTTTTTAAGATTCAGTTTTGTTTTAGGATACATGGTTTGACAACAAGATTGATTTATTAATATTACTTATGATGATTGTGATTGGCATTCACTTTGAATGGGTAAGTTAACAGTCATTAGGAAAGGGATAAATGGACTATATGCATTAGTGCGGCTATATGCATTAGTGGACCATGTGCCACGATGTTGAAACTGAGATAAAATAGAGTGTCATAGTTTTTAGCGAATTTCCCTTATAGGGAAGAAGCTATTACCGTAGGTCTCATGGTAAGAAGACCTAAGTCCGAGACCATGATAACTTTTCGTTTTGGGGCCACCAAAAGCAAAAAACACCATTCGTTCGAATTTTAGCGAATTTCCCCTATAGGGAAGAAGCTATTACCGTAGGTCTCATGGTAAGACTTAAGCCCGAGACCATGATAACTTTTCGTTTTGGGGCCACCAGAAGCAGAAAACACCATCCGTTCGAATTTATATTTATATATATATATATATGTGTGTCTGTCAGCACGATAGCGGCCGTAAAAATGGTCCGATCTTAATGAAATTTGGTACAGACATGTAAAGTGGTAATCCCTCGGATGAGTTCGTAAACCAGCCCGATCGGACCACCGGAAGGGGGGGGTAAAGGGGGATAACCCCCCCCAAAAATGGGTTTTTTGAGTTTATTACACAGGAAAATAAAATTTATCGAATTTTGGCACCATTGAATTCAGCTCAAAAAAACAAACAATTTAGTATTTTGAATCACTGCTCTATGTCCATTGGTTACCGAGATATTGAAAGTGGTAAACACAGTACGTTGTCCCAATGTTAACCTTATAGGAAATAAGTCAAATTCTACATCTCGGTTATTTATCAACATATCTTGATAAAACTTGGTAAATAGCTTCTTCTAGTTCAGATTTATGAATATTGAATTAAAACCACCCAGTTTTAATATTATACCTGTAGCAGCAAACCTGCATACTCATTCCCCATGTTATTCTTATGGAGCTTACAAAAACGTGTCAAATTTCGCGATGTTGGATTAAAATATGTTGTTTTGCATTTGAAATTTGCTGAGTATGCAGGTCTGCTGCAACGGGGGTATTTATCTATCTATCTATCTATTTATATATATATGTGTGTGTCTGTCAGCACGATAGCGGCCGTAAATATGGTCCGATCTTGATGAAATTTGGTACAGAAATGTAAAGTGGTAATCAATTGGACGAGTTCGTAAACCAGCCCGATCGGACCACCAGGAGGGGGGGTAAAGGGGGATAAACCCCTCCAAAAATGGGGTTTTTGAGTTTTTTACTCGCAAAAATATAAATTATCTAATTTTTGTTGGCACCATTGAATTCATCTAATAAAAAACAAACAATTTAGTATTTTGAATCATTGCTCTATGTCTAATGGTTACCGAGATATTGAAAGTGGTAAACACAGTACGTTGTCCCAATGTTAATCTTATGGGGAATAAGTAAAATTCTGTATCTCGCTTATTTCTCGTCATATCTTAATAAAACTTGGTTTTTTGCTTTATCTAGATGAGATCTAATGTGTAATAGTCTAAAATCCCCGATACTTCCTTTTTTGTGGCTGCAAACCTTCTTAATTTATCGAATTTTTGTTGGCACCATTGAATTCAGCTCGAAAAAACAAACAATTTGGTAATTTGAATCATTGCTCTATGTCCATTGGTTGCCAAGATATTGAAAGTGGTAAACACAGTACGTTGTCCCCATGTTATCCTTATGGGAAATAAAAACAATTCTACTTTCCTTATTTCTTAACATATCTTAATAAAACTTGGTGTATGGCTTCTTCTAGTTAAGATCTATTAAATATTGAAGTAAAACCAACCATTTTTAATATACCTGTTGCAGCAAACCTGCATACTCATTTCCCATGTTATTCTTATGGAGATTACAAAAACATGTCAAATCTCGCTATGTTGGACTGAAATATGTTCTTTTGCATTTGAAATTCGCTGAGTATGCAGGTCTGCTGCAACGGGGGTATTTTGTTACTGATATGTTTTGCAGAAAGGAAGAGCTGTGTTTTTTTTTACAAAGAGGAAGAGCTACAAATTTTTCAAAAATAATATTGATGATTATAAGGATAATGACACTTAGTCTTTAATAAATAAATATATGATAAAAATGCCTTTATTAATCAAGCGTTTCTCAGTTTACAGAACTGTTTTTCAGAACAACTTTTGTTAGAAGCAAATAAAAAAACATTTATCAAAAACAACAGCCTATAAAACTTACTATACCCTGGGTTTGTACATCAAAGATATATCTTCGATATTTTTCTAAAAGGTTGTCACAGACATTTTAATGTACGCTTGTATGCAAAATTAAAATATTAAAAGATAAGTCACTTTAAGACTATACAATGTTGTTTTTATGGTTGCAGATAGTAAATATGTCAAATTAAAATGCAACCTCATATTTCCATAATACCCCCGTTGCAGCAGACCTGCATACTCAGCGAATTTCAAATGCAAAACAACATATTTAAATCCAACATAGCGAGATTTGACATGTTTTGGTAAGCTCCATAAGAATAACATGGGGAATGAGTATGCAGGTTTGCTGCTACGGGTATATTGAAACTGGGTGGTTTTAATTTAATATTTAGTAGATCTGAACTAGAAGAAGCTATTTACCAAGTTTTATGTTGAGAAATAATCGAGATATAGAATTTTACTAATTTCCCATAAGGTTAACATTGAGACAACGTACTGTGTTCACCACTTTCAATATCTCGGTAACCAATGGACATAGAGCAGTGATTCAAAGTACTAAATTGTTTGTTTTTTTGAGCTGAATTCAATGGTACCAACAAAAATTTGATTATTTTTATTTTTCTTTGTAAAAAACTCAAAAAACCCATTTTTGGGGGGTTTACCCCCCTTTACCCCCCCCTTACAGTGGGCCGATCGGGCTGGTTTACGAACTCGTCCGAGGGATTGCCACTTTACACGTCTGTACCAAATTTCATTAAGATCGGACCATTTTTACGGCCGCTATCGTGCTCACAGACACACACACATATATATATATATATAGATATATATATAGATATATATATATAAAATTCCGAACGAATGGTGTTTTTTACTTCTGGGGGCCCCAAAACGAAAAGTTATCATAGTCTCAGACTTAAGTCTTACCATGAGACCTACGGTAATAGCTTCTTCCCTAAAGGGGAAATTCGCTAAAATTTGTTAACATAGCCTAGGTCATATAAAATGACATATCTATATATATAAAACCCAAAACCCATTGACTGACTGACTGACTGATCACAGTTTCTCAAAAACTATAAGACTTTGAGCCATGAAACTTGGCACAAATATTCTCTACAGGCTCTAGAAGCGTACTAAGAAAGGTTTTTGCAATATTTTCTCTCAAAAGGCTTCAATTCAGTATATTATAAAATTCAAAATGGCGGCCATTTTTAGCTTTCAAAGCTTACTTTCACAAAAAATACAAAACTTTGGGCCGTGAAACCTGGCTCAAATATTCTTCATACGCTCTATAGATGCAGAAAAGAGAGGTTTTTAAAATGTCCTGTCTCAGATGGCTAAAATAAGAGTATAACAGAGTATAATGCCCTGGACGACAGTAACTTGCTAGGACAACTGGACTTTAACATTCCACGACCCAACTCTCGTAGCACTCTTGTGTTTTCCCCTCGCTTCTCTCGCACTAATCTTGCTTACAATTCTCCTCTTAATATAATGTGCAGATTATGTAATGAATATTATCCTTTTGATATATTTAATTTAAGTTTAAAGAATTACGTAACAAGCTTAAAGAAGGAGATTCGGAAATCATATGTTGAGCAGTAGATTTTTGTCGTTAGTAATTTATTTATTTATTGCATGAATATATATGAGTATTTTAAGTGATGATTTGTTACTATTTCTTGCATGTCATTGTTATCTTGGATATTTATTTATATTTGAAGATGAAGATTAACTATTGTTAAGTTTGTTGTCACTAAGTGATTTCAAGATGGTGAAGAAAAAGATGGTCAAAACACAATGAACATTTTGTTATTCCAATTTTTTAATATGAACTTATTCTTAATGCTGTAATGTAATTGGCCTCGGCTGTTTTATAGCATTATCAAATAAATAAATAAATAAATAATAGAGCTAAAGTAGGCCTATAATATAAAATTAAAAGTGGCGGCCATTCAAGTTTTCAAAACGAGATGAGAGACTTATAGAATATTTTTAGGGGGTAGAAGAGGGATGAGATACAATATGCTAAAATAATAAAATTAAAACATTCATTACGGACACCTACTACATATTTATTTGTCAAATGCCACTTAAGCCACATGCGTTCTACAGCCCTCAACCCAAAGTAGTATATTGCATCCCCACTAGGTTTGCTTGGGTGATGTGGATTTCAATTCTAATATTGCACTATTACTACAGTGGAACCTGGATAATTCGAACCTCAAGGGACCAGCTAAAAACTTCGAATTATCCATAAATTCGAATTAAAGAAGTTCTAAAGAATGAGGCCAAAACATTAAAACTTCACATTGTGAATTTAACCTCTTTGTGAAATTGACACTCTAAAAGAATAAATTCATCAACAAACGCTAATTACAAGGGTTCAAAATCAGTAATCATAAAACAGAAATAACTACCCTAAAGTATAAACTACGTACGACGCGACGTACAATACAAAGAAACATTTCTGCTAGAAAAAATACAGTACGTTCTGCTACTTCTGAACTTTATACAGGCTACCAACTTAACTTCGTGCAACATTGACAATTACACGCTCATTGACTTTCCTCTAAAGTAAGTGTTTTATAGGTCCGAGATTTTGTCGACATGGTCACTTCACTTATTTAATGTTACGTAAAAACTTTTTATCACTTAAAAACAAGACACTGCACAAATAAAAATAAAATGCTTAGTTTGAGGGACGATCGAAAACAAAGGAATGCTGCACTGGAATTCGGAAGTTAGTTTGGCTGGTGGGGGAGGGAAGGGGGTCGCAGTGTTGAGTAGCCTTTGTATCGACATAAAAAACTTCGCATCAGGTCTGGCGCATGGCTCGTCTGCTGGGAGCCGTTCTACACAGAATCAAGCGCGAAAAGATTAGTAGCGCTGTCACGGCGAGCGCAACCCTTTTCCGAACCCAGTCAGCGTTCTGTACTGTTTAGTTTACATTATTGGTGTCATTGGTGTCGAGTTACAAGCGATGTTGGGGGTAGGGTGGGAACAAAGAACTATACTACTGGAACGCGCGCTGGGCCTACAGAGCGAGCCGGAATCCGCGGTTGCGTCGGGGGCCTGCAGGCGCCAGGGCGGGGCAGGTACACAGGCCGCGCTAAGGCTCAGGCATTACGATAATGCTGTTGCAGCCTATTGCAGCACTTTAAACGCCTTGTAAACTCTGAAATACTGTATTGTCTTATTTCAAAATGAATGTGTTGCTAACGTTTGATAATTGTTTTAACTAATTATATTTCATATTGATTATTTTAATGCAGAATATTATGACTTATTATAAGATGTTACTGGTAAATTTTACATTTTCTTGAAAATTAGGACTAAAATGTCTAAATATGTATTAGGTAAGATAAAACAATTTTTAAATATAAAATGTACTTTATTTTAAGACAAGTTTTACAGCGTATTTCACAAGCATCAGTTGCTTAATCTACAAGTTAGAAAAAAATTAACGCTGTCAACCTTTGCCTTAAACGCAACTTAGATTTGTTTGTGATTTCAAGTTTCCCGTTTGGCAATGTGATGTGATATAATTAAAAAAAAATTAGCTTCGGATTTGATCAACAATAATTTGTGGCTTCCATGGAATTCGTCATTGCTTAAGTGATTTTTAAAAAAAACGCCTGTGAAATTGTTACATATTCTCAAGGTTAAATCGTTGGTGGTAGCCTTTTTTCAGTTAGCTTGAGTAAATCGATAAAACGTCGTTAGTCGTTTGCATATTAACGATTTTGAAAACACCATAATGTGCCGTAATTACTTTGCCTTTTGATTTAAAATCTGTAAACCTCGTGTGTGATCTAAGGTCATCATCACTTGTATGGAGTAATGAACTACATTCGCGGACGCGCCATCTTCTTGCTCCGTTTTAGCGCCCGCCTGGGTACAAATAAGGTAAAAAATTCCAAATAAGGCATTAAATTAAAGGTCTGAATCTCACAATTACTATGGTACCAATCATAAATGGTTTAGAGGCAGTTTTCACATCGTAACAATCGATAACCTAGAAGCTTGTCCTAACATTCCTTAGTTACTGCAACCACGGAATAAACTTGTAACGTTCCTACAATGTGCAAACTGTCTCTAAAACATATTTATATTTGGTACCATTGTAATTGTGAGATTCATACCTTTAATTTGATACTATAATTGTGTTTTTTTAGTTTACATTGTTTTTGTAAACATCAGTTTAGATTTGACTTTGTTTTTATCCTGGCGCAGCACGGATAAATTCTTTCACAAAAACTAAGTTAATAACCAAACTACGGCTACCATTTAAAAAAAAAATATTATTTAAGAAATTCAATTCCTTAGCAACAATATCCACCGTTTTTTATTTTACCTGACCAAAAAACACAAAAAGTAGCAGCCGACTACTTTTTTCGTGTCAAGTTTTAAAGTTGAATAAAAACTTCTGACGTTTTCTCATGTTTTAAATTAGACAAAAAATTATTTTTGAAATATAATTGATACTATTACCTTTCAAAACTAAAGGACTCCTCACATGCAAAATTTCAACCTTTTATCTTAGTGCTAAGTGGTATAAACTTCGAGTTAAGGCGATAAGGCGGGAAGTCAAACCAGCATATCTACGATGGACGCGCCAGCTTTGTGCCCTTCTTCAGCCCGCGCGTCCCTGGATGCAATCGAAACACACCGCTGCATGCGCCCGGAATCTACAACACGCGGCTTATGGGCAGCGCGCGTTCCAGTAGTATAGTTCTTTGGGTGGGAAGCCTGGGAGGTGGAAGGGATGAGTCATTTGACCATAACCTGACACGGCATAGGTCTGGCGTTAATTTTTTAATGAACATCATAGTAAAACGTGTTTTTCAATGAATTTTTAACTATTTCCAGTCGTGGAATAAAATTCATGTACCTTAATTTGGAACTTAAAAATTTGAATCATCCAAAATAAAATTCGGATTATCCACGATCTTTTAGCATTGTTTGGATACAAAATGCCAGGGACCAAGAAAAATATTCGAATTAAAGAAGATTTCGAATTATTCGAATTATCCAGGTTCCACTGTACAACAATTTTTTACCTTCTCGATAGCTGAATTACCTGATCTTCAATGTGAATCAGAAACATTTTGGAAATAGGTTTTTAGCCAAGGCGTCTACTTTTTCTTATAATTTTCTGGCTATTTTCAAAAACGTGCTCAATTCAGATTGATGTTAAGTCAAAAACCCGCCCTAAGCGTCTTTTTTGCATTATATCCCGGGTTATCCCTCATTCTCTGTATTGGTAAATGGGAAGAAGCTAATTCGTACCATTTGCTAATCATGAGGGAAACATTTTTAGGGGAAACGTTACACCTTCTTATTTCAATCTAGGGTGGAATTACAGAGTAGAATTGTACACCCATGGCACAGACCATTTGTTAGTTATTCTTAAGAATTGCACATGGCCAAATGGTTTTTTTAAAATTATTCATCCTTTCAGCGGGCGAAGCTGCGGGTATATCTGCTAGTTATTATATAAAGTAAAATGTCTCATGGCCCATTTATGCAAATCTTTTTTTGTCTGATTTTTCTCCTGACTTTTTCTGATTTGTCATTTGGTCTGTTTATGATCCCTTTTAATGCCATTTTATTAAAATGTTTCAATCAGTTCCTTAGGGCACTGAAATAAAACTTGAAATGAAAAAAAAAATTTGGTTTATGCCTAAAAAAGTTATAAAAAGAAATTCCAGTTATTTGTTTTTGTGAAATGGTTTTTTGTGCTTGGTTCTTTTATGCATACTAACGTTCAGACATTTTGTATAAAGACAAATTTAAAACTAAAAAAGTGAACAAATTTATTCCAAAGACTTGTACATATTAATTATAAAATTAAAGCTAAAAATCCTGCATTTTCATCAAGATATTTTAATCTCATTGTAAGATTTTAATCTCATTGTGAGCCAAAGTGGTGCTTGGTCCACTTATGCATATAGCCGTCCAAATGAGGTTTAGACCTTTGTCGTTGTATAGATGAAATGTTCTTTGGACTTAAAACAGTGAAGTCCAAATAATTCAAAACGATCGATACAGGATCTTATTGTTTGCTATTTACAACATAGTCATTTATTTGACTTGACATTTCATTTTTAAATAGCCATTCATTTCAAAAGAGAATTCAATGTAAACAAAAAATAAGGCCAAATGTGAATTTTAAACAAAAATTAAACATAAAAAACATATCACATAAACCATATTTGTAAGGTTTATGTTACTTACTGCGTCAATTGATCCTTGTAGTAAAAAAAACTACAGCCGTTTCGTGCTACATGAGCACATCATCAGGTTGATGAAGAATGTTGTTAGCACATCTCATCCACGATGAGGTTGTCAGTAGTATTAAAATTCTTCAGAACACAAAGAACATGAAACACACACGAAAACGAATACAACATTGAATGTTGAAAACAAAAACTTGGCCAAGTAATCAGTCATGAGGCGCATTACCGGTAGCTGAAATATGATCTGGATGCTTTTTTGATGCCCTATAAATCTCGAATTCTTCTATGGTGTCCATTTGTCTGTCTTTATTGCACAAATGCAATAAATTACTGTGTATATCTGTGTAGTTATGATTGGAATTTATTATATGGTTAGCAAAAGCGGATTTGGTGTTTTTCTTTGGCAAGTGCTCTTTAAACCTGGTAGTGAAGGAACGTGCGGTCTGGCCTATTTAAAAACTCGGACAGTCATTGCATTGGATTTTATAAACACCTGCTCAGAGAACGAAGAAAACACCGTGCGTCATAGTAAATGTTTACTTTGTTGCATCGTGTTTTTTTCGTTCTCTGAGCAAGCCAGATAAGCTCTGGACGTTTAAAAAGCAACCTGTACTTTGTTTTTTGCCATTTCATTTCTCAAGATGTAGATGAGTGCAGCTCCGTATTCCGCACAAACATATTTTTTGGCTTCCGATTCTGGGTTCTCTTTTATTTTATTTTTCTGTTATTTTATAAGTTTATCAATGAGGGAACATTTATAGCTGTTGGAGACTGTGATGTGTTTTATAATATTTATTTAAGTTTTATAGTTTTTTTTGGAGAAAGTGGGATGGGTAGCAGCCTACGTACAAAGCTATTGTAAGCAGTAATTTTGTGGTTATGAGGGTGGTGTGATGAAGAATGAATCGTCTGGTCTGTTGTGGTAGGTTTTCTGTAGATTTTAAATTATAGGCTGTGGTCTGTTATAGTGATGGTTATGTCCAAAAAAATTATGAACTTGTTTATTTCAGTTTTGAGGGTGAATTTTAGTTTATGGTGAATGCTGTTGAAATATGTGATTTGTCTTTCATTGCTGTTGAATAGGACAAATGTGTCATCCACATATCGACTGTAGTGTATTATCTTCTCTTTGTGACGGTTGGAATTCGACCATAAAAACTTGTTTTCAATGTTATTAAGGAACAACTCTGAAAGAATACTGGATAGAGGAGAACCCATGGCTACCCATGGATGAGGAGAAGTCATGACTCATCAGCCCACCGGTACTGCGCCTCGTGATGGATCTCTTGGTCAAGTTTTTGTTTTAAACGTTCAATGTCGTATTCGTTTTCGTGTATGTTCGTGTTTCGTGTAATGTTTTTTGTGTTTTAAAGAATTTTAATACCGTTACTATTGACAACGGATATGCTAACAGCGTTCTTCATCAACCTGATGATGTGCTCATGTAGCACAAAACGGCTGTAGTTGTTTTTTACTTCAAGTATCAATTGATGTAGCAGGTAATATAAACCTCTCATTAATGCAATATTTGATCCAGAGGCTAACCCATCATGAAACCATAATTATCACTAAAAACAACATAAAAGTATAACACTTATATCTTCAGGTGATGTAAATGTTTGTTTAAACTTACACCAGTTTAACATACATAGTACCAATGCAAATTTCAAGCAGGCGTATATGGCTCATGGGATCACACGTGGAGCAACTCTCTGGCACGTTCCAAAAGCACAATGCATTTACGGTCATAAGCGTACACCCCCCCCCCCCCCACACACACACACACACACATATAAAAGTTTATTTTCGTAGCCGCTGACCAACAACAAAAGTACAAATGAAAATTATTTTTTACTATTTTCTAAAATCGAACCTCTACTCACAAGTCATTTAAACAAATTTTCTTCAAGTAAGCAATAATACCCCCGTTGCAGCAGACCTGCATACTCAGCGAATTTCAAAGGAAAAAGAACATATTTCAATCCAAGATAGTGAGATTTAACATGTTTTTGTAAGCTCCATAAGAATAACATGGAGAATGAGTGTGTAGGTTTACTGCAACAGGTCCGTTAAAACTGAGTGGTTTTAATTCAATATTTCGTAGATCTGAACTAGGAGAAACCATATAGCAACTTTTATCAAGATTTGTCAAAAAATAAGGAAGATATAGAATTTTTTATTTCCTATAAGGATAACATGGGGAATGAGTATGCAGGTTTGCTGCCACAAAAATAGAAATTTCGGGGGTTTTAGACTAAAATACATTAGATCTAATCTAGATGAAGCCACAAACCAAGTTTTATTAAGATATTTTGAGAAATAAGCGAGATATAGAATTTTACTTATTTCCCATAAGGTTAACATTGGGACAACGTACTGTGTTTACCACTTACAATATCTCGGTAACCAATGGACATAGAGAAATGATTCAAAATACTAAATTGTTTGTTTTTCCGAGCTGAATTCAATGGTGCTAATTAAAATTGGATTATTTTGATTTTTATATGTGAAAACCCCAAAAAACCCATTTTTGGGTGGGTTTATCCCCCTTTACCCCCCCTTCCAGTGGTCCAATCAGGCTGGTTTTCGAACTCATCCGAATAATTGCTACTTTACACGCCTATGCCAAATTTCATTCCGATCGGACCATTTTTGCGAGCGCTATCGTGCCTACAGACATATATATATATATATATATATATATATATATATATATATATATTTTTTTTTTATAAGCATAAAGTTCACTGTGGAGGGCTGCTAAAGTTATTAATGTAAGAGAAAATAAATAGAACTGAGCACCCTTTTTTTGACTATTTTTAATAGCTACATGTTTCGGCCCTATCTTTCATTCAGGCCTTGAAAAGTAATAACAAAACATCTATGAAGAGCAACTTTGCTGAACATTTGTTAAATACAGGCCATAATTATAAAAATATCAATGAAAATATGAAAATTCTAGAAGTAATGACCAAGGGGAATGAGATGGATTCTAAAGAAGAATACCTGATATATATGGGCCATAGGCAAGAACAAAATAAAATTATGAATAACCACATACCAGCAAGAAACCCCATATATGAGAAAGCAATGACCATAAAGAGATGAAACATCCCAAAATACCTCTACAAAAAAAAAAAAAAACAGATGATATAAAGAATTATTTATTTATCACTATAATAAAAATATTTTGTTTTTGTTAGGTTAGATATAGCTTGAAAATGGCCCAGATAGGGCCGAAACATGTAGCTATTAAAAATAGTCAAAAAAAGGGTGCTCAGTTCTATTTATTTTCTCTTACATTAATAACTTTAGCAGCCCTCCACAGTGAACTTTATGCTTATAAAAAAAAAAAAAAAAAATATATATATATATATATATATACAAATTTGAACGAATGGTGTTTTTGGTATCTGGGGGCACCAAAACGAAAAGTTATGATGGTCCCGCGCTTAGGTCTTACCATGAGACAAATGGTAATAGCTTCTTCCCTATAGGGGAAATTCGCTAAAATGAAATACATCTTTACTGTCACAAAACATCTCTCATGTCTGCTGGCAAAACCGGTGTCATTGTCATATTCTTAGCATAAAAAATTAACACAACATATTAATAAAAACCAAACTAGCAAAGGTAAAAAAAATACAGAACTTACAATGGTATAATTTTTCTTATCCGTATTGTCAGCAAGATAATCTTAAATTGAATAGTAATTTTTTTTCAAAAAGACAAACTTTTAACTTTTTTTAAAAATTTTTCCGTGCTATTAATATTTTGCATATTAGCAGACAGACTGTTGTAAAGTCTAAGACTCATATAGTATAGTGACCTTTCAAACAGACAGAGGCAATGTCTTGGATACTAATTGATTTTTGAAACGTGTTTTGTAATGATGATCAGATTGATTTTCAATGTAATACTGATAGTTGTTTTTTTAAAATACCCCCGTCGCAGCAGGCCTGCGTACTCAGCGAATTTCCATAGGATTTATTTTGTATATGTGAGCATTCAACTTGTTTGAAGGAAAGTATCATTTGAATACATTAAGTAAATAATATACTAAAAACACATATGTAATCATTCATGAGCTTTAAACATGAGGAAAATTAACAAAGAGACCATATTGGTTTTCATTAGTAATACATACACTTTTGTATGTTATATAATTCTTAGTCTTTCAATTTTTAATAACTGTAATCCTATTATAGAATATAAATGTCAACAAACATATAACCAATGAACTCAAAACAAACAAATAATTTAATCTCATGAAAAAATTCAATCATATGGTCAATTTTATAGTAATTAAAACATCCCTGTTGCAACAGGCCTACATCTCCAGCCAATTTCAATAAAACATATTATCAATCCTCATAATTTTAAACATATCATATATTATGCTACATTTTCAGGCAGTTTAGACCAAGACATCCCCCCCCCCCCTTTACAAATGCTCTTACTTTCTTTATTAAATTTAAAAATAATTTGTATTTTTTGATATAGTATATATTTTCTGCAAAATCTTGATCAATGAACTCTTAACTATTCAAAATAAACACAAATAAAATATTCTACACCTGCAAATTTAATCATATGTTCAGAATTGTATTTTTTAAAAACATCTCAAATCAGGGTGTCTATACTTTTTGGAGGGAAAAATTAAAAACAATATTGGACAACGTACTGTGTTTAGCACATCCAATATCATCCAATATCTAAGCAACGGATTGACGTAGAATAATAATTCAAAATGCTAAGTTGTTTGTTTTTTTAAGCTGAATCCAATTTTGACAATTAAGTTAAAAAATAATTAGTAAAAAGGTGTTAAATCTTGAAAATAAATTTTATTTTGTGAAAAAAACCTTCTTAGAGTAAATCAATCTTGCTGGTTTTCGAACTCGAAATCATGAATGACGCTTTACACGTTTGTTCCAAATTTCATCAAGATCGGACCTTTTTTACAAAAGTTATCGTGCCTACGGACAGGTATATATATATATATATACATATATATGAAAATGAACGAACAGTGTTTTTGGGGTCTAGGGACCTCAAAATGAAAAAATAACATGGTCCCGGGCTTAAGTCTCACCGTGCCGCCTACGGTAATAGCTACTTCCCTATAGGGGAAATTCGCTAAAACCAAAACTTTGAAAAGTTGGTAAGTTGGGAGTTGTTATGGTAAGTTGTTTATTTTTACTATATTAATTTTTAACATTGGTTTTTTTAGTATTTAATCATTATTATTACATTAATTTCATATGAGATAAATCATTTGGCTTAACAAAGAGGTTGGACGATGAACCTTTCATATTTCCTGAATAGTTTTCATCTTCTTTTGTCTAAGAAGTAGTAAAAAATCATGCAAAGTTTATTTGTTATACAATCATTGAGTATGAGCCGTCTTTTTATTCTTTGACTGGGCGAAGGTTTGTCACCCTGTGCGCTGTGTGCCTGTCATTCTGTCATCCACTCCCCTACCACAATACTCCACCCGTTTTTGTCTAGCCGACTTCTGCAGTGAGCTTACGAGTGTGGGACTGATATTTGAAGGCCACAGGCAACAGCCAATGACATCGTTGCGTGGGTGCGGGTTCCATAGTTTTGGTCCCCGAAACGTGAGCTCCCTAGAGTATAGTACAACTATCGGTATGAAGCGCAAGAGAGAGGGAAATTTCACTTAATCATCTTATGCCAGCGCCAGGCATGTTCCTCATGTAAACAAACAAAAATCCACGAGCTTAGTCCGCAAGATCCCGCCAGGTATATCGGCTGGAGCATTTAGTTTTTTTGTTCAAATGTCGTTTCCTATATTGGATGAATAATTTAGTTTGTTATTGTTGTCTGCTAGAAAGTTTATTGAGTTTAACCTGCAAGTTGCAGTCTAAAATACCACGAGAATGGGATTTACAGCGAAGAAACAGCAAGAAAAGTAGGAGAGTTGAAAATAACACACTTGTTTTTAACTGTCTATTTTTTAACAAATAAAACAATAACTGCAATGGTTTTGAGGTAAACATAACAAGATTTTCCTCAACAGTCACATGTTCAAAATATAGATAATATATAATGTTGAGTTTTCCTGCAAATTTACCTTGAAAATCACAAATAAACTAAGCTTTTTAATGCTGTATATTATCAAGGTTTGAAGGCTCAAAAGCCCACCTCTAAATACCAAAAACCAAAAATTGTCCGGGGTAGGGCCCCCAGACCCTCCGCTAGTATGGGGGGTGTTCCATACCTCCTGGTAGGTCGTGCCCCCCAAATCGATGGTTTATGCAACGCCTCTGGTTATGGTTCCTCTCGACTCATCGGGTGTTTCAGGCAAGCTAGGAACTCAGTCAGGAAATGGTAGTAAACTTTAGAATTGTTTTTTCAAACCATGTTTATATTCATGTTTAGTTGTAAACAGAGTGAATTGAGTTTAATCCAGCCAATCAACGCATAGCACCACTGTTCTGAAGATTCATAGTTAGGTATGGTAGTTTATAACATTGATCAATCTCTCACACTTCTGTCATAAGGTGGTTCTGTTTTACAGTATGATTGTGCATTGCTAGAGTCACTCAGGCTGGAGAAGCCATGCTCCTACAGTGGAGGCAGTGCTATGGCTTTCAGTTTCTATTACGGATATTTGAAGCTCATCACCCCAGGTAACAGTCTTTAGAAATATTCCTGAATAGTTTTCATCTTCTTTTGTCTAAGAAGTAGTAAAAAATCATGCAAAGTTTAAGCTTTAATAGAAATCATAATGTTTTAAGCTGTATAATAAAGGTAAAAATAAAAAGAATTGCCTGTTAAATGTGAAATTTTTTTGAAAATATCTGTTACAACCGAACTAAACTCTCCTTTTACTAACTAGTTTAGTGTAGAAAATTGGCTTTATGTAACACTTACAAAACTTTGAAGCATTAAGTGATTTAATCTAAAAAGTAGGCTTTAAAATATACTTCGACTAGCAGTTGCCCGTGGCTTTGCTCACAGTAAAAACTGTAACTCCCGCTGCCTGAATGAAGATGGGGCCACATACTGAGTTAATGATTAAACAGATAAGGTACAAAAACGAATGACGACTTAAATTTAACTAACTAAACTAAATTTAACTTTTATATAGTACATATCAAGGTTCAGTTAGATAGTGAAGTGACACAATCTAACTGGAATATTCCAGGCAACGATGAAGAGTTAGGTAATCAGGTAATCAGGTATCATTTAAAAAATCAACAAAACAACCATAAAACCATTATGAAAGTAACCAAATAATAAATCAGCTGTAAAATCGTATCCGTATGTGAAGCTGAACCACCTGCTTGTTGAATGAACATTGAAAATTGGACAAAAGATCATCCATTCCACTTGCGTAGGCAAATTTGTAAACTTCGACCCCGCCAAAACTCCTTAAAACTTCGAATTAAAAAAAACGTACTTAGGGGATGCTTAGGACCTTAAGATCGTCCATGCAAAGGTCCAAGGTTCTAAGTCAAGTCGTTTGGGCTGTGCAGTGATAGGTCAGTGGTATTGGACAAATATAAAGAAGATGGACTTTCATTAACCAGAAAGATGTTTTCAGGAATCCTTGAAGTCCGCAGGTCTGCTGCGACTGGAGTTATTCTTTTGCTGCCCCCCGCAGGAGGTATTTCTCTTTGGCCTCCCTGTACTATACATGTGAGCAGATTCAGCGCCCCGCCGATAAAGGCCTCAAGGGTGCCACTGCCCTGGGAAGGCTTATGCCCAAAATCCTTGAATCTGCTCGCTTGCATGGTATATAGTGGCCCTTAAGCAGGAATGTAAATATTTCCGTCACAGCAGACCTTGCGTACTTAGAGAATCCTAAAGCAGTTTTCTGTAAAACATAGAAGTTGCCTTAATTTGATGTCAAAAAAATTCTAAGGACTTTAGGGTCTATCTTGAACGGTTGCAGCAGACCTCCAGATTATGTGTATGACCTTATTTTATTTCTTCCATAAGAATAAATTGGGGAATGACTATTGCAGGTCTGCTGCAATAGTAACGCAAAAATTTGGTGGTTTCAAAACAATATCAGGTGAATCTAAACCAAAAAAGCCACATACTAAGTTTTATCAAGATATGTTGAGTAATAACCGAGATATAGAATTTTTCTATTGGGACAATGTACTGTGTTTTCAGCTTTGAATATAGTTTGAATAGTGTTTTTTGCTTCTGGGAGCTCCAAAATGAAAAGTTATCATGGTCTCGGGCCTAGGTCTTGCCGTGAGACCTATGGTAATCGTTTATTCCTTTAGGAAAATTCGCTAATTCCATCAATGAAATTCGCTAAAAGACAAAGGCAAAGTCTTTTCTAATGTTGTTGATAAAATAAATGGTTTAAATTATTAGCTCTTTCAATAACAGCTGTTACAGGGAAGAAAGGTCTCATAAAGTATCTCTAGTCAGTGATTTATTTTATGTTCTATTCCTGACAGCTGATTTCACATTATTCTAAATTTCTTGCTTTTTACAACTGTTTAAATATAAACATTTCATCAATTTGTATTCTGCCATAAGGATATCATGGGATCTTTAAGAGGGTCCTGATGGCAGAGTCAGATCAGGATGAAAACCATTTAGTTGTCCTATTTTATGCCTAAAGAATGAGTGTACAAAATTCCAGCCTTCTAAGTGTATGGGAAATAGGAGAATTAATGAGTGAGTGAGTTCTACGAGTGAGTCACTGAGGGCTTTGCCTTTTATAGGTACTGATTTTCAGTTTTATTTTTTTTAACATGAAATGATTAGCCAATATAGTAGACGAATATGATAAGTAAAATTGATGAAAGATTTTTATGGATTGCAATTCAAGGACTTAATTACATTAAAACAATATGAATATTTCATTATTTTTCACAAAAACCCACTCAACTCGACAGTCAAGTTGTTAGCTTGTTACTTGTTACCCATCAAAAACCACTCCTTGTTGTTTAACCCCTTAAGCGCCGAGTAATTAGCCCCCGCGGTTTTTAGTAGCGCACAGTTTAATTACAGTAATCAACATGAAAACACCGGGTTTTCATCTCAACGCGACTAGCAAAGACGAATGGTTCGCGTTCTGCGATACTGCAGAACTCGTGGTGTGGACGTAGTTCCAGAAAAATCCACTAGAGTGCAGCACCAAACGGTCTGCAACTCGTCAGGGTCAACTGTACAGTCTTAGCAGGAAAAAAACCTAGCAGAACAGTTGTACCAACATAAATAAGCTGAGAACGTCAAATCCGAGTAATCTCAGGCATGGCGGTCAACGAAGCAAGGGTGACGCACGAGATATCTCGTGCGTGGCGGAGCGCGCACAGAATATTACCACGAGCTAACTTGTGCGCGTTGGTTAAGGGGTTAAAAGATGTGTAAGCTTAAATATGTCTTTTAAGGGTCTCCAGTCAGTGTGGTGGCTGGAAATCCAACAACTTTATATAAACCTGCTGACAATGCCTTTCAATGTAATAATTTTCAATGAAAATAAAAATATGGTTTGCTCATTTTAGTGTCTGCGCTACAATAGCTGACCTCTGGACCAGCTGTTTCATGATTCTTTTGAAGGGATTTTAAATTATTTTCAGATATTTTTCAGTCCCCCGAAGAATGAAGGATAAATTTTGATAAAATATAAATGAAATTATCCCCGAACAAACCTCTAGCTCAGGATAATAGTCACTTATATGGAACAAGACATGAGCTTGTTTAGATTTTTACCTTTTTTTTGCCTGAAGGTCTTGCAGTATTTGGTGTAGCTGATGCACATTTCGCCGCTCAGTGCGACATCTCCATGGTGTTATCTTCTTATTAACTATACATATATACATTATTTTCACTGGACACTTAAGAGTTTATTCATTGTTACACTGCACTATCGTGGTTGCTGTTGTGCGATGACGGTGCGATCGACGGGTTGTGTAATTGTTCACATTATCGGAGATGCGTCCATTCACTGATGTGTCCGATGAATGACTGCCAAGGCCAAGGGTTGTAGTCGTGGGGGGCAGGGGTGAAATTATTTTGTTTGTTTTGAATCGGCTTTCACTTTTGCGACGTTGCCATTTCTGTGCGATTTTACTTTGCATTCCTTCAATGTTTTGGATTAGTTTGAATAGAACTGAGCTATGGTAATCTTCCTTCTTATTTAGTAGGGTATTTGGTTTAGTGTTCATATATGTTTGTTGAATTCATAATTTTGTTGGACTATTGTATGGGGCTTTGAATTTGTTTTATTAAGAAAAAGATAACCCCATGAAGATGCCGCACATAGCGGTGAAATGTGCATCGGGTATAACAAATACTGCAAGTCCTTCAGGCAAAAAAAGGTAAAAATCTATTTAATTCAGGTCTTGTCACTGAGTTTGAATAACATTAGCTTGTTTAGAGTTCAGGTATAGGTATTCTGGCTCATAGAGTAATTATAAAAAAGTAACAAAATTGAACTTAGCCTAACTCTGTGATTAATACTTAAATAATTAATTATTTTAAGTGATGCTGAAGTGGTATTGTTGTTTTGGCAAGCTGTATGTGAGAAAGCTATATGTGCTTTACCTGAGATTAAACAAGTCAATGTTAGACTTCTTGGTTCAGCACTCTACCCTTAATTTCAATATCTGGTTTCTATTTACTAAGCTAAGATTATTGATTTGTTCTACTGTTCCTTTCAGGGTTATGTGATAGAATCAATCACTTTCGAGATGAGGAAGGAATTAACGATGAGCTTATTCCAGAAAAGAAACTATTTATTCTGATTCCTTCATCGTCGTTCATTTTTGACAAGCTGGAAGGATATCAGCAGTGTACCAAAACAAAGGATCTCACAGTCAAAACTGTTGATGATGTATGTATTTCATCTGAAATGTCTAGTGAATGGTAAGGTAAAGGTCTAATAGTGACAAAGGTAACTATTTATTTTTTGGTAATTTCATGAACATCCGGTGATTTGAAACTATTTGAACTTCCTAACCAAATTGAAGAATCTATCTATATACTTAATACAATAATGGTTTTCTCTGTAACATCCCTTTTTCAGTCGTCCTACTTAACCGATTTTTACGATTGAGGTGTCATTTTAAAGTTTACAAAGAAGTGCACCAGCGACTGTTAATTAAAATGGGCATTTATTTTACGGCTTTGACCCCCAAGCCTTTGATTTATTTCTAATGGGCGCTTTCAATGCTCCAGTGCTGACCAACTTGCATCATAACGGTTTGAAAATGTGATTGTAATTTAAAAGCTTTTTATCTTGAGACAATTTTTAACCAGTCACTTTGTAAAAAAAAAATTATTTTCTGCAACTGTAAACAAGATCCAATACAGCTTAATTAATTTGGGCAGCTTTTATTGGTAATTGTAGCCAAATTGAGGCAGATAAATCAGTCTTTATGGTCAAGATCCACGATCGACAGATTATAAATTTATTGTAAATTGAATCCTGAAACAGAAAAAAGGAGAAGGCATAGAGAAAAACGAGTTGACGAGATGAGGGAAAATATGCGTAACCTTCGGCAATAGAGAACTGCTGAGAGTAAAAGACTAAATTGAAAATCAGAAAAAAATATTAAAATGCGCAATTTGGGCTTCCTAGAAAAACTTCTGTTATCCCACTGTTGTGCCAGAAGACAACCAAATACTTAGTGCTTGGGTGATGAACGATATTGTGATTTTGTTCTGTTAGGCCTTTGTTTATTTAGATTAGACCTGTAAATTTAAATGGAAAAGGTAAATTTGATAATAGAGGTAAGTTTAAAGCCAATTCGTTATACAATTCGTTCTAACTGTAGGGGAGTTTCTCATAAACAGAATTAATATTAAAATGCACAATTTGCACATGGTGCCCGTAATATATATATATACTTATTATCCCAAAGTATATATTCTTATTGTTCAAAATTATAAGCCTCTGTTTGACAAGTCGATTCTTTGTGTCAAAATTGTGGGCGTCTGGCAAGTCGTAGAAAGATGGGTTAAAGGTCTCTATTCCGTGATGGCGGGAAAAATACTGAAATTGCTTGAAATTCACCAGAAAACGAGAAATAACGTAAAATATCTGCCATTCAAGTAGCATTTGGATCTAAAAATGTCTGCTTTGTTTACATAAAACATGTGATCCTTATACTTGGTTTAAAACCACATGATAGATGTTGATATGTAATATGGTTTATTTAAAATTTAGCTTTGAATGTAGGTTGAACCTACTATAAGAAATAACTGTTTTTTACTTTAGAATTTTCTCATTTTGTACTTTAGGGGCTTTAACATACTCACTATTTTAAAAACATAAAGAATTACATACGTCTATTTTGTTTACATTAGTAGTCGTAGATGCTGATTTAAAGCCAAGTGATTGGTAATATTAACTCAATCGATAATCGCGGACTACAGGTATAGAGATACTTAGCATTTTTAAGGTCTATAGCTCTGACGAGTTTTATGTTAGGTCGGGAATGGTCATACTTTTGGCCAAGCAACAAGAGTGTGCTGCAGTAACAGGGATTGAGTGTAGTGTGGCTTTGATTGAGTGCAACATCAACTTTAAATTTGGCCAATAAAAGTACATTGAATCTTGAATATACAAACACAAAGCAGCATTTACTCCCGGGTGACCATAAAAACGTGTGTGACGTAATGTAAAATCCTCAATATTAACTATTCACTAAGCTGGTGGTCTCCAAACCTAACTCCCGTATGGGGTGGAGCAAGAGGCTCTAACGAGGAGCGTGGAATCATCAATGAGAGATCATTTTCTGATTTCGTTCTTACCTATATGTCTATGGGGTAAAAAATTTAGCTTTAATTAGAAGTTTTCATAATAAGTACCCTTTAACCGTACAATATACACTTTTGAACAGCTAGAGGCATCATACGAGCTTGACGATGTTATGATGATGTCACAATTTGTTTGTATTTTTGTGTTCAATCTCATGCCTTTCCTTTAGAAGTTCTTAAAACCATTTTCATATGTTTAATTAAAAACAAAGTGAACTGGGTTTGTTTTGAGATTGACGGATAGTGCCACTTTTCCAGGGATTCAGCCCTTTACTATACTTAAGTTGTGCCCTTTCTTAAAAGTCTGAAACATACTAGCAAATGTCAAAATACCTTTAACACTACGCATCAAACGTTTAATAAATACTACAGATGGTTAAATATCTTACATTAAATATTCAGCATTGATGATTCATTTTTAGGGGCTTTTGCCCCTACAAGCCAATCACTATTATAGTTGCACTATTAATTTCATAAGACGATTCTTTGTGTCAAAATTTTAGGCGTCTGGCAAGTTGTAGAAAGACGGGAGAGGGCTCAAATTAATTGTCTCTATTCCGTGATGGCGGGAAAAATAAAAAAATTGCTAGAAATTCACCAGAAAACGAGAAATAACGTAAAATATCTGCCATATAAAAAGCATTGGGATCTAAAAACGTCTGCTTTGTTTATATAAAACATGTGATGCTGTTACTTGATTGAAAACCATGTGGTAGGCTAGATATCAACATAAGGTAGATTTAGTTTGCTGTGAAGGTATTTTGTACTATAATAAATTAGGATTTTTTAAATTTTCCCTCCTTATGGGCTCTTAGCCCCTTCAAGCCACTAGTTTTACATTATACCATTTTTGTACCTTTTTTTTACTGTTCGGTCTATATTGACAAGATATCTCAAAAATGTCTTTTGTATGGATAACTTAGTTTTTCAGTGTTTTTTTTGTTTTTTTTTGTTTTTTTTCAGAAATTTACTCATCACACGCAGGACAGAGGTCTGGTTAAGGGGCGAACATATAAAAATACTATGTACATTGTAGAATATGGTGAGAGAGAAAAATATTATATCCTTCTTGAAGGTGCTACTCCCATCAAAACCTTCTATGAAACATGCAAAGAACATAACGAGTTTGAAAGTAAGTATATATTTGCTAAAGTTTTTTGTTTACATTGGACTTTGTTTACATAGTCTTTTATTTACATTGGACTGTTTACATTGGACTGATTCCTTGTTACTCACAGCAATGGAGTGATATTAAAATTTAAGTTAAAATTGCAAGATCAATGAATTAATTTATTTTAACATAGTAGACCTACGTGGAGGGTAAATTAAGTAGAATTTTACTCTTTCATCAGACAGAAGTTTCATCTGTTTACCTCTATTTTGTTATTTTTATGTATTCTTAATCATTCTTAATCATGTACCTGTAGCCCAGCTAGCAAATAACAATATAGAGTGGCTGTTCCGGTAAGGCGATGTACAATGTATGCGAGCTTACCCGCCATATTGGACAGACCCCGAGCAGTAAAGACGCTCTTAAAACAGCTACAATTTTAATTCTCACGCTTCCATTCAACCTTTGATTTAGTATAATTTGGATTGAGATAAAATTATGAAACTTGGCATAAATATAAACTATTAGCCTCTTATGGTGATGGTATAATTTAAAATATTAATAATAAGCTCCTTATATTTTAAATAATTGATTAATTTTGATAACCTTGTGAGCTTGAAATCATGACATGAAAAAGTTGGTCGGCTGCTACTTTTAGCGAATTTCCCCTATAGGGAAGAAGCTATTACCGTAGGTCTCATGGTAAGACCTAAGCCCGAGACCATGATAAATTTTAGTTTTGGGGCCCCCAGAAGCATAAAACACCATTCATTTAAATTTGTATATATATATATATATGTCTGTAAGCACGATGGTGCTCGGAATGAAATTTGGCACAGGGGTGTAAAGTAGTAATTATTCGGATGAGTTCGAAAACCAGCCCGATCGGACCACTGGAAGGGGGGATAAAGGGGGATAAACTCCCCCAAAAATGGGTTTTTTGGGGTTTTCACATAGAAAAGTAAAAATAATCCAATTTTGGTTAGCACCATTGAATTCAGCGCAAAAAAACGAACAATTTGATATTTTCAACCATTGCTCTATGCCCATTGGTTACCGAGATACTGAAAGTGGTAAACACAGTACGTTGTCCTAGTGATGTGGGCCGGAAATATTCCCAGTGGGAAGGAACTTATAAAATGCGAATATTTCCCAGGCCCGGAAATTTTGACAAAAAGTGGGAATTTATGGGAATTTTAAAAAATCTTTTAAAATGGTAAAAATTTTTATCAATATCATTCAAATAACACCCAGCTAACATCATATTTGGAAAGAAATATTCTTTCCTATGCCTATGATGATTTCAGTTGTGTTTACTTTCATACTTTCGAAGGTAAAAAAACCTCAGGTAATCAGGACCTCAGACCACCCGACCAATCTCATTTTAAACAACCACAACATACATACAAATAATTCACAACAATGTAAATATAACCAGCTTAAAGTATATGAAATATAAGAGCCCCAGGGTTATTTATTACAAATTAACCTCTAGGAAAAATCAAAAGTTGTATTTAAGTAATTGTAAACTACGAATAAACTCAAATGATTATGTTGGAGATGAGTAGCCTATGTTTCCTTACAAGGGACCAAAGAGACGCCCCTTGGGTACTACCCTTTACCTTTTTAAGGGTAGTTATTACCTAAATAAATTCTAAAAACTAACAATCCTAATATTATTAAGTAAAATTTTCTATATTATCCGGTTTGGTGTACACTCTATTCTCTATTTTATTCTTATCCATCCCCCCCCAAAGCCAAGTTCTGGTTATGCCACTATGTAAATGTTCGCCCCTTTCCCCCCATAAGGGGTAGATTGGGGGTAAGTCGAAATATTTAGATGTAAACCCCTATTGAATTATACATAATTTTAAAGGTCATAATCAAAGAAAAAGAAGGCACAGACAAGAGGTCTCTATGTCAATCCTATCAAAAGTTATGGCAGTTCAAAGTTTTGATTGTTTGAAAATCAAATGAAATCCATACTTACGTAAATATCGAAGGAATAATGATTATTCATGTGAAAAAAGAGGAAAAATACCATGATTAAATTTAGATTAACTGCTCAAAATGTCCACCATTCACTTCCAGGAAGAAGTAAAGACTGGACTCAAATGCCTGCCTCACATTTGCCAATATTTCTGGTGTGACTAGCTGGATCATTCCAAATATGTGTTTTTCGTGAGCTCTCCTACACCTTTATTTTGGACCTAGCCTACATCTTTATGACCAAGGTGTCAAATTGCTATAAATTTTGTGAAGATTTCATGAATATAGTTTATTTTCCTTTAGGTGTACAGGTTTTGCATCATCGGTCATTTATTTTACATCTATTTCTTATGGAAGGAATATTCCTTAAGGTATAAAAAACAAGATATAAAACTAGTGTTCTATTTTTGGGCATCACCCACCTTAAGGTTTTTTATGTGGCGTTGCTTCCAGTAGTTGTTGTCCTCTTGTCAGTTGTTAAAATAAAAAAAATTAACAACTGACAAGAGGACAACAACTACTGTCGTCGCTGGAAGCAACGCCGTATAAAAAACCTTAAGGTGGGTGATGCCCAAAAATAGAACAAAAATATTAGACCCTGCCTACTAGCATGTCTTATACGCAAAGGATAAAACTAGTGGTTATCTTGTAAATGGTTGGACCAAATTGTATATTTTATATAATTTTCTTATATAAAATTAAATCTACTTTCATTTTTAAATTTAATCTAGAATACCAAAAGTAAATAGGTTTCGAAATATTTAGGAAACCTAACGATTGTACCTAAAATCCAAGCTGACGACCATTTGCCGACCACCCATCTTCGGGGCTTTTGGGCATGTTAAAATATACTTTTAGGAGGACATTTTAAAGCAGTTTCCAGACATATAATGTTCAACTTTTCAGGCAATTTTTGGGTGCAAATTGACTGGGCTACTGATAGAATATTTTTTTATGAAAGAATGGTTAATTTTATTTCCTTATGAATGGTTAATATAATAAAAATTATAGCCTATGTATTTCTGTACAGAATTGTTTGGTAATATCTCAAGAGTGAACATTGCTAAAATTTAATTTTAGAAACAATCACATTTATGACCTCTTTCACAGGACACAAGAAAGAAGTAATAAGTTCTTTCTACATTACTTTGAGAACACTTATTCGTAAAAATAAGGAAATGAAAGATGTAGTAAAGTTGATTTATTACGACGGTAAGTTTAATTTTATTAAAATCTAATATCTCAAAACTATAAGACGAAATAAATTATTTTATCTATATTATTAAAAGAATTTCTGGGATTTTGTACAGAGTAAATCAACCTCTAGAAATTGATTTTTCTACACATATTTGGTATTAAATTAGAGTTCCGGCCAAATCATTAGGCGGGTGAATGAGTGCGCTGCTGGTGTTCAAAATATGTTTTTGGCCAATTATTTAACCATCTGAAGTTATAGACAGTTGTGATCTTTGTTTATGTTCTCCAAATCAGCTGACTAAGTTCTCCAAAAATACCCAAATAAATGGGCCTCTATCTGTTGGAAATATGTTAAACTACTTAACTGTGTAGAGGAGCTGAGGTGTCTGTAACATCAAGTCATTTATACAGCTAGAGTTTCCATTTTTGCCACACGCCTAATGATTTGGCCGGAACCTTAAAGCTATTGCTCTCTAGATGTGCCTTTTGCGGGTTTGGCAAATATCTCATGAAAAGCCTTCACACACGAGACTTTAGAAATTCCAGCGAAAGTGCTACTACCTTTGGTAGGACCCATGAACTTTTCCCAATTCACATTTTCTTATAACAAAACAGATGATCAAGATTTGAGGTAGTATCAGAGATATACCACAGAATGCTAGGCTAGCAAAAGTCAGTTAACATTATGAGTTTGATTTCTTAAAATAATGATGTTTTTTGACAACAGAAAATAAGGAAGAGTATTTGCCCTATTGAAACTGAGACAAACAGTCTGTAATATCTTAATTCACTGTATTTCTTTTCTTAAAAAAGAAACTTAAAAGAATTATAAGTAACTGAGGAGGACTGTGGAGATGGAATGATTTTCTAACAAACTATTGACTGTGAACACACATTAATACATGTTTCAACATATAGATGCATGTTTCAACATTTGGCGTTTAAAAATATCAATATGAGTTGAATATTAACTTTAAAAAATATTAAAAAGCATTGTAAATTTAAAACCTGCATTTTGTTAATATGTATTTAAAATGTGAATAATATTGAAGTGTTAAAGATTTAGCCTGACTATTTTACTCAATTTTGAAATGTACCAATAACAATATTCCAATTTAATGAAGACATTTCATAGAAAGTTATGTTATTTGCTGTTGTAAAAATTTGCCAAACGTTTATTTAAGATGCAAAAAAAGTGAGTCAATTTTAAAATTTAATTCCTTGGCTATTATGAGCGTTGAATAATTTGTTTTTACGCCGAATGGATGCGCCAAACAATGAAGATCCATGCAAACTAACCCCTATTTTATGCAAAATTAGTTTTGCATTGTCGAAATTTCTAAGTGTAGAACGTATACATAGACACTTTTAAAGCGGATGAAATAAATGACCTTCTCAAATTCTGTGAGGAATTTCTTACCCTTATTGAAGTTTCAAGTCTAAAGTAATATGTTATTTCTAAAAGTTTGCCCCGATGAGAAGTTCCATTATAGCCTACAGGCAATTTTATTCCAATGCTAGAACACAAAGATTTACTATAGAAAATTAAAAAAAAAAATCATAAAATTTTACACTTCTTCATTGAAAGGTATTTTACACTGCAAAACTCCATACATAATCTATATGAAACTAAAGCATATTTTACCAAGTTGTTTTTAAGTCACAAAGTGATGCGGGCTGCTAGTATTTGTAATATTTCTTGTCAGAAGCAACAATAGTAGTCTGTTTTGATTTAATTTTTTTAGATTTTGTAGTCTCATTTCATCTCATTAGTTTTATTAGATGCTTAACTCAATGCTGAGAAATTTTTTTTAAGGATAAGAGTGTAATTTTAAATTACATTGATTCAAACACTGATTCGCTTAATTTTTTATTTAAAATTGGACCTTCCACCTCCTTTATTTTATTTGTTACGAAAAACACTAAGACTTATAAAAACAAACTGATATTGAAACTTAGCATAACCTAAACATTTCACAAAAAAAGCAAATGTACCATTCCTCACATCAGACCTGCCAAAAACAGGCAGCATTGCACTTCAACCCACACAAATGGGCTTGGTGGGTCAGAAGCTGTGGTCAGAAATATCTCATTGTCCTTTGACCTGGCATTTTCCTTATCAATCAAATCACGGGAATAGTTATCCCCTCCACGTTCTAAAAGAAGTACACTGCAAAGACTAACAAAAATAATGTTAGAGTATAACGGCAAAACAGATATTTGAAACAATTTTTCGCAATAGGAATAACCGGGTGAAACCGGTTAGTTATACAGTAGACGCCCTCTAGTTCGGCCACCTCGGGACCGGACCATCGGCCGGACTACAAAATGGCCGGACTATCCGAATGTACTATCAAAATGTAAAGTAACCCTATTAAATTAATCACTTACGCTTAAAAATCAACAAAACACGTTATTTAAACATGTTTACAGTGCTTAATTGCCAAAGAAAATATGTTGATGTCTCTTATGTTGAACTGTCATATTGCGTCACTCGTAGATAGGTACGTTTTTACCGATACAGTACCGAACTGTGGATATAAAAAGTGAAAAGAAAAACTCATTATGTACTGTAAAAACACACTAGAAATTTATTTGATCGAGTTAATTTATTTACACGTATTACTTGAATTATAACCTATACAAATTAAAAAAATCTGTTATTTTCTTTTGTTATGCATGGTTATGCAAACGAAATCCCAGATCAAACCTTACTGTACAGTCCTTCTATATTGAAAGGATAACCATCCTTATATTAAAGGATCGCTTGTTAGTTGAGGTCAAGTGCGTCCATCAATTACAAGCTTGCCCATAAACTAAACTGACATAAATAGTTTACTTCTACAGCCGGAAACTAAACATTCAGGATAAATTTTGTCGAATGTCATTTCCCTGCGGTGCGGCTAGTGATATGACAAATATGAATCACCCTCCTCCGACCGGCCGGACCATCCGGCGGCCGATCCAACCGAAGCCGAACTAGAGGGCGTTTACTGTAAACATAAGGAAAGAGATAGCGAGTGATAAGTGGCTGAACAACACTGCGCCCATCACTCACCCTCTGCCTGTCGCACCGTGTCCTCTCAGTGCCTCAATATCTTGGGTGCCTGCCTGTCACTAACTGTGTGGGTCAGTGCCACAATATCTTGGGTGCCTACCTGTCACTAACTGTGTGGGTCAGTGCCACAATATCTTGGGTGCCTGCCTGTCACTAACTGTGTGGGTCAGTGCCTCAATATCTTGGGTGCCTGCCTGTCACTAACTGTGTGGGTCAGTGCCACAATATCTTGGGTGCCTACCTGTCACTAACTGTGTGGGTCAGTGCCACAATATCTTGGGTGCCTGCCTGTCACTAACTGTGTGGGTCAGTACCTCAATATCTTGGGTGCCTGCCTGTCACTAACTGTGTGGGTCAGTGCCTCAATATCTTGGGTGCCTGCCTGTCACTAACTGTGTGGGTCAGTGCCTCAATATCTTGGGTGCCTGCCTGTCACTAACTGTGTGGGTCAGTACCTCAATATCTTGGGTGCCTGCCTGTCACTAACTGTGTGGGTCAGTACCTCAATATCTTGGGTGCCTGCCTGTCACTAACTGTGTGGGTCAGTGCCACAATATCTTGGGTGCCTGCCTGTCACTAACTGTGTGGGTCAGTGCCTCAATATCTTGGGTGCCTGCCTGTCACTAACTGTGTGGGTCAGTGCCTCAATATCTTGGGTGCCTGCCTGTCACTAACTGTGTGGGTCAGTACCTCAATATCTTGGGTGCCTGCCTGTCACTAACTGTGTGGGTCAGTGCCTCAATATCTTGGGTGCCTGCCTGTCACTAACTGTGTGGGTCAGTACCTCAATATCTTGGGTGCCTGCCTGTCACTAACTGTGTGGGTCAGTGCCACAATATCTTGGGTGCCTGCCTGTCACTAACTGTGTGGGTCAGTGCCACAATATCTTGGGTGCCTGCCTGTCACTAACTGTGTGGGTCAGTGCCTCAATATCTTGGGTGCCTGCCTGTCACTAACTGTGTGGGTCAGTGCCTCAATATCTTGGGTGCCTGCCTGTCACTAACTGTGTGGGTCAGTACCTCAATATCTTGGGTGCCTGCCTGTCACTAACTGTGTGGGTCAGTGCCTCAATATCTTGGGTGCCTGCCTGTCACTAACTGTGTGGGTCAGTACCTCAATATCTTGGGTGCCTGCCTGTCACTAACTGTGTGGGTCAGTGCCACAATATCTTGGGTGCCTGCCTGTCACTAACTGTGTGGGTCAGTGCCACAATATCTTGGGTGCCTGCCTGTCACTAACTGTGTGGGTCAGTACCTCAATATCTTGGGTGCCTGCCTGTCACTAACTGTGTGGGTCAGTACCTCAATATCTTGGGTGCCTGCCTGTCACTAACTGTGTGGGTCAGTACCTCAATATCTTGGGTGCCTGCCTGTCACTAACTGTGTGGGTCAGTGCCACAATATCTTGGGTGCCTGCCTGTCACTAACTGTGTGGGTCAGTACCTCAATATCTTGGGTGCCTGCCTGTCACTAACTGTGTGGGTCAGTGCCTCAATATCTTATGTGTCTGCCTATCACTAACTGTGTGGGCTCAAGTATTGAATGAACTGTCAACATCGTCATTGGTGTGCAGTGATCCTTGTGTTGTTAATGTGATTTTAATCCAAACTAATCACTACTATTTATTTAAAGTAAATGTTTTCCTACAATTACATAACAATTTCAAGTAAAACTTTCTGATATATAAAATGTTGTCGTGGGGAGAGCTAACAAATGATCACCATCATACAACACTTTGTGTTTATTAAAAGTCACTAGTTCGCTGATTGACCTTTGGTCAGAACCATGCAAATAATACCTAAACTTTATGAAAATCATTAAAAATAGTTCTTAAAACATTACTGGCACGAACTAGTCTGTTTTGTAAAATTTTGATATCCCCACTCCAACCCACAAAATCAAACTTTTTGAACAGTGGTTGTTCTGTGTTTAAAAAATCAATCCTCTATTGAGTGTCCATTTAATTCAAAGTGCTGGTCAAGAACAACTCACCAGTACTGATAGGGACTCACAGGACATATGGTATTGTTTACTACCCTCTTTGTTAAGATCATAGGATAAATACTAACTTTGACTTGCAACTAATCAATTGCTTTCTTAATATAGGTAAGTCAAGCTTCTGGGTCACATTATTTTTTGAGTCACATATGGTTTATTCATCATAAGAAGCAATAAAAAAATACAGAATGAATTTAGTGACGTTACAGCTGCTATTGATCCTAACCATACTTGGGAATAACGATTAGAAATTCTAACGATTAACGATATTCGTTAGTTTTTTCGACTAACTTCTAGCTTATTTGTTAGTTTTTAAAAAGTACTGGAAATAACTTCTAGTTAGATTCTTGCTAACGAATAGGTTGATCTATTCATTAGTAATTTTGGAGTTTAAATAGTTAGTTTTTTGGACGGGCGGAAGAACTTAAATACGAGTTTTTTAATTTTGGAGTTTAAATAGTTTTTTGTACGGGCGGAAGAACTTAAATACGAGTTTTTTCTAGCGATCATAGAGGGTTGCGTGTAGCCGTGCGGGAAGCATAGCATAGTGAGGGGTCAGCGCCCATGTTGCTTTGATATGCAGAGGCAGCCAGGCAGCCAATGACAACTCCACAAGCACCGAGGGGTGGGGAGGGGGAATGTTTGGTGATTTTTCATCATCTCCAAAACATTGTCTTCAGTTGATGTTTATCTCCCTCTGTCAAGTGTCAAGTCATTTTTCTGCGGTAGCAACATAGCTGTGTTAAATGATTTAAGCTTTCTTAGTATTTAGTTGGTAAAATAATTTAGATGTGTTAATAGTCTTGTTAAATTTTAGTGATAGTTAAATACGATCCTTTAGAACAACTGCCCAACAGCAAACTTCTCCGAAAACTAACTTTAAAAACTAACTTGATTTTCTATCAGTTAGTTTTTCAACTAACTAATAACTTCTATCAGTTACTTTTTTAACTAACTAACTAATAACTTCTATCAGTTACTTTTTACGGGACTAACTAATAACTTTTAACTAGTTAGAATTTTTGACTAACTTGCCCAACTATGATTCCTAACTTTTTGAAATCAGATCAAAAACGTTTTATCTTAAATAACTATATTTGGCCTACATTCATATATCCTTTTCAGTGTGCACCACTCGATAAATTAAATGCTTCTTTCCTGGACGACTATTGACAAATTAATTAGGGATTCCGTGAAAGAAATACTAGACCTTCCTAACGATGTACCTAATTCAATGCTTTATTCATCAAAAAGTTGTAAAGGATTAGGTATTATCAAGGCTTCATGGGAGGCATTTCTCCAACACATTAATATATGTCAAGTGTTAGAAAAACAAAATGATCAAATAATCACTCATTATAAAAATTTTAAAGCTGAAATAGAAAAATGTTAAAAAAATTAAAAATAACAGATTTGGATAACATGAATATAATCAAATCTAAAAATATTAGAGAAAAGCTAAAAGACATGGAATATGATGAATGGTGTCGTCTGAAGCAAAAAGGTAAAGGGGTTATCCTCTTCAAAGCGTGTCCAAAAATAAACAAAGAATTTCATAAACTTCAAGGTTTGACCACATCAGAATATACTTATATAATAAAAATGATCGGTGATGTGGCTCCTGTCAGAGGCATAAAAGGAAGATCCAAGGACGGCAACCAGTGTAGACACTGTTCTACATCTGAGCAATACATTATTGAAACTTTGCCACATGTCCTTGGATTCTGTCCTCACGGCCAACTTTTAAGAAATGCCCGGCATCACAGAATAAGATCAATGATAGCTGATGTATTTAGAGCTAAATCTTTTGAAGTCTATGAAGAGATAAATTGTATAGCTAAAGATGAATCTACAAAAAGAATTGACATAATCGCAATTGATCGAAAAAAGTCAATAGGTTATGTAACAGATCCAACGGTTAGGTTTGAGATTAGTCAAGAACAACCGAATAAGGTAAACAAAGAAAAAATAGATATATACTCGCCAACCAAACAATACCTTCAAGAAAAATATAAAATTAAAAACATACAAATATTTTGACTGCTTGTTGGATCAAGAGGAACGATCCCCAAATTTGTTGAAGACTTTTGGAGCTTATTTAAATTTAATAAGAAGGATCTTGATCAAATTTCAGTTTTAGCCATGGAAAGTTCAATTGAAATTTTAAAATATCACCTTTACAGTAAACAAAATCAAAATTAATTGTTAAATATTCTTTGTTCACAGCAACTTGTAATGTACAAGAAGAAGAATTTTATTTATATCTATTTTATGTAAATAAAGTTTCTTTACACCATAGTGTGGCACAACCATGAGACTAAATTCCTGACTCGATCGCCACTACCATGTGCAGCCATAGCTTTCCTCCATTCAGCTGTTTGACTTTCAATAATTTCCATGCCATGGTTGAATCTTGGGGAGAAATAGAAAACTTTAAGAGCGAGGAGAGCTCTTCCCCTAATCCTAGCCTTCATAATTTTTTTTACAAAATTTAATGCTGAACCCTTTTTAACAAATCCTAATTAATTAAAATCATTTTAATACTGTAGGAAGAATCTTGATCACAAAAAAACACCTTAGCATAGTAAATAGTTAGTACATATATTCACTTTAATGCAAATAATGAAGTATTTAATGAGCTGCAGTACAATTTTAATGTTACAGATGAGAAAAGGGATGTAACAATTCCAGATATCATAAAGGAAAGGATTTTGAAGAGGGTTAAGAAATCCAAGTGAATTAAAAAGGGAAAGATGAAAGGAATGTTTTGAGTCGGCATGTGTTGCTGGTAAATAAATAGGAGGTGAAGGTGAATGTGGAGTGTAAAAATGTTCAATGCCTTTTTGAGAACACATTTGTTCAAGATATATTTGGCTTTATTTTAAGTGTTGGCAGTTTTTAACTATGGCCTAAATTTTTGAAATTTAAAGAAAAGTCAGACATGGACAAAAAAGCAAGCAAATGTGTACTTGTAACCTTTATAGGATAGTATTTTTCTTTCCTAATGGGCCAATCCCTTTCATGAGAGGAACTCAAATCCTGTGTTTCATTTTAAGATGAAAAAATATAAAAAATAACTAACTTTAATCTTATAACTTTTATCTAAAAAAAGTTTTATATCTTTAATCTTTAAGTCAGTTTAGATAAAGTTGGCTAAATAGAGGAACGAAGTGATGAGAGCAGAACTATGTGCTTCCATTATTTTGACATTATCTAATGATAAAACTCACACGGGAACACAATACACACTTTACTTTTTTATTTGAAAATTTATCATTTATTCATAGGGTGAGTGCACCAGTGAATGACCGGTTAAGGACGATGTGTTATGTTAATTTGACATTACTCCCTTATTTCATATTCACAGTTATACATTTTACTACAGAAAGTTCATTTATTCTTTAAAGATTTAATCAATATTAGTTAAATACATTACTTAATGAGAATACTGGTTGTAATATTAATTAAAAGGCAACTATGTCAATGCTCCAATAAATGACCGGGACTGCACCAGTAAATGACCGATCTTGCACCAGTGAATGACCGGTCTCTTTTAGCTGAATAACTGTCAAAAAAATTGAAAAATCAGCCGATAACAATGAATAAGAATAATTCAGCTGAGAATATAGATCATAGCTAGTAAATGACCGATCTCGTTCAAGTGAATGACCGCTAAGTTTTCCCCGGTCATTCACTGGTTTTTGTCCTAGTTACGTTCCAATTTATGACCGCCCTCAGTAATAATTAATCATAACATGCACAGCAATGAAATTGATTATAAATTGTAGGATGGTATGTTAAATATTATTTAATTGCAACACATTTTTTGAAATAATCATCAAATACAGAATGAATGAAAATTCAGGTAAGCCTTGCAGGGATAGTCACTATAGCAGGAAGCATCAAAATCGAATATAGTGGGACATTCAATATTAAATATGTTTAAAAAGTATTTTCGACTCCAACAATTTTAACCAATGGCAGATTATTGTTGAATAATATTCCAAGGCTGGTTTTGGGTTTACTTTTAATTAGCTAGCCAAAAGAATATGCTTAATACCGGGCTTTTTAAGCAAAACGGTCATTCACTGGGGGGTGGTCATTCACTGGTGCACCCACCCTATATGGCTGATCAACTTTTGATCTATTATGAAAAATGCTACGTTATTTATTGTAATCTGTAGGAGTCAATACATCAATTTGCCCCCTCTTGTTTTTTAGAAATTAACTTTTAACGACCAAATCTATGAAAATTTTTACACTTCACATTGTTGCTGTCTATAGGATGAGAAAAGGCATGCTGTGTAAAAAAACTGTGATGTGATAAAAAATAGCTGCTAACTAATTTCTTAAGTGGTTTAAAACCACATTTCTTAATAAGTGTGAAGCCTAGAGTTTCTCTTGCTTTGAAACACACTGTTTATTATGTTTGTTTGTCAGTGATATTTTAAAGGTATAAAAATAATGTTATGAACATGTTTTAAGTTGAATATTGTAGTTGGCAATATGATTAAAATATTAATTCTATATAATGCAAATCTTGTAACAGCAAACCCAGTTACAAGCATGGCTTGTACATTTTTAAGGTTGAACCTACAAGTTGTGTTTTCAAAGAAAGCAACCACTTCCCCAAGATAGAGAAGGGAGGGGTAGAGCCAGAGGAGTTCGTCGTCAGTATTGGGTAGATATACAAAACACGTTAGCTGCCACGCATATTTTTGTGCTGATTACCGTAGTGCCACGCACATTTTTTATTGAAATTCTAGTTATTTGATGTTTTTTATCCTTTTTGAGATTAGTTATGATGACTTTTAACAAAATAAATAGAAACACTTGTAAACAAAATTGGTGACCGATCGGGCCCGCATTAAATTTTTTTAAGGAATATTCGATTATATTTTGACATACCGACCCGATCAGGCCGACACAGCAAAATTAGAAACTATGAAAACAATGTTATGTACCAGTAAATTGCTTTGTAAAAGAATTTTGGGCACACAACATATAATATCAACTCAAGAACAATGATATATTAGGTGTATTCAACGATATTAAATAATTTTTAATAATGAGAAATGTTGCTAGGAAACAAAGCCGACCCGATCGGATCGGCGAAATTGACGTGAATGCTTGAGACACTTCCGGTAGGTTTAGAAAACTGTCGCAACGCTATCTAGGAGGCTTGGGATGTACTACGTCATATTAGTTCCCCAGAGTTCCGCTAGGTGCTTACAAGAGTCAAACGCTGCACTACTCTCGGGTCGGCAGGTTGCTCTGCCCGACCTACCTATGCCGATTCGATCGGGTCGGCGTGGCAGTTAACGTGATAATTAGGAATCTTTGTAAAGTTAACAAAATTCCTGATAAATATCAACAGGTTTTAACAAATGTCTCTACCCCCACCCATTCCTACTTTATCCACTACCAGTACTCACTTAAAGTGCACGCCTCGTAGAACACTTATTAATCTGTGAAATGTAAGATGCATGTAGAATTCGTAAACTGGTTGAGTTTTTCATTGAATTTCAATGTTGCATTTAATATATTCAACTGCTTACGGTATTTCAATTCTGGACAATATTACTGTGAGAAAGGTTCTCATAAGTAATATAACAAGTCTAGTTATGTGCATTTATGTTCATAGAAAACTGTATTTGTGACCTAGAATCGAAGGTACAGTTTTATTTTATTATAGTTATTTCAGTACAGGTTTTATTAAACTATTAATAAGTTTAAAAATTATTAAACTTAATTAACAGCTTAAAGTAAGGGTTTAATGGTCACTCACAGGGTTTTTTTTTGTTAGCTACAATAGGTATTTTCGGTTTTTATTATACATATGTGTTTCTTAAAACTAGAATCTAATGTTATTTCAAAGAGTTTTTAGATTTTTTACTTCTAGATAATTCAAATTATATGGGCAATGTCAAATTACTTGAAAATAATGTAACCTTTGCTCTTTACAAATCATATTAGGTTTCCCCCAATACAAAGGACATTTTAAGACATTATATGTATGAGTTTCTTAAAACTAGAATGTAATGTTATTTCAATTTTTTTTTACTTTTAGTTAAGTAAAATTATGTGAGCAAGTTCAAATTACTTGAAAATAATGTCACCTTTGCTCTACAAATCATATTAGGTAAAGGATATTTTAAGACATAAGTAGCATATTTTATTACTTGTTAATTACGCATAATATGAACTGTTTTCACATTAAAACAGTATGTAATGAATTCATCCACTGCTGTTGTGAATAGTAGGGTATAACACAATACACTTAGTGTTATTAATACATTGCGTAATAAAAGTGCCTTGTTCAAAAGAACTATTTAAATGTATATATGTTCAAATATAAATGTGTTGTAAAATAAGTATTTCATGAAGGCTGATGATGAAGTGACAATTAATTATACTTTGTTTAAAGCTCCGGCCAAATCATTAGGCAGGTGGTGAAAAATGGAAACTCCAGCTGTATAAATGACTTGATGTTAAAGACACCTCCGCCCCTCTAGACAGTTAAGTAGTTGAACATATTTCCAACAGATAGAAGCACATTTACTTGGGTATGTTTGGAGAGCTTACTCAGCTGATTTGGGGAACATTAACAAAGAGCATAACTGTCTACAACTTCAGGTGGGTAAATGATTGGCCAAAAACATATTTTGAATGTCAGCAGCGCCTCACTCACCCGCCTAATGGTTTGGCCGGAACTCTAGGTAGCTAGTTTAGTTTATCCTGGAGTATTTGGATTTCATATTGTTGTATCATTTTGGTGCCAAGGATTGATAAGTTTAGAATTGAAGTAAATGAGAAAGAATTTTTTATTATTATTGAATTTGTGTTATAAAAAAAGTTAATGAAGTTTTTCAAGGTAAAACCAAGTAGTTATGAACGTTTTCAAACCATTAAAAATGATTTGACTCTTCATCGCCCGTGTAAAATTTTGTATTTAATATTTACTGTCTGGTTTACTCAAGTAGTCTTAATATGAGAGTCTGGTGCTCTAGTCTAGGGTAAAGATGCGTAGAATCCGAATCTCAATAAAATTTGCTTTATTCTTGACAAATATTCTATTTTGGTGTTCATCAATAACTGTATTTGCATTATTTAATAAAACATTTTGCCTCTTGAATTTAACTGACAAACTTGGGGGTCCAAAATTGGTTCAATTCAACCAGCATTAATTTCAAAAGATTAAAAAAAATTACATTTGTACTTTTCCAACAATTTGGTGGGGCAGTGCCTCCCATGCCATCCTAAAGGAGTTAACTTCATTATTTCAGCCTGGAATATAGAAAACTTATGTCAAAGAAAATATTTTCATCCGATATATCTTGGTGGACAGTTTTTTGCTTGGCACTTAACGTTAATTTATTGCATTTACTGATGTAAATTTGGTAAAGGAACTATTTTTTTTCTTGCTTCTACAGCTGGTAGTTTTTTAAGTGTAAATGACAATAATTTTTTAATTAGGTTTTTTAGTCCTCTGACAAGAGGCACCACAATAAGTCATTGAAATGTCTAGACACTTAAGATTTTTTTTATTCCCACACTATTTGGTTTTACTTTTTATTTTGTTCATAATGGTTTTTATACAATGAATATGGTTATTTTAAGTAGCTTTTCAGTTTTTGTAGGGGTTTTAGCATTTACCGTTTTCCCACCATAATAAAGGAAAGGCTGATGTTTCTTTTTACTATAGGTTATGTTTATTTATATTAATTGCTATACATTTTATTCGGATTTTTCTCAACTGAATGTGGTTGATAATATATATTTTTCAATTATGTGACTTTTACATTAAGTTTTTATTCATTTATCAATGTTAAAATCCCTTCGTTTGCATCATTTAAACTGTACATAAGTATTTAAGTTTATTTTCATTGAATTTTGTAATGTGCCGAATAAAGTTTTAGACTGAAAGTCAATTTTTTTTCTATAAATGCCACCTAAGGAGTCTTAAACAGATTGTTAACAAACTAAACGATCTAAAAATATGAAACTAATTGTTCCATTAAATTAACCATGTTGATCATGTTATACGTTATTTTAAAACTCTCAACAAACCTAGTATTTCAATGAAACAGAAATCACCTATATTATAATTTTTTAAACAACGACAATATCATTTGCGAAAATATTGATGATACTCTTATCTGTTGTAACACAATAATGTTTTGAATTCAGATTCCTCTATTTGTAATCCTAGCTTTATGGGGCTTACCACATTACCATATTCATACAATTTTATCTTTAGAAAATTTACGAGAGGTGGGAACTCGTATCTCATTGAAAAAATAAACTCAATAATACAGCTTTCATTATCTTGGTAAAGAACGGACTGGACATAAAGCAATGATTCAGGATACAACATTGTTTTTGTTTTCAGAGCTGAATGTAATGGTGCCCTCACCTCCAGTGGGATCCTAACTGGCTTTTGCTAGTTTAGCAAAAGCCAATTCCTAACTGGGCACAGTAACGGAAGTTGTCACGATTGGAGGCAGTGTTGTAGCTGTCTTTCAGTG
The DNA here is from genome assembly GCA_035578135.1 of Flexamia atlantica. Lineage (NCBI taxonomy): Eukaryota > Metazoa > Arthropoda > Insecta > Hemiptera > Cicadellidae > Flexamia > Flexamia atlantica. Next base: position 32,717,037 of record JAQJVK010000002.1, read on the forward strand.
AACAACTTCAGTTCCCCAAGAGGGGAGGCTGGGTTTCTCGGGAGAGTGGGCGATGGTGTACTAGCGACCAAGATGAGGGCCAATATGAGGGCCACCTGATCCCTTGAGGCCCTGTTCCAGCATCCGTTGGATAAAGGAATAACTTTGCCCACCCACTCTAAGCTTGGCCTAACCTTTTCCATCCACCTATTCCTTTTTCCTTTTACTTCCCTTGTATTAATCCACCAAAGGCTGTGAGCCTAAGGGATAGTCGAAGGGAAGCTTCCGTTCCTCAGCAGAAGCCATACAAAAAGATAAAATAATGGCAGATGAATCCTCACAACATTCTCCTGTGGGGTGGAGAAACCCAGACTACCTAATCCCCCCAACAAAAAAAATTGTGCCCTCCAAAATTTGATTTAATTAGCCTATTTTTATATTTAACTTAAAAAAAATTTGGTTACTTTTTGGGGGAAAACCGCTAAAATACTCTTATATTTAGCTTCCCATAACTCAGTAATCGTCAGGAGTACATGACACATATATATTACCAATTTTGTAGTTAATTCAATAAGATTTTTTTTTACATTGAAACTTTTTACCTGCATCCAACAATACTCGAGATGTTTACAAAAAACCAAAAGAAGTGCCCTTATTTCTGCTGATTGCCACTAGAGCTCGCCTCATATTTACAGGGACTTTTGGTATATTCATCCTCAGGTACTATATATATGTGTGTACAAAGTTTCAAAATGAACAGAACTTTTTCCAAGTTGGGTGATTTTTTGAAGTTTTTTGACTGGAGTAGAGTGCCTTAAATGCATCTTATTAATTTGTAAAGTGAATCATAAACCATTCAATGTGTTCATGACTTATTTGAATTTATACTTTCTATTGTTCTTAGATAAACAGCTCTAAGGTTTTGTTTGAAAGTTGATTAGATTAAACTTTTTACAGTATATGGATTTTTTCTGGTACACATGATTTTTTTTAACTCCCACAAACCGGGCGAATTTATGTCCCACAATTTCGATATAATAAGCTTAACATGTGTATCATATGAAAAAAGGGGTGTACAAATTAAGGTAGGGAATTAGTCATGCATACTACATCAAAGAGAAAGGGATAAGCTTCAAGATGATACACAGAACACATTTGATGCCCCAAAAAACCTGATACACTGTCAAAAATGATTAAACTCTAAATGGCATTTAAACAGCAATTGGCCGCAAGAATGAACCTTCCAGCACTTATAACAACTGAGAAATTATGTTTTTAAATAGTTACTGTTTTTTTGGCACAAGAGTGAAAATAATTATGAATAGAAAAATGTATTTTCTAACTATGTTCTTCCACATATGTGAAACCTGCCATTACATAAAATCTTAGAAAAATTGTTGAAATATTAAAAACTCCACAAAAACCATACAGATTATTTAGAATTGAAGGATAAAGAATGCTATAAAAACAACCTCAGCTAGTTCTTAGTCAAACGATCTTCAAAGGAATCAATTAATGAGAAAAAAGAAAACCTTTAGTATTTATTAGCATCATTTAATATATTGCACTTTATTTTGTTTGCCTGTTAGTAAACCTGTGTTCTCCAGTACTTGGAATCGGTGTAGTGCAAGATGGTGTTGACCACAGTGAATGGTCAATCACACCAACAACGTGCACTGTGAAAAAACTATTTCACTGTCAGGTGAAAATATTTCCATCAGATATTTGGAATATTCCTGTTCCAATACATCTCAATATTTGATAAACTCGATCAAACTCACTTATGACAGCATTTTCAAAAAAATTAGGGAACCAATTTATTAGGGACTTGGGTGACTGTCAAAATAGTGTGAATGGTTCTGCAGGGGAAGAAGGGCTTGTTAATTGTAATTCAACCCTCACTTTTATCATGAAATTTATTTTTATTTTTTTTGTGATTGAAGCTCTAGATTGAATTTAAGAGCCAGAATCACATTACTTTTATCAGCAGATAAAGTAATGCAGTTGGAAATTGAGTATGCAGTATGCAGTTGTGTCTTTGAGTGTGCAGTTAAAACACACTAAAGTAATTACTGGGAAATTAGCGCGTATTTATGGCGCTAATTTTTCTGAGTGTTTTAAAAATATTTAATGCACGTGCAATAACAAAACTTAACTCAAATTAAAATTATATACTTAACAAATACAGGATTCTTGGAATTGAAACTTTTCTACATGTTCATTTAATTTTTGTCACAAAACCATCATGAACATATTTTAATCACAAATTTTAAAACTTTTTACTCATAATTTCTACAAGGCAATTTGTAATCCCCAACAAAATTTTTTCCGTTTCTGCAGGGAGTTCTTTTTCATTTTCTTTGAGTTGTTCTTTTAAAACTTCAATCGTGTTTGTCTCAAAAGCTTTGAAAACTTCAGGGCCTACCTTATAAAATTCGTTTAACGTATAAACCTTCAGCACTGATAAAATCCAAACATGAGGTTTACTCAAATCTTTCATTATGTTGTCCAAAAACTCCAAAGTCAGTTCAATCTTACTCTTCACTGCCCTACTCATAAGAATTTTGTCATCATTTAGTTTATCTAAATCTGGAAACAATGAGTTTAAAGATGAAAATTCATTTAAAACTCGCAAAAATACATCATCGAAAAAATTTTCTTTATCCTTCATGAACTCCCAGATTTCTGCTACTACACCCAACTCATCTTGTGACAGCTTTTCAAAATATCTTACTTTACATGCAACTTTCTCTACATACCTCTGATCATTCATCACTGAATCCAACTTTGAAAAATTTTGATTTAAAAACTCAATAAATATTTTAAATAAATTAAATGTTTAGGTTATTTTTATTTTTCATGTAAAAGTATTATGTTTTTTAACATATGTTTAAAAGGTTTATTGTATTATCTTTTTATTAATAGATAAGCATTTTTTCCATAAGGTTTTTGTCCTCCTTTTTTCTCAGCCTGTGTGCAATGTAGCAAAAATCTAAGAACACCGATAAAATTGTATTTTTCTGTAGATGTGCACAATTCCATTAAAATTTAAAATAATAGTCTTTTAGATAACCAGAAAATTGAATTCTAAATTTCAAAAAAAAATTATTATTGGCCTTAGGAGTTGTCATGGAGGAGATAGAATAACAAAACAGAACTGTACATTGTCATCATATGTGGCTGTTAACACATGCTATTTTTTGTTGAGTAAAGATTAAATGTAGAAACATGTGAGAGTGAAAACTGTGCAAAAATGTAGCTGTTTTTTTATGTCATTAGAGAATTAAAACCAAAACAATGTAAGGAATTCATTAATGACACGAGTTAGTATTCGTCCGGTAAAAAATCTATCAGAGTTAAGAACAAATTATTAAGCCACATTTTTTTATTGGGGCTTGGAGTGAAAATATAGTATTTGATGAAATCAGGTCTATTTAGAGAAGATGGAAGATATCACATTCAAAGTATTTCATTTTAGATTTAGGGAGAAAATCAAGTTTGTTCGCTTAAATAAGATGAAGAGATAAACATTTGCTGATATAAAGGGAAGAAAAAGTACATGAAGTTGAGTCTCTACCATACAGTGAACTAACTGACGTACAACTGGCGTACATATGGACATTACATTAAAATTGTGTTTTTCATTGGTGGAGAATGGGGAAATATTATACATATTTTAATGATAATGATAGGAAGAGAGGGAGAGAGGGAAAAAGGTCTGAAGGGTAGGGAAGAAGGGAAAAAGTTCCGAAGGGTAGGGAAGAAGGGAAAAAGTTCCGAAGGGTAGGAAAGGAGGGAGGGGAGATGATAAGAAGAGAATGAAGGAGAAAAGGAGGGGAAAGTGGAAAGAAGGTCGAAAGGAAGGGAAGTAGAGAGTGAGGGAAGGAATGAACTGAGTGAAGGAGGGAACTATAGTAAGAGGTGTATGGGATAAACTTATGACTGAATCTTTACTGTTCTCTGAATCAATAATTAGCTCAGTCTTAAAAAAAATGTGGAATCTTAAAAAAATACTAATTACTATAAACCATGCCTTAAATATGCACTAGAGATGAGGGCAATAATTAGTCAAAGATTGAATCTTCCTCTTTTGCTTTTGGTTCCCATTTAGTTATACCGGGTGTTCAAAAAGTCCTGGATCGGCTTTGTAATTTTTTTATCATTAAATATTGACCTACGAAACTTAGAACATGTCTCTTGGACACAAAATACTATTTTAGCAACTATTCAGAGACCCCCTACCTTCTCAGGGGGACGGCTACGAGGAGTCAGAAGAAAATCTTAAAATTAAGCATAGGTTGATATGTACATCAAATTAAAGCTCTTTTTGAGTAGAATACAATGACGCAAATCCGATCTCAATCGGATCACCGAATCCAAAATGGTGGCAGTTTAAACTTTTCTCAACTGCAATTTTTAACCTCCTTAAATATCCGATTTCAGACGTTCTAAGCGTCCGTTCGAGATGCGATTTGCGGCATTAAATTTTGCTTTATTACCCCTTTAAAATGATATACATATCGACCTATGCACAGCCTATGGCATAAACCACTTCCATGAGGGATTGTACCTTAAAGGATGTCTTGCATGGATGATGACCGGCATAGGTAGTGCTTTACATAATTTTAAAGGGCATGAAATTCCCAACAAAATGCCGCAAACCGCATCACGAAAGGACGCTTAGAACGTCTGAAATCAAATTTTTAAGGTGTTTTGAACACCCGGTATTACATGTTTATATGGAAAATGTGTACTATATTAAAATAATTTAGACATGCAAATCTTTGGTGTATGCAAAGATTGTTTTCAAAATTAGCTATCCCCATTTCTCAATTTGAAAATTGGTCGAATTTTCGACCACTGGCGATCTCTAGTAAAAGTAATTATACAAACAACATACAAAATTTAAAGCAGAAGGTGCTTAGAGATATTATTCTTGCTATCTGTAAAGTGTAGAGATTAGATAAAGCAGGTAAGAGGGCAACCTGCCTGACTCATGGTGAACAAAAAAGAAAACATGGGTGAAAACTACTGCAATATTCAGACAGAGATGATCGAGAACCAGAAATCAAACGATACAACAAAGAAGAATTATAAAAAAGTTCAAGATTTAAAAGTAAAAGGTCAGTTTATAGATAAGTTTGATTAAAGATTTGAGTAAAAGTATCAATATCAAGTAGGTAACCTGGGTAAAGTTAGTTAGTAAATAGGAATTTTGGTTTTTCCATTTTAACAAAATAATACTAATTTCTACAGTATTATTGTCTAGGACCTATATTACCTACGTTAGTATTATTTACGTATGAATTTGACTCAGTTTATTAGTGCATTATCATATAGGTCTAATATGGAAACAAACGTTAATGCACTGGGAAATGGAAATGAAGTTTCATGAATTAATAGTTTATTTCACTACTAGTCACGAAATGGGACTTTTGTGAAGAGTTGTGAACAATACTTTTCATCACGATGCAAATAAGTAACCAAAATTATAAAAAAATCATCCAACATTTCATAATTCAATAATTTTTCTATAAGCAAACACAATACGGCTGAACTGTCTATTTTAGTTTAGAGTCAGCTGGTTGAACTGTCAAAATAGGAAAACCGTTTGTTCGGGTACGGCAAAATTTTGTTTTGGTACGGAAATGGTTTGTTTGGGTACGGGATTAAAATGTTTGGGTACCAAAAAACATCTGATTATTATTTGTTTTGACGTAAGGTAATCGAGAGTTTTCGTAGATCTCAGCTGTACGGTAACAGGCAATTTTCGTATACAGAGTGATGAAAATAAGTTTTATTATAAAAATAAAGAAACTTTGTAGTGATACTTATGGTCCAAGGGACTATCATATTGAGAATTTCACAAGATATAGAAAGGTAGGTATAAATAAAGTTATCTGCCATTGCTTTGGTTAAGAGCAACCTTTTAACACAATAAATTCAATAAAAATACTGAAATATCATTGAGGGTGTAATTGAAATCTATATACAGAGGGGTGCAAAAGTAGATATATAGAAATGGAATATTTTATAGAAAAGTAGGTTTATCTACACAAAAACTAAATTTTACAATCTATTTTAAGAGTGTTAGGAAACAGAAATGAACTCTTAAAAGTGTTGTACTTGACCAATATACTTAGGTCAGTTCCACACTATCCGAAAGTCGGATTTTTGAATAACCATTCGACACGAAACTGAACACTCTTTCACACTATTCGGCAAAAATTCGGAACAGCGGGTCCGACTAAATTTTAATTTACTTGATCAGCTGTTATTATGTCAATTAACTTAACATTGTACAGCTAATCCATGAAATAATCGAAATATGAAACCATAATATGATATATTATTAGACGAATGAAAAGTTATATTATAGTTACATAAAAAAAGTTAAATATCCCTATTTAAGTTATTTTTATATTATGAGAAGACATCCAATAATTCGTTCAGCATTAAAATAATAGTTTGGGAAATTTAAATGTAAAAAAAATATTCAAGTTCAGATCTGTTCACCCCAGAAGTCCTGTGGGATGCGCATGCGCAGTGAAGATTTCCCCTACCGCGAGTCTCAATACAGTCAAATTTCGAAATAACTCATCTGTCAAAACATATGATTCTTTGTTTGCAACAATATTTGTAATGTTGTCATAGGCCAGGCGGGATTTTAAGTTGGAAGGAAAAACAGTGGTGGGGGTATTCTCCATCTCTCTCGCACTTCCACCCCTACAAGACTTCCTGGCTGAATAGATCTGTATAGGCATTTGAGGTCGATGTTAACCTTTTCTACTTAAAAAATAATGTTGAATTGTAACAAAGCTATGTGAGATTAAAATCACATCTTATCTATTAATTGCACCTTAAATTAATTACTTACCGAAGGCAGTTTTATCTTCATCACTTAGCTTATCGAATTCTTTGTTAAGAGATAAAAACTTCCACCCTAGCCTTTTTGTTAATACTCTTATCTGTATAAATTTCAACATGTTTATCCCACAATACAGGTCCACATCAGTCAATCAATCTGATTAAAAAATCATTGTCAATTTTTGCCATTGTTATATTTGAGATTAATTATTTTGCAATTATAGTTTGGTAGGCCAACAAAACAATGTTTAAAAACTACAAAAATACGAACGACGCAAAGATATAAAACAATTACTAATCAATCAGATGATCTGAAACGGATTAACACATGTGCAATATGACAAGAATAGCTGCCGGAAGCATATCTGTTGGACAGTATGAAAGAATCCATTTGATCATATGTTTCAGTGCTGCCAAATGTGTTGGATGAATTCTTTCCGGCATCGGACAAACCAGTGGTACCATCCGACTGCCGCCGGGCATCTGACTGACGAAAAGTCATTGTCGGATAATGTGAAAGGCTCAATAAATTTCTTTGTTTCTCAAAAACTTCTCCGACATCCGACTTTTTGCCGGACCGAAAAAGATCGGATAGTGCAAAACTGGCCTTACAGTTCGTGCATTATATCTCCGGCTAAGGCATTGTTCTACAATCCCGCTGTTTGTCAAACACTGTGTTTACCAAAATTACATGTTTAAAATATCATATGATACGGTTAGTAGCGTAATAGCCATAGCAGGAGATATAATGCGCTAACTGTACTTCCTTTTGTGTTCAAATTGTTTAAGTATGTTACCAGCCAACTAAAACTGTATACCTACTTTTGCACTCCTCTGAATATCAAAAAGATTTCACCGTAGCTTGTATCCCAATTAAATACCATATTGCCAACCTAAAAAGTTGAGCAAAAGCAATGTGACTAGGTTAAACATTGTCCTTGGAAGGAATGTGGAGGAGTATCTTAGGATTTGAACTGAAGGTTTAACGTTTTAACCGATTTTGCTTCTTGAGGTGTGTACAACCATAAAAATGGGCAGGTTATCGCTTGCCTGACTGACCAGTGACAGCCAAAATGCCCTTGTTCTTGGCGTCAAACGGGACACCAAATTGTATTGTGCCCAGATCGTACATCCAATTGTTATTTTTCTCTTCCTGTGTGAAGGAGGGTTGAAAACATTGACAAAAAAAGTTTCATTGCTAGCAAATGTTTCTTGAACGGGTCGTGACTAATCCTGGTAAAATGATAGACCAGGGATAAGGCAGATAGACATTTCTTTACTACACGCTTCATATGCCACGGTACCTAGACACAAAGCAAGTGGTTGGCTTCGCAAAAATATATTTATAGATTTATTCAATTGCTATAAGTTTTTATACTTTTTGTTTAACTTTTTATTTTTTTTTAGAAATCATTCCTACAGTATACTCAGAAAAAACGGTTATAACTGTTCAACCTCACAGTTTACCAGGTGAGAATAACATGCTCCTCACTCAATAACTTATTTATTCATATTAATAAAAATAATATGCAATATCGCTTAGCCCAGGCTAATATTTTAAGACATAACCACATAGGAAAATATGTTAAGATTTCCTTTGGATAGCTATGGTACTGATCTCTTTTAAATATGTCTGTAAAATAAAACTTTTTTTTTAAATTGGTAAGGTTTGTGTTGTAAATATTGTGGGGAACAATGAACGAATTTGTAATTTCAAGAACCTTTTCTTCATATGATTCTTGCAATCTCCCAGCATTTTACATGTTCATTGAGATACTATAACCAGTCCATTGAAAGGCATATTCCAGACATTATTTATTTGATTATACAGAAGAATCTTGGTAAGACTTGTTCAAGAGTATTTGTAAAATAGTGTGCTCATCAAGGAACTCTTCTTACTTACTATGGGTTGTGAAATCAAGGTTGTTTAGGAATCAGTTATGATGTCATCGCTGGAATCTCTGGAAAGCCTTTACAATAAGTGTATTTTAGAATGGCCCTTCCTAAAATGTTGTTTACAAGTGCATATAGTTTTTGTCTTATTATTTTCCCATATATCAATTTACAATTAATTGGTTTAAAATTATAAACAGAAATGGGTGATCAGATTGTCAAAATCGTATGAAGTGTATATGACAAAATTTTTAAGCAATATATCCAAATTTATTTTTCGTGGGATTTTTTTTACTGATGTTAATTACTTTGCATTTAATATCAACAGTAACAGTCATTGGTTTTCAAACTACCTCTTGTTCAGGCTGCACTAACATAACACAGATTAAAAACTATCCTGCGTTATTTGTCAAAGATGTCATATGAGAGTGGGAAGGCGTGCGGGGTTTCCATGTTGGGACTTGAATTTGACCAAATGTTTGTTGTTTACTCCATATCATATGTTCTAGTGAATCACTCACCATAGAATCAACCATTACAAAAATTGTATAAAATCGGGAAAAGCAAATAAAGTTTGGAGTCGTGTAAATGAACTCGATTCCTAAAAATATTGTGTTATTGGGGTTCAGAGCTACGATGTGAATCTGGAAAAAGCTGTATTATCGAGGTTGTTTAGACAAAAACTGTCATGTTATTGAGGTTAATTTAGCATTGAATGCTATGGTAATATCAATGGGTTTGCAAATTACACACATTATTAGAGGTCGTCGTGTTAACGAGTTTCGAGTAACCAAGATTCTACTGTATACAGTTCTTTGTATGACACTGTTTTCAGGTTAGTTGTTTCGTATTGTATTATTTACTTATATACATAAATACATTAAAATTGGAAATACTTTACATGCATGAGTTGAGTTTTCTTTATTTTTTTTTAAGGGATAAATGGACTTCGCCAACCTATGCCCATCCCGACAGGTAAATCTGTTTAAAGTCTGTTATATAAACATTAATGTAAAATTTTATCCTAATCGTTAATTTAATCAATTTTCAAGGTCCATAACATTATCATCATAGATGAAGGCTGTATGTGTGACTGTCTGTTTGATCCAAGTAAACGCAAAAACTACATCAGTGTATTTGCTAATATGTATATCAGGTTAAGTGTAAGAAAGGGCCAAGTGACCCGAACTTTGCCTGAATAAATTAACGATTTTTCATTTCATTTCATTTCAAACTACTAAACCAGTTTGACTTAAAATTTCCAGAAATGAAGATCTTAAATCTGGCCAACATAAAGGCCAATTAATGTTCTTAAATGTCCCCGTAAGCTGCTTATTATTTGGTGGTTTTTATTTGGTTTTCTTAAGAACTGTAATTATTGTGAGTTTTCCAGTTATAGCTGACCATTTGAAGAATAGGTACAACAGCAATAAAAATAGCACAAAATTGAAAAAAAACATCTTTTCAACAGCCAGCCTTAGGCATTAATGTTTCTAAGGCAATTTTAATATTCATTTTTCCAACTTCTGCTTTTAGAAAGGCAGAAAAAAACTGATACTATAACTACTATTCTTAATAAATTACTTTTAATCTTTTGGGATTTGCACTAAGTAGGTGCAAGGGTTTAATATAATACTATCTTATTTAAAATTTATTTTAAATCTACATAGTATTTTCCATGCTTATTTATATTAATATATTTAAGAACATATATTAGTACAATATGGGGATATTTTTTTGACAAGGCCCCGCCTCCTAAAAGAGATATTAAGATCTGATCCAGTTTAAAATACAGAAATTGTACATTTTCCTCTCTTTTTCAGTGGGAGAACTAACATCAGGCAACTTGGGAAGCTACATTCCCCTAACAGGGCTGCAGTTTCTGGCTGGTGTAGAGAGATTAGACATCCAACAAACCGTAGAGCTTCATGATTGTATGTATACTGCATTATATTGTCAAGAGGTACGTGTACATCTCTGACAATGTAGAACTAAACTGAAAATTTTGAATAAATTCAAACATTATCAAATAAAAATTTGAATTGTATTGGTGTTTGAGAACATAAGAGATAGCAAGTATACCTTGTAAGAAACACAATGTTTAAGAAAAACATTGCTTGTTTCCTCACAGTCACAAAATCATTGACTTTTTCCTAAAGAGCTTTAAAATTCATTTGCATACTAAAACCTTTTTCGCTTACGCTTCCCAATTTTAATCTAGTAAATGAAATAATTATTTTAAAATTCTTTAACTACCCAAGTACTCTTACAACTTCAAAATAAAATTTTCTCTAAGCCTTTTTCTTAATATTCTTTAATCACACAACCTAAGCTAACACCTCATTTCACCCAGTGCTTTCCAAGATAGAGTCGGAGAACCGCTACGTAGTCAAGACCCCTGAGGGAGAGACTCTCTACGTGGGAGCAGAGGCATCGACGGACTGCCAGCGCTTCTGTTGCGGCTCGGCCCGAGGTTATCAGCTGACTTTGGTCGACCCCACTCGTCAAACAGCTTTTTCGTTTGTTAGGAGACTGGCCTGCTCAGCTGGAATATGTGGCTGCTACCTTCAGGTTGGTGGAGAACAGTTAGGGCTAAATTGATAATACTTATACATTATGTAAAAAACATTACAAATTGTTAAATCTGGCATATTATTTTTCAACGTTTCGAAAATAATGTTTGCAATCCAATCATCCGAAGAAACAACAAGTCGTAAAAAATGAATAAATAAATAATATATTTATTTTTTACCATGACAGAGAATAGATGTCTACCTAGCTCTATGGGATCATATCGGCAGTGTGCAGCAAGAGTGGACCCTACTGATTCCTCGCTTTGCTGTCAAGGATGAGCGCAACAAGACATTGTTCTGGATACAAGGCCCAAGGATGTGTACTTGTGCTATGTATAAAGATGCTACATTTCAGGTATGTCAAACACCGTATTTTTAGTATTTTTATTAATAATCATTCTTAATTATGTTTTGAGTATGTAGAGAGAATATAGATAAGTTTTCATTTATAAATCTCAGTTATTTGTTCCTAGGACATACTGTGTGCTACCTGCCAGACAAGTGTGTATCTGCGAGGAGATAATGGTATTTTTTTTTTAAAGTGGCTCACCAAAGTTTGTTCAAGTTAGTTGGTTGTTCAGATCAAATACAGTAGATTCTTTCTCATCCAGACCCTTGGGACTGAAACCTGTCCGGATAAAGGGTTTTCCGGTTAAACCAACATTTTATAGAATTAATTATTAATTCTAAATATTAAAAATTATATGTTTTACAATAATTTGTCTATTCTATATTTCCCATATGAATTGTCAATATCGTTCCTCAATCACTCAAAAACTAACTCATTTTACTTAGATTGAAGAGAGTAGTATTTAGACACGGCGTTACTGGACTTGAATATTTTCCGCCAGAATTGTTTATACAGTACCAACCATTTCCTGCCGATCACATTCGGTCAAACCAATATTTTGATATAAATTGTCCGGTTAGTAAGATGTTCCTTTCGCCAAGAGGAAGTCCGGTTAAACCGATGCCCAGTCAAAAGGTATCCGGGTAAGAGGGAGTTTGCTATATACAAGAAATGAAGACTTTACATGCATGATCACATAATCTATATTTTTGGGTCCTCAAATCTATGACTGAAGAAATTAAACTGTTTCTAGAAGAGCTGTTACAGTTAGTCCTCCTGAAGTTACACAGCGTATTACAAATATTTTTTTTCTTAGGCCACGTCACATTGGTTGAGTAACTTGGCCGACTTTCTAGGATCGGCTGATTCCTACACTTTAGAATTGTCAACTCGCCCGCCTCTTGACTCGCCCATTCGTCAAGACTAGTTTACGTTGGTCGAGTTGACAGTCGAGCCTAACTCGCCCATCTAACTTGCCCTCCCACTCAACTAATGTCACCTGCGGCCTTTAATGTTACAAATATTTCACTTAAGAATTCTTTATAACCACAAATTGGCTTTGATTTTATAAAATTATCTTTTTGTTTATAAGAATTCTCTGAGGTTACATAAAGGTACATTAAAAACAATCTTGTTCTCAAAGATCCTGAATTCAGAGACCGGCGTCCACGTTGCTAGTATCTCTCACTGTTGGGACCAAACTCAAGTCAATTACAACCTTAGTCTGACCTTTCCCTCACAACACTTGGAGAATAAACAAAAAGCGCTGCTCATTGGAGCTGCATTCTTGTTGGTAAGAGTTCCTTACAAGGTTATATTAAGATATTATAATAAAGAATCTACCATTGGAAAACATTATAGTTATGATGGACTTAATTAATTAAGTGAAAATTGATTCTCTTTTTTTTAATATAGGGTAACAAAATTATTTTTGGTGTGAATATTCCATATTAAAAAAGAATACCCTATCAGAAATAATAATCAAAAACTTTTACATCCATCTGGAAATCCGTAAAGACAGAATCCTCTTATTTAAGCATTACACAATCAATTATCCTCATAGTTCATATAAATATAAAAACTAAAACAAAATAGTTGATTTTTATTTTATTGAAATAAATTTTACAAATTTCAAAAAATCCTAAACTAACTGAATGACCAAAGGAATTGTTGAGGATAGCAAATTTACTATGCATATTTATATATAATTTAGGGGATGATTTAAAATTTAAAGAAGGATGCATTTATTCCCAGATACCATATGTTGATACTGTTTAAGTTAAGCAATAAACTATTATTGTCTTGAACTTATGTTTTAGGAGTACATGTTCTTTGAACAAGCAAAAAAGACAAGATGCTGCAGTTGTTTTTAATAATAAGGAGAACATTATTCCTTGAATCTGTCCAAAATGTGGAACTTAACTTTTTATCATTGCAATAAGTAATAATGTCATATCCTAATTTTGAAATTAAAACAAAACATTAATTGTTTACTAATTTTATCATCCTGATTATATTAATATTCTATACTTTTATCTGGTAGTTTTAGTAGATACGGTAAATGTGTATTTTTCAATGTAATATGATGCTATTATCTATGAGATTAAAGAGTAGATTTATTTGCAATTTGGAGTGTTTTCTCTAATAATGAAATAAAATATTCTATTGGAGTTATCAGAGTAGTGATTAATATATTTTACAATTTCCAAAACGAAACAATTAATTGACAAAACAAATATAAACATTTATGAGATTATATGTTGTAATTAACATATGGTACTAAAGACATTGCAATAACAATGTTATTTCATATGAAAATTTATTTGTTACGTTAACTATAGCCATATTGTGTACTGATTAATCAAAATACACTTTTACTTTGATGTAAAATTGTGAGGGGAATAAAGAAAATGTTAAATAAAGGAACATCTAATATTGAGATCTATTTATGTGTTATGAACAATTAGAGAGGATTAAAAAAGTGTTAGTAATTTGTCATATAAAAGTTATTTATATTGAGGTTAACTTATACTGAATATAAATAAAGGGTGTACTGTTTTTACTATGAGTAATCACAAATGTTTGTATGTCTTGTTTAATACTGGCCTAACGCCCAGTCACAACAATAAACTTAACATGGATTTATTTTATTTTACAAACATATTGTCACAAAAAAATTTTATTTTTAATTTTAGATTTTTCTTACCTTGCGAACTGTGATTTTGCTAAGCTGAACAATTGGTAAAATTGTTTTTTACAATGAAAATGACTTGGGTAAATCTATTACATATTTGCAAATATGTTTGTTTTCTCAATTCATAGTTTACTGTAAAATATTTTTTGTTAAGTAAAATCTCTGCTTTCAAAAAAATTTGAGTAATAAACATTCTTATAATTTTGATAATATTCATGGTAACAAATTCTGTCACGAACCTCCTGAATTCTCTTATGAAAAAATATAACGCACATAAAGTGACATTTCATGAAGGCTGGAACTTTTCGTATAACCTCTGTGTCATAAACTCATTTTCCATCATACAATAGTTTTTTTGCAATACATCCCCAACCAGAATGCCAGGAATGCCATGTGGAGGCTGAGCAATATTCATCATTACAGACAACTTGTAGGAGGTTCCCGGCACTTGACTCTGACGGAATGCAATTTAGTCATGAGGTCTCGGCATTCCTTCAACTGGGATGAGAGCTGAAGCACTTGTTGTGAGCTTCTGTATTTCACAGCAATATTATAGAACAAAAAACATTAGTTTTTAGCTTTTTTCAATTATTTGATTATCTTTTTGTATGCCAGCAATAATAATTTGAAATGAATCATATGACTGATATCTCAGATAGACTTCTATGTTCAATACTGTGAGTATGCAGCATAGTATGGGATAGTGGGTTTAAAAATTTGCTATACATTTTATGTAAAAATCTGAAATTGCAGATAATATGTCATATGGGTGTAATTTAGCATGTGATTGAAGTGGAGGAGCGGTATATATTGTTTAAGCATATTCCCTGATAATACATGATCTCGATCCTGCCCCTTCATGAACACACTATCATTATTGACAGGATAGTTGTGTGGATAAAGAGCTCACCTCATAACCTGAGGGTTGCCTTTTCGAATCCTGACCAGGATTTGAAACTGGGTCTAGCTGCCATTAGTCATTTGGCTGAATTAATGATGCTATTCAACAAAAGGTTGCCATTAGATATCAAAAGACCGGGGTTCGACTGTTCCTGATCAAAACGTTAAAAAATGCCACTGGCGTTTAAACACTCAAAATTAAAATCATACAAACAAAATACTGTTGCTATTTAGTGTCTTTCTCCCTATCTCGATCCCACTTGGATTTGAAAGCGAGCACTGTAACCTTCGGCTACCCAAAAACCCAACGAGTTGCCATTAGATCTCTCTCAATAAATTGAACTTGCCCACTCTCAACAAAGTTGAGTTTCAGGTTCCTCTCTTTCTCTAACCTAATTCTCTCGAAGAGTAATGCTTGCTTGGAAATTAAGTTAAGAATTGCTCGCTTGAAACAAAATGTAATTTCAACCAACGACAGCGAGACAGCACATTGTACTTTTATTTCTAGCTGAAGGCTTTGCACATGAAGTGTATTGCATTTAGAGACTTCTATTTGAAAGTTAGTGTTGAGCTATAGATGATAACTGAAATTATTTCAGCTTGTTGTATCATATTACACTCATAGTATTTCTCATGGGCATGTACAATAATCTCTCTCACCTCATGACTTCCGATGTTTATTTCCAAGTTTGTTTTCTTTTTCATCAGAGGTTTAAATTAGTAATTTCTACAACAGTTATTTTTCTTGGTAACTTTTTAATGTGATTGGTACTTATCGGTTCACTTGAGAGTTGTACTAAAAAGTACAATCAGTTAGTCAGTTTCTTTCTTTAAAAGACATTTTTAGGTGGAGTATCTGGATTTTGATGAATACTTATTGAGTAACTTACTAGTTTATGGTATTAGTCTTGATGGTGAAGAATTTGATGGTAAAATCCTCTTGTGAACATTTAAAAACACACAAAACAAGAGCACACACACGAAGACTTATAACAATGCCACAAAAATATAATCTGACATTTCGAGAAACCTAAAAAACATTTCTCATTATTGAAGAAGACCTTAATATTAAGGATACCAAGATGATTGCCTGACGGAGTCTTATAGAATATACAAAGAATATACCATCAATATGTGAAGAATAAACTAAAAAAATCTTAAACATAAGGACTAACGCCTTAACCTGAAGTTGGTCAGTCCCAGTCGCCCAATAAATATTCATCAACAAATTTATTGGTTTCCTGCAAGAGTTATTGTGAGTATTTTTTGGTTTACAACACGTTTTGGACTTCAGATCAATCCCACTAATCTTTCTTTTAAGGGTGAAATTTAGTGAGTTTGTTTGTCATAATATGTAATCCAACTGTATCAATGTACCCATGTATTAAGCTAACTACCAGCTGCTTGATTTTAACAAATCCAAATTATTTCTTCATCAAAAATATGAATAATACTTTATATGGATATATAACCAGTGGATATAGAATCTTATTATGAAAACATCTTACTATCATTTTGAACGTGAGCAAAGCCATAGGTAACGTGTAGTATATTATAAGTCATTAGCACAGATTGATATCATACACATAAATTAAATTATCACTAACTATACAATGTTATAATTTTATAATCAATGGAATGTAGATCAACAAACGGTGAGTGAAAAAACAAAGCAAGGCAAGTGTGCCTGAAATTGGATGGCCGGTTCAAAATTCAATCTTTATTTAGATACACTATATTTTTTCCAGATTAATTTAAATTTTTGAGGCTCTAAGCTCAAACGGTTTTGGTTAAGTTACATACTGCATGTTAAAAATGTACTTATCATTCTTGTGTCAATAAGAATAAAATAAAACAAACCAACTTATGATGCGATCTAAAGTTAGAAACTAATACCATCTCGGCTGATCCCCAACCCCAAACTTCTATTAAAGGGGTCCTATTTGGTGCCCACCCTCTGGAAATAAGTAGATTAAGGTATTCACATGTCAGTAAACTTTTCATTCCATCGTTAGTTGATATTATTGTTGAAAGAAAAATCCCATTTGGTCTTTAGCTTCAATAAAAATAGGTAAAAAATAATACTTTACTTTAAAATATTTGTTTATACCTATGGGTTAGGTTTGACAAATTTAGAGACATATAGTGGTTTATGCAAGTCCCTTTTTAAAGAATCTTTTAAAGAAAAATATGTATCATGTTAAGATCTAAGCCCAATAACATAACTTTTTGTTTGGGGTCCACAGTTTCCAATAACACAATTTGTTAAAATGTTTACAAATTAAAGTATTTATATTTTATATTTTAATTAAAATACTTGTTGAAGATGAAAATTGTAAAGTTAAAATATTCACTTACTTCAATATAATATTTTATCCATCGGTTGGAAAGGGAGTAAAAAGGGGCTTACACTCCCCAAAAATGGGGATTTGGGCTTTTTACATAAAAAAATAAAATTTTTGATTTAATTATTGAATTTAACTTGAAAATGTGTCTTGAATCATTGCTTTATGTCCGTTGGTTATTGAGATATTGTTATTGGTAAATACAGCAGCTCCTATGCCTTACTTCAGGGGAATAAATAATAATCCAAATCTCACCTATTATTTCTCAACATATGTGATATTATATAACTAATATCATGTATTGGGGTGAGAATTTTAACGAGTACCTCATCACACTAATAACAATTGTTTTGTGACTAAAAAGTGACTTTGCAATTCCTCAATTACTAGGTTTTTGGCAATTAGTTTTTTTTGAAATTATAGCCATAAAATATTCACACACTATTGGCTTTTATATAATGCTTATAACTTGTATAATTCTATAATAATACTCACATGCCAGTCAAGCATTTGCTGTAAGGAATCTGAAATTGTATTAAAATGGAAATCATATCAGCAAAATTACGGTTGTTATATGAAATAAATAGCAAGTCTGCATGTTTAACTTTATAAGAGGTCAACTGTAACTGCAAATTGGGCCATCAGGAGGGCCATTAGTGCAACCCTTGTTCCTTCCTTATTCCTTACACCGCACAGTCAGCAGTCTAGTCCCTAGAGCAAGGTCAGAAAGTTAGTTGTTAAATAATACGCTTCTACCAATCTTGACTGTTTAAAATTAGCATAGGTCCAATGAGTTCAATACCTGGGATTTTTAAGGGAATTTTAAAAATAAATCACCAAAGTTTTTCAGTTTTTTTTGACATGGTGATACACTGTAGTTTTGGTTTGTAGGCTTTTCTTCGTTTAGTAGTATATTTTGCAACAAGGGACGAAAATGAGGTTTTGAAGGCTCAAAACGATCGAGAGTCTTTCGGCCGACGTGCGAGCGCTATTTTTCACCACACTACACAATGAAATTCAACCTGAATAACATTAAAAATTTTATTTTTTATTTGACACACTTGACACTTGAAAACAAAACTTTGAGGTTATGAGCGACGATAAAACTTCTCTTTGTCGGCCCTCGACGATAAAGTTTTCGGCCCTCTGGCAGAAAAGAGCTGGTTCGGCCACCAAATGACGTTTGTAAAACAGGTGATTACGTTATAGTGTGGTGAAAAAGTATCAACAAACCGCAAAAAATATGTTTTCAAATTTAATTTTATATTTTGTATGGACTACCTATTAATTACATTCTAGACATGTATCAAAATTTAATAATTTAGTGAGAGATATGTGATCAAGATAATAGTTTTCCAATTAAGGAAAGGAGTTTTCCGTTTTGGTTTTTTATCTCCATTAGCGAAAAAAATTAACATTGTGTTTTATCATAAAATAGCTGTTACATGGAGCTTCCCTTTTACACGTTTATATTGGAATTGGCAACACTTTTGGTATGCCCGGGAGGACTGATAAATTTTTTTTAATAATGTAGTAATAGACCGTTAGTGAAGGCCAACAGTCAATGAGTAATGCACCACTAGGAACTCTTAGAAATACCTTTGTATTGGTTTGTGTGTAGATCAAGTTGTTGTGCCACACAAACATTAAAATAACTAGTGAATGTTCACTGTGTAATAGTATATCAATGCCATTGTCCTTTATCACCGGTTCTTGAGCCTGTCATCAGTTTCGTGAGCCTGTCATCACTAAAGAACAGGAGTTTTTTTTCTTATACATAAAAAACGTATTTTTTCTCAAAGTTTTCTATAGACATTCTTTAGATTTATAAACGTCTGGTAAAATAAAAAGCACCATAGACAGTGAAATGGTGACATCTGCGCAGGACCAATCACTGGCGGGCCCCGTCCCTGGGGAGGCGCTCTGATTGCTGCGTGTGGGGATGATTGTGCTGTGATTACCGAGTGGCCGACTCTGTTATAGTGATACTTTATTGGTTTTATTTGAATGTGTAGTTAGATTTTTTAACTAGAAGCGGTCATGACAAAGTGGAATATCTCTGACGATGCACTTCTTTTGTTTGAAGTAAAATCATGTGTTTCTGTTTACATTGTAATGCCTTTGTTTACTATAAAAAAAAATAAAAAAGTATAGAATATATTGTTTGTTTTAATTAGACCTAACGTCAAGATTTGATCAGTTAAACACATGATAATAAAAAAACAAAGAAGTTCATTGCCAAAGATATTCCACCTCGTATCGGCCGCTTCCAGTTAGACAAATTTAACTGTACAATCTGAGACGAATGACCTGTTTCACTGGCCACCCGTAACCTTTCTCTGTGGTAAAACTTGTGGACGGCCTGGGAGACGTAATGTAAAGCTAACTATAGCTTTAGATAATCTAGAACTAACCTTGAGGATTGAAAGTGTTGAAGTTTCTAATTTGCAATCATTTTGTCTAATCGTTGAAAGTGCTATAATTTTAGTGCGATTTCCTAAAAGGGGGCTAAAGGCAATTCGGTGTCGCCCTCGCGGGAGAGATGCGCACATTACTGGCTGGATGCGCATTACTAGTTCAAACGTAGTAAATTCGTAGTTTTTCTAAAACTATGGTCCTAACAAAAATGCAAAGTGCTCTTTTCCACCATCACTGTCCAAAGTATAATTTCAGAAGCTCATATAATTTCGTTGCTCATTCATAAGTATCCAAAACAGTGATGAATGTAGTGAATAATCCTCCGCGAGGTCGGCGATCAGCATATTATGTAAACGTTCATGCGGGCGCAAATTACGGCAATATATTTTAATTTAGAGAAAATAATTTTATTGCCTATTGAAGAAAAATAAAATCAACACTAGGTACGTAAAGTACATTTTTCATTTTATTTCACATTCTGAGTTATTTTAGCTCAGTTTATCAACTGGCTAAAACCCACTATTTAAACTCAGCAATTACTCTTGTATATTTTATGATTTCGGAAAAAATAAAAATTGCATACTGTGAGGAATTCACTTCGTTTCTTTTTCATACGTAGCTCACTGTCATTCGTTGAAAAATTACGTCAGGAAATCATATCGCGCGATCTGTTGCAATATATCGAATTTGATTTATAGCGTTGTGATTTTCGACCGAAAATTATACTCGGATTGCGTTCCCGCACACAATAGAGTTGACGTGATTCTACGGGTTATAACATTGCGTGAAATCTTATTCTGACGTTAATTTTCAATGTACGACAATAAGCTACGCATCAAAATGAAACAAAATTAATTCCTCACAATATGCAATTATTATTTTTGCTATCGCGTAACATCTTTTGGCAACATGCCATTTTTTTGTCAGTGGCGAGGTGGACTATTACATTAAATAGGACTCTATGATTGATGGGTTTTTCTTAACAAAAAATAAATAAAAGTTTTCTAAAATGTATTCATCATTCACTTAAGAAAGGTATTATCCGTTCAATTAAATAGCTGCATGACGCGACGAAGTGAGCTATTTACGGCATGCAATTACATAACATTAATTATGTAGCATTCAAAACGGTACTTTGGTATTATACGGATGCCACCCTTATACAGCGCGCTGCGGCGGTTATGTTATGTTAGGTTATCATAAATACGTTAGTAGGACTTTCCTCGTTTCGTTACGAATCGAATGATACAAGATGAGTCATACCTTCGCCCGCCAAATCCCCTCCAAGAAGGCCTTGGTCAGGTTGCTCATCGGAGTGTGTGCATCACTTGCCTACAGGATTTGGCGGGCGAAAGTATGACTCATCCGGTGTCGTTCGATTTGTAACGAAACAAGGAAAGTCCTACTAACATATTTATGATAACCTAACCTAACATAACCGCCGCAGCGCGCTGTATAAGGGTGGCGATCGGGTGTTGTCGCTAGCGGCGGTGACGCTTTACCTCGCCGACATTGCTGCCTTCTGGGAGGCAGAACACAAAGACCGCTCATCGTAATTATGTCAAATTTGCACAGTAAGTCAATTAAAGTGTGTTCTCTCCAATTATTTAGTTATTTGTTGTATCCAGTTAAAAAAACAGTGGCCTCCGTATAATACCAAAGTACCTTAAAAACTCATAATGAGAAAAAATAAAAGATAAATCATTGTGGATTCCTTGACGGAAAACTTTTTCAAAGCGTCTTTTTTTTATTAATTCTGCCCGTTATTTCGATTAATAAGTAGCCTACTGATTACTGATTAAACAAACTAAGTAGCCGTTGCTGATAAATCCGATGCATATTAACGATGCATATTATTATGCACATACTTGAGCAAAAATGTGTAAAATCAATAGCAGTAATAAAACTATCTAAAACACTTTATTTTCATTTAATATTTACTTACATTGATTGCAAATAATATATTCATGCAATGATTTAACGAAGTGTTCACTGTAGAATAACTGTAGATTATCTTTACTGTAGATTCATACTTTTAAATTATAAAAATTTAATCAAACAGAGAACCAAGACATTTTTTAATTTTTCTCTGGAATGCCACTTAATATACACAATACCATAAGACAAAAATTCAAACAGCGTCCACAGTGCCACTCAAACGACGTTAGTTAAACTGTAATACCTTCGGAAACCTTGTTTTCTTCTTAACCCAGAACCATGTAATAAGGTTGCCAAGACCGAAGCCAATCGTGTCAGGAAATTACACAAATTATGTTTCCAATCTCAGGACAGTTTCCCTCGGCACCGGAGATCGAGTCTGATTTATAATTTATTCCTCCTACTTATAATAGCTGTTTGAAAAAATATAGTTACTAATATGTAAACATATATTCATGAAATACCGTAACAAATAGATACAAGGAAAGCAATCTACACGAAAAGGTGAGTAGGGATAATGTTTTGTTTTGTTGACATTGAAAATAAAACTAGAGTTAGGCTTCATTTACTAAAGACCTAATATATTTATGTAAAATGTAAAAAATTAAAATTAAAAATTAAATATATTACTTCGATTGTTTCTTATATTAAACTGGTATTTATTACATTTACAATAATAATACAGTGGACTGTTTCAATTTTATGCGAATCATATTGATTATTCAGGAATCATCTATTTATCCAGGTGATGAATAACTTATAATCGATGGTAACCTGTATTTACAAGTTGCAAGCATTATTTATAAATTGATGGAATTCGAAGCCCTGAAATGGCATGTCAATGACTGAATCAAAATTATTTTTAGGTAGAGAAATATTCCCTTTGTGCATTTACAGGCAATTCGCGCTTAACCAAGCGACACCCACATATCCCCGCGCGTTATGATCCCGTTTTGTTGTTATTGGCTGTTACTTTCACAATGATTCGTCACATATCCTCTGCACCTGTTATTGTTCTCTTTGTTTGGTTTACGACATTGATGTGCTTGAGGGGTTTCAACTTCAATATTTGTATAGCTCATGTAAATTAGGGCTGCAATTAATTGAAATTAAAAAACTGAAAGTGGAGGACACCGATAGCTTTCACTATAATGAGATTAACTTTTTGCTGCAGGTTACATGGATGTGTTTTAATTGTGGTAAAATCTGATAATATTGGTTTAACCCATGGATATCTCTCATATTTTAAACGTTATTTTCGATACTGAATGAAGTGGTAGAAGTCGCATTGCAACAGCTGGTTTAAAAAAATATATATGTATAAATAGCAAAAAACTATAAACTTATTGTCTTTCCATATTTTATTATATTTCAACCTCAGACATCTCATGTGGGAGCCCTAAAGGATCCTCTCTAGCACTTATCCAGCGTTATTTATAACATATTTCTATTTTAATGTGGATTAATCTACGGCTAATAAACTATGGATGAAATAGCTACATTAGTTACATTACAAGTTGCTTATTTTACTTGCATGATCTCAGGACTCTGTTTTTTAATTCATCAATTACTTTTTGAAATATTTTGATTTATTGGTAACTTAAAAGGTCACTATTGCTTTTAAGGAAATTAAAAGCAATAGTTAGTTTTTGCTGGTTAAGGAAATTAAATTTTCTTGGATATTCCAAAACTTTATCTAAATAGTGTATAAAAAATTGAACCAATTAATTTTATTTTGGTTATTTGAAAGAGTGTTTTTTATATTTCCTAAGACAATTTAAAGTCGTTAGAACAAAATTTACGTATAGGAAATTATTTACTTATTAGGTTATTTCAAACTGAATTGTACATTCCAGGTGCATGAAATGAATTAAATCATAAATATCCCCTTTACGCCGCTGCAAGTAATCTCTTGGGCATCCCTTTGTCATAAATTTTGCCCCCTTTGAACCAGAGAGCTAATTTAACTGATTTGCAAGTCGCGGATTTTCTCCTCCACCAATTTACAAGAGGGTTCCCCAGGCAACGTTAACACAAGCTTCGCATTCAGCTTTAACTTATGATGTAATTTTTCCCCAAGATCATATTAAATATATCTATATTTTACACAATTTTTTGTGTAGCTAAAAATATTAAATGTAAAAAATATGAGAAAATGTACATGAAAGTAAAATTATTAGTTTTTAATTAATTTTCTTAGTTTCGAGCCATTAAACTTTTTACCGTTAAATGACTTTCAAACCCTCGATTCTGCTGGTAATCTCAACGTGTCATTAATTTCTTCCTGCAGTACGATGTTCTGTTGAGATATATTAATAAAATATGTTCAAATACTAAATATTTACAAATTATGTTGATAATCAACCGAAGTATTCTAAACTGTTTGTAAATCAATAAAGATGTTTATCCAATCACACTTGAGAGTAAATCCAGTTGTGCATTTTGATTCCAACTCATGCAATTTTTTTTATGTAATCAAAAAATTGTCTGACCAAAAAAAATATGAGGAAAGATATAGACTAATGTTATACCTAATACACACTTGTAACTTTGGATCTTGTTTGCATGTAATCTTATTAAATTACCTCTTAGTGGAGCTTTCGCATGCACAGCCTAGAAATACGTCTGAGATATCATTCAAATTGTTGCAATACACCTAGCATCTTGCAACAGTCAGACTTAATACTGCACAACGTTAATATTGTAATAACTGTTACTTTATCATAGGGTATATGTGGTTTTAATATTTTATAGGGCGTGAACGGCCAACAGCTGATAACAAAAATGGTTCTGTGTTCACTGTAGTAAAACTGATGGAACTTTGAAGCGGGAGAGGGAGAAAATTGTATAAAGAAATTTATCAACATAAATCACAGCTTCTTCCACTGAAGAAAACAAATAAAATAGAGATGGAGTTGTGGTAGGGTAAAAAAATGTTTGAACATTAGAAAATATTAATATAATGTCAGAATATTCTTAAATTAGGTCTTGTCCATTTTTTCAGTCTTAAATGACGTAAACAAAGTGCACTGGTTGTGGTTTGGAAACAGCGTGTTTTGGTCTTCATTGTAGCGCACATATGAGTGTGCTTAAGGGCAAGTCAATATTGACACTCTTGTGTAAATAAACCATCTTCATAAACCTTCCTTTAACTCACCTAATAACACAGTGTTAACGTGTGGCTTATGAGGAGACTCTAAAGACTTCAAAGGAATTTAAAGAAAAGTCTATTTTTACTATTATACAATTCTTCTTTTTTGTAATATGAGTAATAATGTTTATATTCTTATTTATAGCGCGGTTGTTACAGAAATGGATTCGTGGTTTTTTCTTAGATGCTAAAACGACCAACGACCACCGACCGACGACGATATTTTGGACTTATATCTTGTTCGAAAACGTGTTTCAAAAACGTATTGAGAGTACTTTTGTGTATTTCAAAACAAATGTTTTATTGTAATCTGAGTGATGTAGATTTTTTTGGAAACCATTGTAATAATAATATTTTTTTTTTTTTTTTGTGGAAGGTAGGTGGAATCCATTTACGGACGAAGTGTGGGACTCGCCGAAGCCCTACCCACTAAACCACCTCCTCGTTCCGGGCGAATCTCCCCCCGGGACTGTTTCGCACATTACTTCAGGGGGAGGCCCCGTGCTGGAAAACCACATACTTGAGACCGCGGTCTGTCAGAAGAGGAAACTACTTCCCTCTTCTTCTAGCCGGCTTGGACTTGCGTTGCTTTTCTGCCTGTTTGGCGTTTTCCAGGGCAAGCCTAAAAACGCGGCATGCCCCGGAACCAGCGATGTGGTCGCACTGCGGTTTCGGCTGCAGCTCACTGCAGAGGAAGCAGTGAACTGCGTTGCCGCAATCCTTGTGGTGATGGCCCGACTCTCCGCATTTGAAGCAAAGAGCGGACCGATCCGTCCCCGTGCATTCGCTGCGACGGTGCCCGTAGCCTAGGCACTTGAAGCACCTGACGACCACGGTTCGCAGGCGCACCGCGCAGCTCAGATAACCCACCCGAAGATGGCCTTGCTTCAGGACTTTGGCGGCCTCTTCCTCGGAAAGGTCAAGGACCGCCATCTTTAGTTGCCGCTTGTTTGCCGATCCCAGCGACACCCTGCGTTTGTCACTGGGTCCACCAAGGGCCTTGTCGAGCGCATCGACCACCTCTTGTCTCTCCGTGAGGGCATCGAGGTCCCTCACCTCGACGGACACACGCTTCTCTGGGGCAATGACGTTGCCCGCGTTGCCGACAGCAGCTCCGAGGGCTGCAGTGAACTTCTGTCTGTCTGAGCCCTTCCCCAGCCGGAGGATAACATCCCCCTTCGGAGTCGGCCTCGCGCAAACAATCTTGGCGGCGCAGGTGTCCGGGTTGAGGTCCTTTCGGATCTTCCCGAGAACACCCGCATATGACTGGCCGCCAGCTACTCTGACGAGCACAGATGATGGACCAGCGCTCGCCCCCGACTTGGCTTTCGGCCTCACGGCCACCGCACCCTGATCGGGTTTGGTAACCGTGATAGCCGGCAGATCCTCCGTCTCCGCCTTTCTTGGTTTCTTCTTTGCCTTCTTCTTTTTCTTCGTTGGCACAACCCTAGGCTCGTGCTCGTCAGAGCTCTCACTAGGGCTGTGCACCCGCTTGGCTGGAGCCGAGGCACTGGCCGCGAGGACGGCATCCTTAAGGAGCCGCCCTTGGATCCGCGACCTAGTCCTCTTTCGTGCGTCTCTCGCCACCTCAATGTCATTGACATTATGGTGGTACCTGTCCTGAGTCTCTTCCGCCGATCTGCGCAGGAGCTTCAGCTTCTCAAACAACACGGATAGGGAGAGGATTCCCTCCTTCACCGTGTTGTTGACGTTCTTCTGGATCTTGCAGGCTCCAGTCATGTTGGTCAACAACGTCTCGACTTGGCCAAAGATCTCCTGCTCTTCCTCGCGGGCCTTGAGGACGTTCCCCCATTGCATTTCGCAGTACTCCAGGTCTTGCGCGGTGGCATGACTGAAGTCACTGCCCATGCTGGTCGTGCTCGCCATGCTGTTTCTCCGTGACTGTGGAACAGTCAAGAATGTCTGGTTGCCCTCCCCAGAATCCGTAGGGCAGCCCGAATGATCGGGGTGGGATTTCGGACCGGAGTCCTGACCCACCTGGGGTACGATACCGTGGTTTTTTGCAGACATCATGCTTGCTTGTAGCCGACTTTTACGGCAAGCAGGGGATACTGTTGGGACATTCTGCTCCGGCCCAACACGGATAAGAAGAAGGCGTGAAGAGACACCCAAAGATTGGGGTCGAAGAAGGAAGAGGGTGAGCAAGATTAGCTCAGGAAAGAAGAAAGACGGCGAGCCAAGACCCAAGAAAGGAAGAAAGGTCGGACTCCCACGAGCTCGATGTCCCGTGAACTACCGACTAAACCACCTCCCTCGGCACCGAGGACACTAGCCTGGAACTGTTTCACACATTACTTCGGGCTAGGCCTTTGATATTACGCCGCTAGGGCAACCTCTGTGGGGAAATGCTGAGGATTAAGGCCGATCGAGGTCGACCTTTTTCGCCCGAAGAATGGCCTGGACGTAGTGCTTGACACAGTTCCAGTTGCCCTCTCCCTGGAGCATAGCTCCGACGATGTTGTTTGGGCTGACGATCACGCCGATCTCAGATGAAAGCGAGGCTCGGCGGACGTGCCAACGGTCGCACTGAAAGAAGGTGTGCTCGGACGTATCTGGGATGCCGGGGCAATACAGACAGTCCGGGCTGGCGACTTTGCCCATCCGGTGCAGATAGGCTCGGAAGTACCCGTGTCCAGAAAGAAACTGGGTCACGTAGTAATCGACCTCGCCGTGCTGCCGCTCCACCCATGGTCGGACGGAAGGTATGAGCTGGAAGGTCCAACGTCCCCTCGGCTCGGCTTCCCAGTCGCGCTGCCAGGAGTCGAAGCTGCGATCGCGCTCTTCCCTGGCAGCTGTTTCCCGGCCCACTTCAGGCCTCCTCCGGTAAATCGCCTGCCTCTCCCTCGCGAGGAAGAGGACGGGGATGACTCCGGCGATCACCATCACAGCAGGCTCAGAGACTGTGCGGTAGGCCGAAGCGACCCGCAGAGCTCCTCGACGCTGGACTCGGGCAAGCCGGTCTCGGAAGACTCGCTTCTCGAGTGCGTGAGCCCATACCTCCGCCCCGTACAGCAAGACTGACTGGACGGCAGTCATGAGCAGACGGCGCTTGCAGGAACGAGGACCGCCGACATTGGGCATAAGCCTACCAAGGGCAGCGACACCCTTAGCGGTTTTGTCGGCGGCGCGCTGGATCTGCTCGCCGAAAGACAGTCTGCTGTCGACCATGACTCCCAGGTACTTTGCAGCAGGCTTAGTCTCGAGCGTGACGTCACCTATCTGCACCGGGAACACGGTGTTTATCCTCTTTTTGGTGAGGACGACGATCTCCGTCTTACTGATAGCCAGGGACAGGCCGTGATCTCGCATCCACCCGTTGACCTTGGCCATTACAACGCTGAGCCTCAGTTTTGCCTGCTCGACGTTCCTCGCAGCGATCAAGGCAGCGACGTCGTCAGCATAGCCAACGAGGCGGGTCTCATCGGGCATGTCTAGCCTCAGCAAGCTGTCGTAGGACACGTTCCAGAGATCTGGTCCGAGAATGGACCCCTGCGCGGCCCCGGAAGTGATGGGAATGCGCCGCTGACCTTCGGTCGTGTCGTACAACAGAACGCGGTCTGACAAATACGCTTCTATCATACGCAGGAGGTAGGAGGGAACTTGGAACGTATGCTCAAGCGCCCACAGCATATCGCTCCACCTGGCGGAGTTAAAAGCGTTCTTCACGTCGAGCGTGACGAGAAGGACCACGCGGCGCGACCAATGGTTGTGGTCCTCCGCCCTCCGCACTGCCTCAACTACCTCCTGAATAGCGTCGATGGTAGAGCGACCGGATCTGAAGCCGTACTGCTGCGGGGACAAGTCCCCCGCAGAGACGATGGCCTCGGTCAGCCTGACGCGCAGGAGCTGCTCAAGCACTTTCCCGGCCGTGTCGAGCATACACAGGGGTCGGAAAGAAGAAGGGGTCCCCGGTGTGCTCTTCGCCTTCGGGATAAGAACAAGGCGGGCAACCTTCCACGAAGAAAAGAAAACGCCTTCCGCCAGACACGCGTTGAACATATCGAGCAGAAGCCTTGGATTCACCTCCGCAGCGAGCTTGAGCACCTCCGCCGGAATGCCATTGGGACCGGGCGCTCTTCTGGGTCGTAGGGATCGGACGGCAGCGGTGAGTTCCTCTTCCCGGAAAACTGGGAAGGCGCCTACCTCTCCGAATTCCCTGACTGACCGAACTGGGTGGCTGGGAAACAGTGTATCGACGACGGCGGCCATGGCTTGTGGTTCCATGACCGCAGGTGGTGAGCGAGCCCCTAGCTTCTGGGTTACAAGTTTGTAGCCCATCCCCCAGGGGTCGTTGTCGATATCCTGACACAGCTGCTTCCAGCACCTGACTTTACCCCGGTTGATGGCACCGCGGAGCTCTCGGCGGGCCGCTCTGTGCTCAGCCGATCTGGCATTTGCATCAGGGCGGTTCCTGGCTCGCTGCGCAGCTCGTCGGAGACCAAGGCATCTCCTCCGGAGTTCCGCGATTTCAGGCGTCCGCCAGTAAACCGGCTTCTTCCTGTGGCGGCGGGAAACTCCGGGCATCGACTGCTCACACGCGGTCGCGATGAGACGCATCGTCGATGCTGCCAGATCTTCGGCACCTGTGAAATTCACAATGCTCTGGTCTTTAATTACTTCTTTAAAAGTGTCTTTGCTCAGACGACTGGTGTTCCAGCGTCGAGCCAGAGGAGCAGGTTCAGCGCGCAAGCGCGCGCCCTCGGGAAGGACCTTGAAAAGGATCGCCTGATGGTCGCTGGAGGAGTAGTCCTCGCAGACACGCCAGTCGGAGATCCGCTGGACAATCCCTTCAGAGGCAAGGGATATGTCAGGGATCGTCTCTCTGCACCCCGGACGGCGAAAGGTGGAAATGCCGCCCGTGTTAAGGATACAGAGGCCCGACCTGGCAGCCGACTCGAGGATGTAACGACCTCGAGTGTCGGTCCGCGGGGAACCCCATTCCACGGCTTTGGCGTTAAAATCGCCACCGACTATGACCCCGCCATAGGTGTTCATGATCTCATCCTCGATGGAATCGACCATGTGGCGGTAGTCTGCGATCGGTTGGTTAGGCGTGAGGTAACAGGAGAAGACAGTGAAACCCCTGCTCCTCACCCAAACGAAGCCGTTGCCCGATCCGGAATCGAGAACAGGCACCTTCCCGAGGTCCAAGATCCAAATCGCCGCAGTGCCGGAGGGATCTGAGAACCACTGCGCGGAGCGTCGGTTCTGGTACTGCTCACTGAGAAGCAGTAGGTCAGCACCCTGCTCCGTGGCGAATTGGAACAGCAAGTCGTTTGCTGTCCTGCTCCTCTGCATATTAAGTTGCAGAACACTGATCATTTCTTTTGTGTTTGGCGAAGCTCCTGGATGGCCCGTCGGTACTGCCCGCAGCGACCTGACCCAGCAGAATGCTTGACCTGGTCGCCCTTCAAGCCGGCTTCTGTACACAGGACACAGGACAACGCGGCACTGCACGCGCTGGCCTTGTGGTCCTGGCCGCCGCACTTGAAGCAGACCTTGCTTCTATCGGGTCCGGGGCAACGATTAGCGACGTGACCGAACCCCAGACATTTAAAACATCTGGAGGCCACGAGCTTCTCGCGTACCCGACAGTTCACGTACCAGATCTTCAGGTGGCCCTTCTCCAGGAGCTCCGCTGCTGCTCTGGCTCCCAGCGTGAGGATAGCCACCTTCTGGCCTCGAGCGTTCTCCTTCGAGACGAAAGTCTTCACCTCGACGTTTTCGCCGATAGCAGATTTGACAGCTGCAGTCACCTCCGCCTCGGTCGTCAGCTCGTCGAGGTCCCTCACCTCCAGCGTCGACTTGGGCTCGAGAACGCGGACAGTCGCGTTCGCCCCCAAGATGTTCTTCAGGTCTTCGCTGAAGGCGGACTTGCTTTCGGAGGCGTCCCCGAGTTCGACCAGAAGATTGCCGGCTCGGGTCTTCCTCATGGCCTTGATAACGGCGCCCTTCTCATCGGGCTTCGCTTTGCTGCGAATCTCGCCCAGCACGTCGGCGTAGGATTTCCCCTCCGACGGCTTGATGAGAAGGGCGTCTGGCCGCGTCCTACGTGACCTCTTCTTCGGCGCCTTCTTGTTGTCCTGAGGGCCGGGCTGGCTTCCAGGCTGCTGGGGTAGGACTTTCTTCTTCTTCCCCTTCCTCTTAACGACGTCGGTCCATTTCTCGGGGTCCGATGTCTCCCCTGGACCGTCACCTCTGGGTTTCTTCTCAGCCTCCGGTTGGGCGGGGCTGGAAGCAGCCCGTTTCCCACCGGCCGGCTGAGCCTTAACGCGCAGTGATGGGGTCGTCTGCGTCGAAGCAGTCACCGACTCGCACGACTGCCAAGATTTCCTCAGCTGAAGGATGTGGTTAAGGCTAGTCTCCAACTGGACTATGCCTTCCTACACATCCCTGCTGATGTTCTTCAGCCTGCCTGTCGCGGCCTTCATGACAGCGAGGGTGGCGAAGCACTTTTGAAGGTGCTCCTCCTCCTGCTGCCTGGCAAGTGCAATCACCGCCTGGAAGGGGGACGGGTCGGTGTGCATCGACTCAACGCCGCCGGAGGATGCTTGCTCGGTGAGCACCGGTGTTCTTGTCACCGAGGCAGTTGGTGTCGCTCGGCCTTGTGGCGACCTCGCGACACGAGGCTTCCGACCAAAGGGGTCTTCTACCTCGACGTCCCCACTTTGAGAGGGTAGGCGAGGAAATTGCTCCCTCTGGTTCGTTTTTGGGGTTAGGGTACCCCGGGAAGGTTCTTGCACCTTTTGAATAGTTTTTTCTTGTGAACCGCTCATAATGTCTGGATTAGCCCCCAAGACTGGGCGTTTGTTACCCCCCAAAACAGTGCCCCAATGTGAATGTCAAAAACCGACCCGTCGCCAGAGCAACTATATCCGTGTTCGACCGCCTCCAAAACACCGGCGGTCCCAGACGAGCAGTGGCCTCGGCAGAGCCCCCCCGTGACCGCAGCAGGGCCCTATCCGGTCGCCAACCGGCACCACCACGGCCAAGGGGATTTTCGCCGGCTGATAGGGCAGCCAGGTCAGCTGGCTGGGCTGACCCGGGCCCCTGTACTATCCGGCAGCCTGGGAGGTGCAGAACCCAGTTTTTAAGCTGTACCCTCTACTCGTCCTAGACCCCCAGCGCAGTGGAGGCTGAAGAACCCAGAGTCCAAGAAGACTCGATCTGCCGCGAAATGATCCGTTTTGTCCAGGCTAACCTGCAGCGGAGTCAAGCGGCTGACGCCATTCTGGAACAGCTTGCTTGCGAGGTCAAAGCCCAGATCGCGATCGTCAGCGAACCCTACCGGATCAAAACCAGTTCATCATGGTTTTATGACCGGCTTGGTACCGCGGCTCTCTGGATTGCAGACAGTCGCGGGATCCAGGTGTTGGGTCACGGATCCGGTGACGGTTACGTCTGGGTGAGACTTCGGCGCGTCACCGTCTACAGCGTCTACCTATCTCCCAACTATTCCGCCCAGGAGTACCGGGAGAGGTTGGAGGCGCTGGAAGACGATCTTCAAGATGTCTCGGGGGGCGTAATAGTGGCCGGGGACCTCAACGCGCGCGCCGTTGAGTGGGGCATGCCCGTCACTAACGCCCGTGGGAGACAAATCCTGGAGATGGCCTCGAGGCTCGACCTGGAAGTCGCGAACAGAGGGAACACGCCGACTTACCGAAGACCTGGTTTCGGCGATTCCATACCAGACGTCACGCTGGTATCGGCAGGGTTGTTTCCTCTGCTAGCAGAGTGGGGGGTGATGGACGTGTACACTGCCAGTGACCACGACTTCATCTCCTTTCACCTGGAAGAAATCGGGTCGTCTCGTCAGTCCAGTACCCGAAACCCAGTTGGCTGGAACTCGGCCAAACTGGACAGGGGAAAGTTCGTCGAGCGGCTCAGTCGCAGCCCCGAGGCCTGTCAGACGGATCGCTTCGACTCCACTGACCGACAGCAGGTCGAGACTCTGGTTGGCTCCACCATGCAGCTGATCGAGCGTGCATGCGACTCGTCGATGCCTCGGAAAAAACCTGTCCGGGGTCGTCGCCAAGTCTACTGGTGGACGGACGAGATCGCGGAGCTCAGGAGAACGGCGCTGATGCTTCGCAGAAGAGCGCAGAGAGCTCGAAACCGACCGGAGGCTTTAGCCAGGTCGGCAGAGCATAAGGCTGCGAAGAAAGCTCTGGCCAGCGCCATTCGCCTGAGTAAGGCTCGCTGCTGGAAGGAGCTGTGCCGGGAGGTTGACTCCGATCCGTGGGGTAGGGGGTACCAGCTCGTCACGAAGAAGCTCGGGGGAATGGGGGCCAGCAGCGCGGCTATGTCTGCAGGAACGGTCACGGCCATCGTCGACGCTCTTTTCCCAAGTCACCCAGTGAGGCGGGAGGAGAGAGTTGTGAGGCCGGTTCCTGATGTTCCTTTGTTCACGGAACAGGAGCTCGTGGCAGCATCGTCTGCCATGCACAACAGAGCTCCAGGCCCAGATGGCATCCCGGTTGAGGCTCTGAAGGTTGTGGTGGAAAGTCACCCACACTTGCTGCTGCGCATGTTCAACGCGTGTTTGGCGGCGGGTGTGTTTCCGTCACGCTGGAAGATAGCTAGACTGGCGCTCATCAGTAAAGGCAAAGGTGATCCAGAGTCCCCGTCGGCGTACAGACCTCTCTGTATGCTGGACACGGCGGGTAAACTCTTTGAGAGGTTGCTGAAACCCAGGTTGAGGTCGGCCGTCGAAGCCGCCGGGGACTTGTCCCCTCGGCAACACGGCTTTCGGAAAGGCCACTCAACCCTGAATGCCGTAACTGAAGTCCTGGGCGCCGTTCAGCAGGCTGACACAACCTGCCATCTGGCCAGGCCGATCGTGCTGCTGGTCACCCTGGACGTGAGGAACGCGTTCAATTCTGCCCGTTGGGTGGATATGCTCGAGGCGCTGCAGCGTGACTTTAGGGTACCCGACTACCTCTTGGTCGTGGTACAGGACTACCTGAAGGATCGCAAGCTGGTGTACAGCACTGAAGCAGGAGTCCGTTCCAAAGTGGTCACAGCCGGCGCGGCACAAGGGTCGATCCTCGGCCCTGACCTTTGGAATGTGGCATACGACGGGTTGCTTCGCCTCGAGATGCCACCACGAGTTTTTCTCGTGGGCTACGCAGACCTGAGCCGCAGTCATCACGGCTCGGGATCCGGAGTTGGCCCAGCTTCGCCTCAACCAGGTGATGTTTCGGGTCAACAGATGGATGAGCGGTCATGGACTTGAGCTGGCGGTTGCCAAGACCGAGATCGTCATGCTCACTCGACGGAGGATCCGCACAGTAATCCCCATGACTGTCGGTGACGTCGAGGTCCAGACGAAGACTGCGGCGAAGTATCTGGGAGTTGTGCTCGACTGCCGTCTCACGTGGTGGGAGCACATCCAGACTGTCTGCGACAAGGCGGCGAGGGTTGTTCTGTCGCTCAGTAGATTGATGGGGAACATCGGAGGTCCGAGGGCTAGCAAGAGGCGATTCCTCATGTCCACCGTCAACGCCATTCTTCTCTACGGCGCAGAAGTGTGGGCGGGTGCCATGGGAGTCAGGAAACACAGCAAGAGAATTCTCTCTGTTCAACGCAGGGCTGCGCTCAGGATCGCCTGTGCGTATCGCACCGTGTCTGGACTGGCTGTCATGGTTGTGGCTGGAGTGATTCCCCTCGATTTGCTCGCCGTTGAGAGGCAGAACATCTTTCGCCGCGCTCCGGATCTCGGCAGAGACCAAGCTGCTGAGGAGGCGAGACTCGTCACTCTGCGGGCCTGGCAGGAGCGGTGGAACGACGGACCAGAAGGGCGATGGACATTTCGTCTCATTCGAGACATCAGCCCGTGGTTGAGCCGTACCTTTGGGGAAATTGATTTCTTCTTGTGTCAATTCCTGACGGGTCATGGCTACTTCAGGGATTACCTTTTTCGCATGGGAAAGGTGAGGTCACCTCAGTGTAGGTACTGCCCGGAGGAGGTGGATGATGCTCATCATACCTTTTTCCGGTGCAGACGTTTCGCTGAAGATAGGAGGAGGCTTGTTTCTGCAGTCGGCGATCTATCCCCGGACGTCGTTGTGGGAGCAATGCTTCGCAACGAAGAATCCTGGAGAGCGATTGCGCTTTTCGTGCAATCCGTACTTCGGCGGAAGCGAGATGATGGATGCTTAGGTGACCTCTAAGTATCCTGAAACAGTGACTTGACCCGTCAGGGCGCAAGACACGCGGACCAGTGCTGAAGTTGTCCGATAAGGGTTCCGGCCTGGTTTTTCCCCGCGGCTCCGTAGGAGGTTTAGTGGGTACACCTCGACCAACATCTGAGAGGGAGTCCCACACTGTTCCTTGGGTTCGCGCATAAAGCGTTCCTCCTACGTAAAAAAAAAAAAATAATAATAATAATAATATACCACCGAATAATTTCTGGTTATCCTGTTACTCAGAACAGTATTTTTACCACGCCACAACTAAGAGAACAATTTTAATCAAGTTAATTACTTGTAAGGTGCCTTTTTCGGAGGGGGGTAAAAAGTAAACGACTAAGCTGGTAAACAAACTCTATTCGACTCACCCGTATGTCTAGGCCTATAGGTTAACCTAGGCTAGTAGGAGCCTAGACCTAGGACTGCCCTAAGTTGCACAACACTGAATTACCACTCTACGAAGTATCCTGGGTAATAAAGCATTTACCAAATCACCGTACGGCATAAAACCACTTTAATTTCGATGACAATGACAGTTGTAAATTGCAATAGACCACTAAACACTTTGCTTCGTCTCACATGACCCAAACATAACCCCATAGCGTTTGTTGACAATCATTGAGGGTAGCCATCTTGGGGCTTCTTTTCTCCGACTGGCTACCCAGCGAACAGCTGTCTCTTACGTCACGGGGTGAACAGCTGACTACCCCTACTTTGGGAAATCCAGGAGGGGAGAGGACCCGGACTGGGCTCCTCGTGGCGATTATTCGTTGACCAGCCACTGAGACGTTCACGGCTCGAGACACGGACGCTCGACTCGACCACGGTCAAACACGATACGGAGGTACGGTTTCCTCATTATTTCGTTTCGTTGCTTAACGTTTAACGCTACTAACACGTTTATCGAACCCGACTCACGGGAATATTTCGATAGAGACGAAATTACGGACTTTTAGACGACTTTACGCCCTCACGAACCTGTCCGAGTTTGTCGTAGGTGATTATTCTCGAATAGACGCATAGTTTAATTCACGTTCTTGTTAGGCCTAGCCTTTCTCTCCTTTACGAAATATCGTAGCATTAAATACTAGACGATTTAGTCGCATTTACTCAGTGCAGTTACTTAATTTTTCGTCTACTCCGTACTTGCACTCACGTCGCAACAAGTCACGGAGCACGTGCTACGCCACGGCAACCCAATTAATAAAATATTAATTGGGTGACGCACTGAGCGGTTACGAACAACGTTCGGTTAGGCCTTACGCCTATGAATAAACCCCGGAAAGATTTATTTGGATTTTTCCCGATTTCCGTGGAGAGTCACGGGTCACGCTACGGCTTTAAGCCTAGCCCGTGGTAACCCAAAACGTGTTGGGTGAGCCTCTTGCTCATAGTAACCCTTTATCAAGCGAGGGTGTGAGCAGGGGCTAACGTTAGAGCGATTAAGAGCGATTACTCCGCGCGACTTAGGCTTTTCGTCGTTATAGGCAAAATTATTCACTTTTACGAGGGCGAGGATGAGGCAACTCGTTCTTTGAATTGTATCGTTGCATCCGGTTGCTCTGAGCCCTGCGTAAAGTAGTAGCGAGAGTTGCCCCACGATTATTTTTTTCCGAAATTAATTATAACGAACCCTGGAATTAGCTCCTTCTGAGCGATTCCGAGGCATCCCTACGGTGACTAATTTCTCGGGGTGGGAGATCACGCACTATTTCCTTTGACCCCCGAAAATTACGTCACATACTATTGTTCGAGGAAATGGAATTATGTTTATTTCATTTGGCGAATATCTGTTTTAATGGTTAATAATAATTAACTTGTGTTGCACAAACCTGTTTATACTGTTATTTTTTTATAACCGACGAAAACGTTAGTGATAAAAATTAGCTAAAGCGAGATGCTGTAAACAGTTAGGGTAATCTCAGTACATGACTGCGACACATACATTAGTCTTTCACAACTCATTGAACTTCAATATTCCAATTATTTTCCCATATTTTTATTCAATTTAATTTAAACTATTTTAAAATGAAATATTAGGATATGAAAAGAGTATAGGAACTATTTTTGCGTTCGTTGACCTGATTCGTCAAACTCGATTCTCAAGCTTCTTTTTTGGCTCATACGTTACAAAGTCTGGCAGAAACATGAAAGAAACGTCAGTTTCAATGATGGTGAGCGGTCTAAGGCAAGACTACGGAATCTGTAGTCCTGGATCTAAGGTCGACAACGATTAAAAAATGTTTACCTTCGTGTTATGTTAAGAGTAAATTGCCCAGGTTTATTAATGCTTCCGTTTGTGCGTCTAATTTTGGAACTCTCATAAAAATATCCGTCATGAATAGAATATACCTACCAACCAATATAATTTGTATTTCACCTAATTGTTGGTCTCATATTTATCATGGTCTCTGAAAACAGGGATTGGTGTTGTGCTTTTAAATCCTTGTCCCATTCAGGTTCGTTGCACGTTTTATCTGTTGATACTCTCGTACGAACTAAGTATGTAACATATTCACTGAATCCTCCACAAGAGTTATTCCATTGACAGCAGTGCAGAGTCCCGTCCCGTTAACCAATAATCATTACAATTTAGACAAGAAAAGTTCAGTTCTAATTCACTCGAAGATAATGTATCAAAAGACGTAATAATCTAAAAAACTACATTATTGTAAATATCAGGATGTGTGAATTACCTATGTTTAAAATATTAAAAATATCTTTTGAACTATAATGTTATTATAACTGTTTTTTAATAAAAGCGATTGCTTCATAAACAAGTAATTTGTGAATGGATCAATTTATATGGAAGACATATTGTCACTAAGATATTTTTATCCATCTTCATCCTGAATATTTTAAAGAGAAATGAATCCAAACAAAGGCAGCTTGTGCGTGCCCCATGCATTCAGTGGAGACATGAAAATACTGCAGCATCTGCCAGCTATCCTCGGTTATATATGCGCATACTGATGTTGCTTTCTTACAGGCCTAGGAACAGGGGAGTTTTGGAAAGTTGTGATTTGAGTTTTATTGTATCAAATCAGTGAAGCTTGGTACTCAAAATCACTTTCTTAATTGGTAAACAGAGTTCAAGGTAGGCTTTCTAGGATTTGCTGTTGATTATTTAAATTCTACGAGGTTGAGGTGAGTAATAAGACTTTAATCGAGACGTAATCTTTCGTTTTTCCTCGACTTTAAGATCAAATTTTACCTGTACCAATCTGTAATGATAAATATTATTTGATATCTAGCTTTTAAAATTTGAATGTTGTTTGGTTAACTTGTTCATATGGAATAACTAATTACAGTAAAATATTTAAAATTGCGTATGCACATCTAATGTGGAGCATAGATAAATGTAAGACTTAAGGTAAAATACCATAACTTCAATCACTAACAAAAATATAATATTATGGTTATTTTATTATCTTCTGATTGATGAAGGAAGTTTACATTTTAGTTCTTTTTGTGAAAATCTACAATAACGACAGGAATAAACTTAAGTTTTAAGAAGATTGTAATTATTCAGTTGAATGAATAATTGTAATCAATACGGTGGTAAATCAATTATGATATTCTAACAACCTATAACATGCGCTCATTAAACGTATGTGATAAAGTAAAAGAAGGGTAATATAATAGCGACTTAAAATTATTGTTCAGGAAATTATTGCAATTAGAGGCACGGCATGTAAGGAGCTGAACCTATGAGAAAAATATAACTTCAGCCTTGAGCTGAAAGAATTGACTACACCCTGACAACGGTAAGTGTAATAGGGGTGTGTACATTGACTTGTTTTGATAACATTTTACTGGGTAAAGTAATTTCAGATTTTTTCTCAATAAATAGCAAATAATTAAAAATTACAAAAATTTCAGATATTTTATTATTCAGACCAACATACATACAGTTTTGGAATTTTCTAAAAACAATATATTTCCAGCATAAATCTGTTTTTTTATTTTTTATTTAATAACTTGAAATCAAAACTCTCTGATTAGTAATTTATTACAGATTTAGTTATTTTTACAAATATAGGTATCTTATTAATTATCAAGAGTTTCTTGAATAATAGATTCTTCTTACTTAAAAAATAGTAACAATAATAATTTAAATAATGCATTATTTAAACTTATATTATTCGTTAGGCTGTATGTCCGTTGATTTTCCAATTGACAAAGTAGGCTAGACCTTTAGTACCAAATAAATAAGGCAGTTGCGGTGGTTGAGAATTCACTCAGCAAAAAAAGCTTTGAAAGTATAACATATTTATCTTCCTATTTAATGGCTACAGAATATTTTTACCAAATTCAACCTCACAGGTACATGGGAAGTTGTGGAGTTAGTGATAAGTGAGTGTCTTATACGTATAGATTTGTCTGAATGCCTGTGGCACTTGTCAAAATGACTTTT
Source organism: Flexamia atlantica (assembly GCA_035578135.1). NCBI lineage: Eukaryota > Metazoa > Arthropoda > Insecta > Hemiptera > Cicadellidae > Flexamia > Flexamia atlantica. The sequence continues at coordinate 32,756,773 of JAQJVK010000002.1, forward strand.
GTTAATATACTAACATTTTGTTGACACACGAAGGCTGGCTGAAATATAGGCAGATGGGTTGAAATAAAAGTGCATGGACATTTATGTTATGTTACAGATGTCTTTAACCTCAGCTTTCATCGTGGTTGTGGCCTCTATTCTGGCTTTAGTTGATGTAAGTTTATTATTCATTGTAGCCACTGTGTTGCTCAGCGTAACTGAATTGAGTTTTACCTTTTGTTGTTGTTAATTAGTTCGATATCGAGCTCAAAAGCTCATCATCAGTCCAGGCTTTAAGGATGACCAAAGTTTAAGTTTAAAGGTAAAAATCCATCCAAATTGTTTGACACATAATACAGTTATACAGGGTGTTTTTTTTAAAACGCAACCCATTTTTAAAATTGAATAATTCATATATAAATATGAAATAAGTGTTGTTTTATGGTTCTTTCCGTTTTAAATAATCTATTATTTAAGTTTGATAACATTTAGTTCACCTTATATGCTCAAAAAATCCGCCAGAGGCATTTGTTTGAAGTTTTGCTCTCTCCATCAAATTCCCGAACACGGGTTGCTAGGTACCTGTTTGAATTTCTTGCATTACATTTGTTTTGTTTGTTTTGAGGTACTGAATATTTTGTGACTTTTTTTAGGCCTTACTTTGTATGTATCCCCAAAGAACATAATAATATAGTGGGGTCAAATTTAGGGATCTTGGGGGGAAATAATCCTTCACCGATAAAATGAAATTTTGGGTTGCGTTTTTAATGTGTGTGTCTTTAAGCACGATAACTCGCGTAAAATGGTCCGATCTGAATGAAATTTGCCACAGACATGTAAAGAGGTAATTATTCTACGAAAACAATTCAAAAGCTATTCAGTACCTCAAAACAAACATAACAAATTTAATGCAAGAAATTTAAAGAGGCACATGGCATCACAGCAAATTCATATTCGGGGATTTGATTGAAAGAGCATAACTTTATACAAATGCCAATGGTGGACTGTTTGAGCACATAATGTGAACTAAATGTGTTCAAACTTAAATAATAGGTTGTATAAAATGTAAAGATCAATGAAACAATACTCATTACGCATTCATATGTGCATTATTAAATTTTAAAAATGGGTTGCGTTTAAAAAAAACACCCTGTATAACATTTAATCTACTTAAAAGTCATATCCATTTCTATTTTACAAACCATGGTTTGACTAGATCGACCTTACTTTTATAAGTAACAGATTGTAGTTTCCAGTAACGCATCCAGGAATCATCCTTGGGAGGGGGACCGCAGTGACTGGAGGGCCTGGGGGGTATGGGATACCCCTTAGCAGGAGGGGGCCGGGGGCCCTCCCCTGGAAGATTTTTGAAAATTCGATCTTTAAACTCGCGTTTTTAGGCGATCCAGAGATATGAAAAAGTATTGTGTATCTGTCACATTAATCTAAACTGATCAAGGTTGGTCAGATTCTGGAATCTCGTACTTCTCCAGATATATACGTAAAATACCCTCGGTTGTTTTTTTTATCAATTGCTAAGGCAAGCCATCAATTCAGTGATTTTATTTTGTCCTCATCGTACTTAGTCAACTTTGGTAATAAGTAGCAAGTTTACATGATCACGCCACAATCATCCTTCACTCAACCCTCATTCATACTTGGCTTACAATACCTATCTGGGTATGGCTCCATTTATTGAAGAGTATAAGTAATATGTATAGTATGGTTTTATAAAATAAAACCAACCTGTCCATTCTAAATGCTCCAAAAGCAAATTTCTAAAACAGTTTCATTGAAGTTATCTTCTTTGTTTTAGACGTAGTTAAATAATTGCATCATAGTCTACTGTTGAGTCAGTTATATTGCCAGGCAAATATGGACTTAGTAGGCTAAACAAAAAGTCCTTACAACCCACTTCTGATTTCGAGTTTAATATACAATATAACAAATTAATATATGAAGTTTAGGTTTTGTAGCATAATTTGCTTTTGAGATAAACAAATTGGTTTGAAAGATAGAAAATTGTGAGAGAAAGTAGAACTTGTGTTGTGGGCCTTTTTACATTTAAAATATGATATTGTGATCTGTCTTTGGCTCAAGAGATAAGAGTAATATATTTCAAAATTCTAATATTGGGAATACCCAAAACGTTATAATGGAACTTTTTCAGGGTAAAAAATCTCTATATTGAAAAAAATTTGGTTTTTCTTTTCCGAGTCCGTTTGGCTCTTCTAATCGACCGATTTTCATAATTGAGGTCTTAAATTAAAGATATACACGCACAGATTAGCCATCAAGCATCCGCATTCATTTATCTGCCGTAGTTATGCACAAAAGCTACTTCCTCCCTGTACATTTTCTTATGGGAGTTAAATATGGTTTCCATTTTCCGAGTTCGTTTGGCTCTTCTACTCGACCGATCTTCATAATTGAGGTCTTCAATTAAAGGTATGCACGCATAGATTTGCCATCAGCATCGGAATTCTTTAATCTACTGTATTAATCGACCAAAAAACATAAATTTGATTATTTCCCGAATTTTGAATTCAATTGAAGATATATTTCCCCCAGTTCTAATTACGTAATTCTATATGTTTTGGTCTAAGAACCATCAGTGAAATACCAGCTTTCATTTGAGCTATTGATTATTATGATGGGACGTACCTGAAGCACTCTGCTGAATTCCGAACAACACAAATCTTATATATAAAAATTAGGTTTTTCTTTTCAGAGTCCGTTTATGGTCTGATCTTAATGAAATTTGGTACAGTCATGTAAAGTGGTAATCAATCAAACGGATTCGTGAACCAGCCCGATCAGACCACCGGAAGGGTGGTAAAGAGGAATAAACCCATCCCCAAAAGTGGGGTTTTTGAATTTTTACATAGAAAAACAAAATTTACCCAATATTTGTTGGCACCATTGAATTCAGTTCAAAAAATCAAACGATTTGGGATTTTGAATCACTGGTCTATGTCCACTGGTTACCGAGATATTGAAAGTGGTAAAAACAGTACGTTGTCCCAATGTTATTCTTATAAGAAATAAGTAAAATTGTATATATCTTGCTTATTTCTCAACATATCTCGATGAAACTTGGTTTGTGGCTTCATCTAGATGAGATCTAATGTATAATAGTCTAAAATCCCCGTTATGTCCAATTTTGTAGGAGCAAACCTGCATACTCATTCCCCATGTTATTCTTATGGAGCTTACAAAAACACGTCAAATCTCGCTATGTTGGCTTGAACTATGTTCTTTTGTATAAGAAATTCACTGAGTATGCAGGTCTGCAACGGGGGTATTTTAGCATGGTATATAGTTAGTTTGAAAAGTCGTATGTGCCGGGCTGACATGTCGCTGTCCCGAAAACTCAAGTACAGAATATGTCATTAAATTGCTACTTTTTCCTTCGTGGAACAAATTATTACCAATCTAATAATAAATCGTGGTATAATTGGTTTTCTGAAATCCCAACATAATCGGGCCCAGCTACATGCACCTCTTTTTCAAATTAGGCAAGTGTCGGGCAAGTCAAATTGAAGTTAGCTGCATTGCATGTAACATTAATTTTGTAAATGAAGAATTATTTGATTTTAGTTGATTTTTTGTCTTAGTACCAAAATTTACTGCTGCGGAGCAGCGTGGGTCCTCTAATGATCAGTTTAAAACCAAACTCGTTGCATCTATACTTCTATTTATGAAATTTATTGATATTTATAATAAATGACACAAAGTTATTATTTTGATTGCACTATAAGAATAATGATGAAATAAGTGGTCTGATCAATTGCTAATCAAATATTAAATAGCTAAACTAGCAACTAACGTGATAATCATTTGGTCGAAACTTAAATTTATCGTTAGTACCTAATTAGTAAGAAGCTACAGAAGAAGACGGTTTTAACCTGGAACTGAAATCAACTTGATCCATACAATCATCTTTAACGTAAACAACATGTTAAGAAAGATTAATGTATTTTTGTCTAGCAAAAGTAGCAAAAGAGGCTCGTTTAACCTCATGTGGAAGTTTACATGAATTGACTCTGGTAGTTCCAACACGTGCTGAACATAAAACTCTGCACTCATTTTCCCCTTATTGGACCCAACGAATTGGGCATATTTTCACCCTTGAATTTCTGCGACTGTGAAAGGTAAACAGTCCATTTTTAGAAAGGTACTAAAAATTGTAAATCGTTGGAAACATAGTAACTCAGGACTTAAAAATAATTTCATATAATAGAAAAAAACCTATTTTAAGTAATGATAATGTTTTGCACATTGTTAGTGTATTTGATCACATAGAAATCAACTTTATTGAGTGAGGTAAAAATAAATCTACAGTATAACAAAACATAAGCTTGGAGGAGTTTATAAACATTTAGGTGTTTCTATTATTTTCATATAATAGAAAAAATCCTATTATAAGTAATGATAATGTTTTGCACATTGTTAGTGTATTTCTTCACATAAAAAACAACTTTATTGAGTGAGGTAAAAATAAATCTACAGTATAACAAAACTTAAGCTTGGTGGAGTTTATAAACATTTAGGTGTTTCATTGCAAAACACATTGCTTAAAATTGAGTAAAACTAAAGGGTCTCTATGAAATAAATGAACTTTAAAACTTTCAGTTTAAAGTACAAATGTAGTAATACTGAAAATGTTTCTCACATTTTTTTATGCTTAATATATTCTTCAAAAAAATTATTTGCGTGACTATATTACCATCCCCGATTAGATCACTGGAGTTATAGCTCACCGGCGCCGAATGAAACCTTGCGAAACAGCGATGGATTGACGTTAGAGATTATAAGAGGTATCATATATGTAGATTCTTAAATATATCGGAAACATAATTATGTTAAATTATGTAATCAAAATTGTACAACAAAAATTTTAACTAACAGTATGTCAAAAATTCAATAAATAAATAAATAAATATTTTTATTTCAGAAAAGTACAAGATCTCATACAAAATATGTTTATTTACGTATATTATACGTTTTGTTTTGTTTAGTTATCGAAGCATGTGGCGATGATGGCCGTCCTGACTCAGATTGCAGAAAGTGAAACTCGCCGTCAGAGTTCATTGAATAATGGAGGAGAATCTGTATTAAATGGAATAAAAAAACTCACAAGTATACGTTCTTGCTTAATCTTAATTTGGCCTATTTATCTACGAAGCATTGCGCCGCTTTAAGGCTAAAGCGTATACAAATTTAAAGACATTTAAATTACAGACAATTGAATGCACAGACCACTTTTTAAAACGTCGTTATCATATTGAGAAACATGCAGTACTAGGTGTACTCTTGTTTCTTAAAACAATGATTCGCCTAACAGAACGTTGATATTTAAGAGAATACAAAGGTTAAGAATGTATGAAGAAGGAGCTGGGGTATCCAGAATTAGTCTTTCTATAGACAGAGTAATCAAACCGTAAAATCTAATTCCAGACCTTCAACAACGTAGGCCACTGCGTGACATCGAGGGGTTAATGAGCAACAAAACCCTAGCAACTCTTAGAGAGATCAATTCCTATGTAATTAATTTGTGTGAAGATCGGTTGTTACATTGCCGAAACAGAATTAATAGAATCAGTCAGTCATCTCTGTCACCACTACGTGCTAGTGCAAATCCAGCTTGAGTAAAAAAACACAAAGATGATGATGTGAGTACCCGTGGATGCGCAGGACCAATTACTGGCGGCTAGCCCCAGACTCTGGGGAGGCGCACTGATTGCTGTGTGTGGGAATGATTGTACTGTGATCACTGAGTGGCCAGCTCTGGTATTGCGATACCTTATTTATTATTTGATTGTGCTTTGATTATTCAATAATTAACCATAAGCATTGGAAGTACTGAGCTAAATAGCTTTAACTCATTTTGACATCGCAGTAAAAAATAAAGTTACCATTTTTGGTACAGTACTTTTCTGGAAATATTTTCTGGAAGTTTTTTTTTATTATTTGAAGAAACTATTAAGGAAAATTCAAATTAATTAAAACTTGAATGTATTAGGATCGAGCTCAGCGTGATAGAATGTTCTAAACAACGAGCAGACTTCAATTAAGAAGCTAACATTTAGCTAACCCGATCGAAAACCTTAAAAAGAGACACAAATTTTGTTATTCTCTGAACAATCTGTCGTAGTTGTATACATAATGATATTTATAAACTATCAATTTAAAAAAATAATGACATGATTTATTAGTCTAAAAGAAACTAGAAGTTTAAACTAGAAAAAAGACTTATTTAGCCATTTTCATGTGACAGTCCACTGCAATGGAATTTCAATGACTATCACGTGCCCAACATTTAAACCACGTGATCATTTACCCTTTATTGCATCTAATTACTAGGACATATTTTCATCCATACATTACTGCATATTGCAAAAAATGAATGTCAATTTAAAAGACAATTTCGATTGTAAAACCGTGTGAAAGTTAATAACTAAGCACTTAAATAAAATATATGGTAAGCTCTGGAGAACACTTGATGTAAGTGTTGTTTACATCTTAAACGTGAATTAGTTCACATTTTCTAAAATAAACATATTGAGTAAAGTAATGAAAAAATGCAACAATTTATACTATACTGAATTTATGAGCAGGTAAAAATAATTTAGAAATAATAATTCGAAAATTTAGCAGAAGTATGTAACTCCCAATCAAGCATTTTAAATAAAGTAAATAACTTTTAGCTACTAAAAAAACTGTTCCAGGCTTAGTTACATTTTTACTAAACTGAACTGTAGAGGGAGTGGTTTGGGAGTATTAACCCCAAAAATACAAAATACCCCCGTTGCAGCAGACCTGCATACTCAGCGAATTTCAAATGCAAAAAATCTCCATCCAACATAACAAGATATGACATGTTTTTGTAATCTCCATAAGAATAACATGGAGAATGAGTATGCAGGTTTGCTGCAACAGGTAAGTTAAAACTTGTTGGATTTAATTTAACATTTAGTAGATCTTAACTAGAAGAAGCCATACACCAAGTTTTATCAAGATATGTTAACAAATAATGAAGATTTTATTTATTTAGATATAGCCTTTTTTTATTTCCCATAAGGATAACATGGGAAATGAGTATGCAGGTTTGCTGCCACAAAAATGGAAATTTCAAGGATTCTAGACTAAAATACATTAAATCTCATCTAGATGAAGCTGCAAACCAAATTTTATTAAGATATGTTGACAAATAAGCGAGATATAGAATTTTACTTATATCCCATAAGGTTAACATTGGGACAACGTACTGTGTTTACCCCTTTCAATATCTCAGTAACCAATAGACATAGAGCAATGATTCAAATACTAAATTGTTTGTTTTTTCGAGCTGAATTCAATGGTGCTTACCAAAATTTGATTATTTTATTTTTCTACGTAAAAAATAAAAAAACCCATTTTTGGGGGGTTTATCCCCCTTTACCCCTCCTTCCAGTGGTCCCATCGGACTGGTTTTCGAACTCGTCCGAATAATTACTACTTTACACATCTGTTCCAAATTTCATTCCGATCGAACCATTTTTGCGAGCGCTATCGTGCTTACAGACATATATATTATATATCTAGAAATTTGAACGAATAGTGTTTTTGCTTCTGGGGGCCCCAAAATGAAAAGTTATTATGGTCTTGGGCTTAGGTCTTACCATGAGACCTACGGTAATAGCTTCTTCCCTATAGGGGAAATTCGCTAAAAAGACAACATCGCGTGATACCATGATGTTGTGATATGACGATGATCGCATTTTTGTGGGCGCTGTTAAAAATATTTAAAAGGGGAGGGGTAGCTCGTTTTCTTCATTTAAATAAATGTATCACATTTGCGAAATACCTAAACCCAGATCTAACGACCTATAAAACAATCAGAAACGATTTGGTCATTTTACCCTTCTTGTCTCAAGTGCAAATCGCTCTGTTCTCCAAGATGCGAAACTCTAACGATTTCCTAATTTACATTGAAATCCATGTTAGAATAATTTATTTTCCAAGGCAATACCTAAAATCATTGCTGTTCAAATTAAAAGGTGTAGTATATTTGTAGATTTAGTTAATCTGAACATTAAATAAGCATATTTAAGATGAGATACTTATTTAAAAATTCCTCACACTTAACAGTATATTCCATCCATTTTTCCTTTTATAACAAATGCAAAAATACAATTCCAATTTGAATTTATTTTGTTTGTATCTCTAAGACCGGGGCATTTTTTTAAACATTTTGTTCGGGAACGGTCCAAACCCGGGTCTTGTAACAATCTAGCGGTGATCTCTTGTTAGATATAATCATTAATTCATAGCCAAATGACAAATGGAAACTGGACCCAGTTTCGATCCTGGCCAGGATTCGAACCGGCGACTTTCAGGTTTTGAGGTAAGCAGATGTGAAAGTAACTTGGACGCTCGAAGTAGTATCATTGTTCTAAAGCCTTTCAGAGCAAGAAGATCAATGTTGAACAAAATTAATACAAGATAAGATCAGATTAAGGCTCGATATTAACATTTCTCAAGGCTGAGCTGTCCTTTGTCATAGGCTTCAGTCGAAATTATATTGGGATTAAACACTATATAATATGGTCAAAGTCATGTACGTTTTTCTTGACTACGTTATACATTGAAGTTAATATTCATAGCTAAATATAAGTTAATATTCTTATATCTAATTTTGTGCTTATGGAAAAGATACTCATTAAATCAAACTAACATAAAATTTTATTATTAGAAATGTAAATTTGTTTTATAATATCTATGTTTTTGCGTTACCACTTGTTTGGACATTTTATAAACCTTAGTCGTAATACTTATGTTTTTAGTAGAAAAGCGATGAGTAAGTTGTTAGTATGATTAAATCTCAACAGGGAACTTGAGTCGGCAAGATATAGAAACTTAGGCTGTTTCTTGGAATAGGTCCTTAGGGCGGACCCGTCTCGGAACAGGAGCAGGAGCTATAATAACTTTCCTACAAAACTATAGCCTCTTTGATAATTTAAAAATTGATTTGATCTCAATGGGTAGCCACAAATCATTCCATTTTGTAAATATAAAATTACTATTTTGAAAATCAGTCTTATAATAAAAATGTCGTAATAAAAAGTTGTAATAAATAGCAAATTAAATCCTAAGGAGAGCACCGCAGATGCTATTGAGATTGAAAAGAGAGTGGTCTACTACATAAAATTTTCGCGACATGCTGGGAATTGAACCGGCAACCTTCTGACGTTGACTGTGACAGTCAACGCTTCTGAGCCGACGTTCAAGACGCGAATCATCAAGTACCGCGCAGCAACACTCGCCATCTTAGTTTAATAAGAAGTAAAGTTATAAAAATATTAAAAATTGATTTGACTGTTAAAATTGTTTAATGTTTTTATGAGTAACAGCAATCCTTTGATTGGAGAAAAAGTATAAACTGTAAAATATAATAAAATAAAGCTAGTCAAATAATTAAAATGTTTAATTACACACAAATCCAGGACAATCATATACAGGGTGGGGCGAAAAAATTAGCCGAGAAGTGAAAATGAAAGCTGCATTGAAAAAGGACTTAAATTGGCTTAGTGGTTAATTAATAATGTGTTATTCCACATGTCTATCTTATTTTTTGAGATATATTCCATGCGGTCGGTTAAATTAATGATATTAGCACGGTGATAAGGTGAAATGACTCCAAAAACACTGATTTTTTTTTGTCTATTGGTATAGTTTCCTGGAACGGACGGAAACACAATAATTTTGTTTTTCTTAACAGTAAAATATTTTATAATTGACAAAAAAACCCTTCCAAAGAAGAAGAGGTTTAGTTTAGGTATTATAGTTTGCGATGCTTAGGTTGTAATTAATAAGTGTTATTTTTACCTTGAAAGCTGAAAGAGCATGGAAAACTATTCACCTCATCTATATTCAGATACTGTATAGTCGAGAAAACATATATGAAAACACCTAATCTTAGAAACATTACTATGGGGGAGGTTTCTGAGTTTTAGCGAATTTCCCCTAAAGGGAAGAAGCTTTTACCGTAGTACTCATGGTAATACCTAAGCCCGAGACCATGATAACTTTTCGTTTTGGGGCCCCCAGAAGCAAAAATCACTATTCGTTCATTATATATATGTGTCTTTAAACACGATAACCCGCGTAAAAAAGGTCCGATCTTAATGAAATTTGGCGTGAATGTGTAAAGTAGTGATTATTCGGACGAGTTCGTAAACCAGCCTGATCGGACTACCGGAAGGGGGGGGGGGGGGGGTAAAGGGGGTAAACCCCCCACAAAAAGGGTTTTTTTGTGTTTTTACATAGAAAACTAAAAATAATCGAATTTTTGTTGGCACAATTGAATTAAGCTAAAAAAACAAACAATTTAGTATTTTGAATCACTGCTCTAAGTCCATTGGTTACCGAAATATTGAAAGTGGTAAACACAGTACGTTGTCCCAATGTTAACCTTATGGGAAATAAGTAAAATTCTACATCTCGCTTATTTCTCAACAAATCTTGATAAAAATTGGTAAATGGCTTCTTCTGGTTCAGCTCTACTAAATATTGAGTTGAAACCACCCATTTTTAATACACCCGTAGCAGCAAACCTGCATACTCATTCCCCATGTTATTCTTATGGAGCTTACAAAAACATGTCAAATCTCGCTATTTTGCATAGATATATTTTGTTTTGAACTTTATATTCGCTGAGTATGCAGGTCTGCTGCAACGGGGATATTTTGCCTTGTTTAATATGCTGAACAACATACAAAACGTTTATCAAAGTTTGGCCATTGGGAAACCTTCATCATAAAGAACGCGTCAAAAGAATTAAAATATTTAGGAAAAATGTCATCGGTGATGTTTAAGTTAGTTTGGTGTCATCATACCACTGTCAAATATCGAAGGAGAGTAAGAACTTAAACTTTTACTGGAAATAATTCTTGCCGCCATCTTAGATCCGCCATATTGGATGTAATTTTAAGTAAACAGTGTTGGGGCATATCATTACAAACTAGATTCTCATGCTAATTTAATGCAGAAACCAGCTTGAAAAATCTTGATTGTTTTCTAGATATACCCGAACAAAGATTCTTCACCAAACATTATATGAGTGTTTTGAGCTTTGAATATTTTGTGGGATTTATTTAGTTTATTTTCCTAATATAGTTCAAATCAAATCACATAGTCAACATTGTATCAACATTGCAAGCGAAGCAGCTACAGAAATTTAGTCAACATTTATTTTGACTAACTTATATGTGTAGCTAAATTTGCCTGTCGAGGTATTTTGCTTTTTTATTATTTTTTAAGATCATTTACCCTTTATTTTTAGATTGTAAACTTTAAATCTAGGACTTCTGGAAGAGTATAAGAGGAATCACAAGAGTCCTCAGACTTCCATTATTGAACAAGAGATTTTAGAGCTTTTTATGGAATGTTTGGACAACGAACAGTATTCTTGAGTGTTAAAGAACTTTATGAGAGATAGCGCAGCTTTGCGCCAACGTCTAAGCTTTTAAAGTAGTTTTCTTCCATATATCTTTGTGTTCAATTAACCCCATGTTTGTCACAGTATAACTTTTTTGATTAGCAAGAAATTATATGCGATGCCCTGATTATATAAAAAATAAATTACTTATGTGAATAATTCAATCAAAGGCGAAGCCTTTTTTGTGGATAATATGTTTACAAAGTATATGTTTATTTCCCTTAAGTTACTAATCTTACTGGAAACGCCATAAGGTATCAAAACACCACTACACCATATGTTAACCATATATTAACACTATATGTTGAATCGGACAACCCACTCTCAGTATCTTGATAACAAACGGACCTGAGCAATAATTTAAAAAGAGGAAATTGGTTTTTTTTTAAACGCAATAGTGAAAAACTAAAACTAGATTTTTCATTCTTTTATGTAAATATTAAACCCTATTTTTGAGGAGTTCCATTTCCCCCTACCCCCACCCACTTTCGGTAGTCCGATTGGTTTTCGAACTCGTAGAAATAATGATCACTTATTTACAACGTCTGTAGCTATAATTTCATTTAGATGGGACAGTTTTTGTGAGCGCTAGCGTATTAATGATTTTGGGGTTTTTAGCATCTAGAACCCCAAAACCAAATTATTCTCATTACAAAATATAATTTTCAAGCTAGTATAAGAGCTAGCACCCCATGGTTTTATCTATGTCCCTTATGCTTTATGGGGAAATTCACTTAAAGGTTGTTGTGAAAATCAAACTTTTTTAAAAACGTTATAAATACCATACAAATCAATATAAGTCTTCCTAAGCAAGAGAATTTTTCATTTATTCTGATCTTTCGAACATTATATAAAATAACAAAAATATTATATCGGTGTCTGTTCTACCTTAACTTTCTTGCGCGAAAACTTTTCCTGTATTGTAAAAAGTAAAAATATATGTGTTAAGTAGTTTAATTGTGTATTAGGAGAGCAAAGTGGAATATTGCTAGCTGAGGGAATGATCGTTTTGAGTGAGACAAAAGAAGTTCATTTTCGTAAAGAAGAGTTTTGAAAGTACATTCACTTCCTACTGGAGAGGGTAAAACGTATCTTGGCAAATGAAAATTAGTTTAACATGACTTCTTTTCAAACTTTTTATCATGTTTTCCTTTAGCAAATTGCTTAACTAAACTCACCTCATAAATTATAACAGGAAACTTTCTAAAGTATTTCTTTATTTTTGCATTTCAGTAAGGGCTGCTGTTGTTTAGCTCAAAAATAATTTAAAATTTACTTTGGAGTGGTAAAAACCCCCCAAGAAATAGGCAAGTATTTACTTATTGTAGACCCCAATATTCGTGTTTGCGAACATTACATTTGTTTCCCCGGCATCTCAACCTGCGCATTATTTTAGCTCTCTGTAACAGAGAAATTCGAATTGAAGACCATTTACAGATTTCAGTCAAAAGTAATAATTAAGTTTTGTGAGGATTGTCAGAGATATGAAGTGAATTACGTAATACTCTTTAAATACATATAAATTAATAGAAGCAAGGACGCTCACGCTTCCCTAATTAAAATTTTATCTATGTGATATTATTACATAAATTACGCCTTGATCATTGACGCCTCAATATAGTGCTTCATTTAGTGATTTGCACGATTAAAGTTTTCAGGATTAGTCATCGCTTGTACACTGCTTTCGCTGTACATTTTTTTCCAACTGGCTGGTTGGTGTAGCGGTTATAGTGGCCCGCCTACATACTTGTAGGTAGCCGGATCGATCCCGATCCCGAGAAAAGTTAGTAGCTTTTTGAGGGGTTGTTTCTGGAGCCAGCTGCGATTGGTTGTTGGCTATTAATTAACAATCCTGTCTAGGGAACGTGCCAACCTTAGTCAGTAACAAGGCTACAAGATCGCGCCACTATCATCACGATCATCACACTCATCCTTCACTCATATTCAGGGTAACGTCCTCCATGAGGTACCTGTCTTATTAAGAATGATTACTGTTTATGAAACCATCTTCCTTGACTGGTACTTGATTCTTGTAACTCGGTTCTAACTAATGATTTCCATCCATTTCAAACTAAGAAATGAATGATTTATGCTATCGGTGGTTAACCCAATATCATAAACACACACTAGATCCATTAACTTACACTAGATAAGTTTTGAAACCAGTCCAACCAGTACAAGAAACAAATACTTTATACTCTCTTTGTCTTCAATACAGATATGCGTTGCTTTTAAATGCAGCTGTGCCTTGAATATTCTTTTATTCAAATTACTCAAAACAAAGGGCTTAGGGCTTAGAAGAGTTACAACTGAGTAGAGTGCAGTCGTCGTCGTTGCGTATTTCACCAGGAATATGATTGAGTCCTGAGTATAGAATGGTACTTACCTGAAGAATAGAAGGTTAAGACCTTTTCAACTTCATATTATAAAAATAAATACAAAAGAATGCCACTGTTTTGAGCCTATTAAAATACCGATGAAGATTACTTACTTCAAGAAATACGTTTTAAGAGTTTGGAAACATCTGTTTAAAAGCACTAAACTGTAAAAGCTACCAAAGACTGTTTATTGTAATCATCTTGATAATTCTTTTAATAAATAAAATCTGTGTTGGCCTCAGCGTATTTATTTTTATAAAGAGAAACGTTTTAAAATATTAAATAAAATTAATAATGAGGTTTTTACTTTGATAAACCGTTAAAATGCTGGGTTCCATGAATTTTCCTGTAAATTAAATATTATAATGTAAAAAAGAGTGATAAAAGCAGCTTAAAAATTAATTTTCTAAGAACCTGTGAAGGGTAGGATTTTTATTAAATGTCTCTTCGGCAATATAATTAATTACAAATACATTGTATATTTTTTATATATATCCCAAAACTTTGCATGCGTTTAAAATCTTGGTAAAATTCTACTGTTTTCTTCAATTAATTCATCACAGAGGCAGACAAATAACTGCAACCATCTCAGCGGCGCTGACAGTGAGTGATTTGGGCATTTGTGCGGTGCTGTAACTCCTAAATCATTTTACATTTCCAGTCGTCATCTTTATTTCATTTCCTCAGACTAGTTGAATGATAAATTTTTATTATTAAATTATTGTTTTAGCTCGATTGTTAAAATGTATTAATATTATTAAAGCTGTAGCCTAGTAGGTATATTCATAGAGGCAAATGACCATTGGTGAGTAAGTGATGATTATGAGATTTCAAGTTTAGCTGATTTGGAAGGCCACAAGATGAAATTGTTTTTCATCAGTAAGGATAAGAAACCAATCCTTATTAATATCAAACTATTTATAGTGGTTATATTAATTTATGGTCTTAAAAATTGATTTTGATAATAATTATAATTAGTTTTAGCTTATCTTTGTAGCCTGTACATTATAGAAATGATCTCCAAAACTCCCCGCTAACTTTGGAATACCTTTTATATTAGCTGGTATAAATTTATTTATACTATTTTGAAATTTAAGCATAAGAGTTTTGATCCAAGTTTTAAGTAATAGAATGTAGAAAAACTACAACTAGGCTAGTTTAAACGAGTGATTAAGAAGGGGATGTTTCCTCAACATAAATATCGTAGGCTATCATTTTATATCCATCGGAAGAATTTACTGATTTGAAGTACTACGTGAGAGTATTACAGAGAGGGATATTCATATATTAGCCGAAGCGGCTTTCACATGTATCAAAAGTTAAAACGCCTTTTTAAAAAACAAATTTTAAACTAACTTTCCACTGTATCAATTAATTGATTAATTGATTAATCAATTAATTAATTTATCGTTTCAAAATTTGTGTTAGGAATATTTTTCTTGTTTTTCAGTAAGAAATACTACCATAGTAGGTAAGTTCGGTTTTTATCGGTTTTTATTAATGCTTCAAAACTTAACTTTCGATATTTAGTTTTGGCGATGTAGTTATTATAATGTTTGGCTATTACAATTATTTACTGAAGATTACGCTTCAGTAAAGACAATAAAATAGTTTTTTACAGCATGATATTTTACTAAAAATTGGAAATAATCGCCCAAATTAGAATGTGATTTATATGGATCGATCGTTGCCACCGTCGCGTCGCGTCGGTGAAAATCTAAAGCACAGTTGACAGCATTGACAACACTGCTCTTATCTCGTACGTATTACTTGTTCTAGGATGCTATGGTATATTGATTACAAATCTTTTTTTATTGATACACAAGTTTCGATAGTAATTTGAAAACAAATAATTTGTACAGTTGCTCAAAACTATATTTTAGGTGTTATTAAGTAGGTAAATATTAAAATTTAAATGACATGAAAAGCATCTTATGTATTCCTTATTGTAGGATGCTGTGGCATAATTAATACAGACACATTTTTATTATTGATACACAAGTTTCGATAGCACTTTTAAAAAAGTAATTTGAACAGTTGTATAGTTCTATTTTAGCTTTTATTAATAGGTAAATATTAAAATTTAAATGAAATGAAAAGCATCTTACAACACAAAAACTTTTTATTATAAACCTTGCTTACACACAAGACTTTCTTGCATTCAATCTAATCGTGAATAGTGAATCTTGCTCTACTAGGCGTTTTGAAATTGCGACCTTCGAAATTACTTAGACAGCTGTCTAGTTTATATTGGGAATCAACTATTTCATTCATTTTGAAAATCACAATTTATGAAGAAGTATGATAAAAAAGTAATTCGGTTCAAAATATAGTACAAGATAATTAATTTTGTATTGATAATTTTGTATTATTTTTAAGACAATTTTATACCTGTATACAAAACTGGAATCCATTTTTTCAAAGAGGGTGGCGGCCTCTTTTTACCTTAAATTTGCTCTCCTCACGTGGGCCTCAGGCTTGAGCGTGGAAGTTATCAAGCAAAGCAAGGAGTAAGCCGGGACAGGGAAAGGGCAAAGAGTACTGCTAAAAGTACGCGCGACACTGTCCGACGTCGCCGCCACAGTTCCGAGGCCAAGAGGACTACTAACTGCGACACTGACTCTATTAGTTCATTGCAGGATAGAATCGTTTAGTACTAAACTAACATTTTTATTATATACTTATTCATTTTTAGCGAATTTCCCCTATAGGGAAGAAGCTATTACCGTAGATCTCATGGTAAGACCTAAGCCCGAGACCATGATAACTTTTCGTTTTGGGGCCCCCAGAAGCAAAAAACACTATTCGTTCATTTTCATAAATATATATATATCTATATATATATATATATATATATCTATCTATGTATATCTATATCTATATATATATATATATATGTGTCTTTAAGCATGATAACTCGCGTAAAAATGGTCCAATCTTAATGAAATTTGGCATGGATGTGTAAAGTAGTAATTATTCGGACGAGTTCGTAATCCAGCCCAATCCGACTACCGGAAGGGGGGGGGTAAAGGGGGGTAAACCCCCCCAAAAATGGGTTTTTCGAGTTTTTTACATAGAAAAATAAAAATAATCCGATTTTTGTTGGCACCATTGAATTCAGCTCAAAAAAACAAACAATTTAGTATTTTGAATCACTGCTCTATGTCCATTGGTTACCGAAATATTGAAAGTGGTAAACACAGTACGTTGTCCCTATGTTAACCTTATGGGAAATAAGTAAAATTCTATATCTCGCTTATTTCTCAACACATCTTGATAAAACTTGGTAAGTGGCTTCTTCTAGTTCAGATCTACTAAATATTGAATTAAAACCACCCAGTTTTAATCTACCCGTAGCAGCAAACCTGCATACTCATTCCCCATGTTATTCTTATGGAGCTTTCAAAAACCTGTAAAATCTCGCTATGTTGGATTGAAATATGTTGTTTTGTACTGGAAATTCGCTGAGTATGCAGGTCTGCTGCAACGGGGGTATTAAGTTAATAAAACTTTTCTTTAGTTTCTTTAGTAAAGTAGTTTCACAAAAATTATTTTTTATTAATTTTCTTTTGTTTTGGATCAATGAAGATCTCTACAGCAAAGACAAGTGTTGCTCTAAATATGTTCAAAGCAAAAGAATGTCAAAAGTGGGTTAAAACGAGGATACGCTCTTTTATGGACAAGATAAACCCACTTGAACACCAAATTCTGAATTATTGTCCTCTATATTTCCACCCAATTCTCGCAGGATTCCGAAATATGATATTGGAGCGGAACTGTAATACTGGTTTTATAAGCAAAAAACGTAAAGTTACATCTTTTTATAGCATAAAAACGGGTGTGAAACCTTTAAAACGTCTCTTTTATAATATAACTTCATGTTTTTACGTGTTTATCAAGAAAAGTCCATTGATTTGAGGCAATGATTTTATGAATGATATGACTATGTTTAAAGTATGATTTATTGCTTATCCTACTTTGCTTTAGTTTATATAATTATTCATTAAACTCGACAAAAAATGAATACAGCTTTGGACTTTTATAACTTTGAGGACAAATTCTTATGACACACGTTTATTTTAGTGATAAATTCTGTACGGCAAAGTTTACGAACATGTCTCCCAAAACCAGTCATCAATGTCCAAAAGTCCCTGACCATTTTAATAGCTTTAATACCAAACAACAAAATTTCAACAAAAAACAACTACAAACTTATCAACAATATGCAAACATTGAAACAATACAACATGCATATTGAATGTTGTATACAATATACAACAATATAAACTTCAAATCTTTTGTAAAGAGTGCGAAACCGCAGGTAAAATCAAGTATTTTATGAAGTGAAATAATAAAAAATAAGTTTATATATTCCATAGGTCAGACATAATAATTACTTGCTAACTAGAGAGTGATTATCAAAAGTTTTAAGTAATTATCAAAGGAAAATAAATTAGAAAAAACTACTGGAAATAAGTAAATATACTTATTCATCCGTATCCCCCTGTCCCATATCTACATTTAAACATACTTTACGGAAGTGAACATATGAACAAAAATATACAAAAAGAATGAATTTCCTAATTACCTAATAAAGGACAAATTAGATTTAACATAAAACACCAAACAACAGTTTATAAATAACAGTTTATAAATATATATTCGTTCGTAAGGCGAAAAAGGTAGCGATTGGTACGTAGTAGAATCTTATGTTCTATCAATCGTTCTTAAATTCACGACGTGGTGTTTCATTGGATTTTCATATTGTAGACGTAGTCTTGCAGAAGGAGATAAGAGCTGACTCTTACATTTTTGGACGACCACATTTGTCTTTGACCAAACCTATATATAATTTTAAACTTACAAAAATATAAATTTGTTAAACTCATAAAAAATATAATGATTTTCAATTCGACAATCAACGAAAATTTATCAATGGCAATAAAAAATTTGGACAAATATTGTTTCAAACACTTTTAATTTGTTTTAGAAAAATTTTTAACAAAATAATGTTACTATTATTCAACATTTTGGTTTTACTATTTTTTTTGTTCTTTCAGAATAAACCATTCGAAAAAGTGTTTGTAAGAGTAAGTGTTATAAAAATGGATTGAAAGTCCCAGAATTTTAGGTTATGGCCGTCTCCCTTTGGGATATTGTACATTTTCTGAAGAAAGAAAGGGAATGAGATGGTCAGTCAGCTTCTCCCCTAAAGGAAGAGGGGGGGAGCATCATCTGCTCGTATCTTCCGGGCCGTCATCCTGTCCCATATCTACATTCCAGACCACCCCCGTCCAGGCGATACCTAACTGGTAACCAAGATTTTCTTTGAATTAAGTTTTCCAGAGAGTTGAGAAAGAACCAAGGATAATATGAAGCTGGAATTAGAATTCCGGACAGACGAACATGGTAGCTGAGATTTACAGTTGTACTCAAAACAACATGCCAAACAAACTCAAAATCAAAATATAAGCTGAATTCAAGGGTAAGCTGAATAAATGACAGCTTATATTTACTGTACCCACTGTTTATCTCAGTAGGTAAGAGTAAACCCACCGAATAAACCCACTGAATGAATGACTAGTTTGAACCAACCAGTTCAGAAAAACTAGTGAAAGGCTGTCTAAGGCCAAGCTACACAGCAAATACACCACTAAATACCACGCCCATTCATTCATTCATTTAGATGGGCGGTCCTTCTCGGACGGACCTATCATGCCCATTAAAAAGTATACGACTATTTAGTCAAAGTACATTTGATTGATATAGTTTTATTAAACAGAGCATCGTTTAATGAGATGTCCCTTCGAGTGCGAGTTTGGGGTCTAATTTCAGTTTATCACTATGAATTAATTGCTGAACTTTAATGTATTTTTATTTTAGCGATTTCCTCCAAACATTCTTGCGTTTCTGATGAATTCCTGATGACTCCGTTTAATTTACAAGCACGAGTTGAACACAATATAAAAGCACCTGCTTTTGAATAGAACAAGTCAAATCAAACGGTAAAGTCAAACCGTAAATAACAAGCTCTTTTCAGGTGAAACATGCGTAAAAAACGAACAAAAAAATCACAGATTTATGAAAAAATAGAGGGTTTTATGTAAATTTAAATACCTTAAAATAGTCATAAATCATATAGTGGCTGCATAGAATAGAGTCCAAACCAGTCCATAACTAGAACAAGCTGTAAGATATTGAAAATAATATCACCTACGAGGACAGTAACGCACTTATTACTCTGACGCATATATACATAAACTACTATTATAATAAGAGTTAGGAAAACTTGATAGATATATTGAATATAACTTGATACCTACGAATATTGGAAGTATTTGGCCGTAATATTGCTCTTGGGATGGATGGCAACGACGTCATGCATTATTTAGAGACAACTCAAGTCCGTCCGGAAACCCATTTACTCAGAGACCGAGGCCATTTGTCCCGGGACCCTCCGCTGTGAGCGGCGGCGGATTTGGAAGCAAATTCAATTATTATATCGCAAATGTTTATAAAATTGAGGAAACCTCGTATGCAAACTAAATTTAATTTTTTTAATGAGCGTTTGAAAAAATGACTAGTTGATAAAAAAATCAAACCTGGACTGCTTAGCCTAGATGTTATTAATCTAAGGGGCAATGTAAACAACCTTTAATTTAATCTCTGTTAAAAATTAAGACTATTATTTTGTAATTTAAAGTGATAATTTAGTCAACTACAAAATACGTTTCACTAAACTACTATGAAATTGCATATTTTTGTTATAATTTGCTAAAATTCATATTTTCATTTTATTCATTAGAAAAAAAATGGTTTTCCATGAAAAAGTAACGTTTACCATCTTTTATAAATTTTCCCGATGTAAATTAATACAGCTGATTTGAATATAGTGGATTTGCAAGATTTGTAAATTAGAGAAAAGTATAATAATATAACTATACTCAGATTGCCAAACTCTGCTAACTCTCAATTTTCTCAAGGCCTGAGGAACGAGAAAACGCGGCCTGAGGGGGGTCGCGTTGAAGCTTGTAACGTCAACCGTAGACCCATTTTCGGCAATTATTGGTTTTTATTAGCCTATTTGGTAAAAATACATCCCCAACTGAGGTGTCAGCAATATTTTTCCTCTCAATGGTTAAGATTAATTTTTTTCCCAGCTGGAGGTTATAAGTCTATTGAAGACGTCTCGATTAGTTTACATTTTTGACTGAGATAACCTGAATCAGTACTATCTTTCTTCTCTTCTCTTCTCTTCTTCTATATAGACCTTGGTACTGAGAAAAGTTTCGTTTGAAACAAAAGTGAAAGTGTTTTGTATATTCCACCTTCGAAAGTCTCAATTTCACTCCTCTTATGAAATTTACTATTAATTATATAAAAAATAAAGATGTATTTTTTAACTAAAAAGGATTTTATTTATAACATCCAGGAAAAGAATGCTCTGTATGGTCGGGCCTTCGAAATTGGTGCATGGAAAATGCATTGGGTAATTAACTGATTGATGAGTTAGTTCCACTGATGGAGCACTCAGCTCAGTTTCGATACCAATCACTAATGTAATTATTATCTTTTGTAATGTAACGTGTATTGTAAACTCTAAATGTTAGCAAAATAAAAACAGGGTTTAGTAGTAGAAAGGACTTTTTATAAATTACATTTGTTATTGCTCCTCTTTTATTTTTAATGGGTAAAGAGGCTAACTACTTAAAACCTAACTGCCTAACTGCTTGATTATTATAATTCGTGTTGCTGTGGATTTAAATTATCTAATACAATTTATATTTAATTATTTTTTAAAATCAAATAAAAATATTTGTTATGTATTCAGATGCAGATTATAAAACATCTCTTAAAGTGCTGTAACAATGAGAAGTATTCAATATCCTTTAAATTATAACAGTTTTTATCACTTACTTTATGATCAAATCTCAATAGAATAATGACTAAAGTAATTAAAAAAGGGGATGATTTATAATCAGTTAATACAACGGACAGTAACGGAAACCTTTTTTTGATTAACTTTTGAATAGATTGATAATTTTAGTCTACAGTCAATCTATAGCAGAAAAATTGCTAACTATGGACTAGATTTTTTATTTAAACCTTGCTCAAAAATGTGTTTCAAAATGATGCATGTTAAATTTGTGGTTATAAATATTTACTTTGAAATCGTTTTGTTATTTGAACAATTTGTTATTTGTTTGTTATTTGTCTCACTTGTTTTGAATGATGGGGACAATTATTTGGAATAAAAAAGTGCAGGGAAAACCGCTTTCTTATATTTTCCCTAGTTTCAAGGTAATATATCAACGCAACTTGACAGTGCTGTACATCTAAAAGAAACGCGGCAGTGGCCCTGACATTGAGTGATTTGGTTTGGTTACGTTGTTTTAAATCTTAGTAATAAGGTAGAGTGAACAATGTGAATTTAAACGTAGTTGTCTTGAATATTAAAATGTATGATCTATGACCAAACACCTATTTATGAATTTAAAAATTAGTTAGCCTTTGCTAGCTTACTAATTTTTACAGCTTTATAGCTTAAAATAGCTGTAAAGCTGTTTAAAAAGTAAACCCATGAAAACACAACTCAATTTAAATCGATGTAATGTATGTATTAAGATTCATCAACAATATGATTCATATAGCAATTTCGTACGTGTATGTTATGTTCCTAAGTTTCTCTATGAGGTCATCATGCCAACTGGACATTATACAGAATTAATTTTTATTTACTGTTACATATTTTATCTAAATAAGTAATCAGAGTTTTAGTGTCCTATACAAAGAATGTGGAATGAAATAGCATTAAAGTCTATACAAATTGGAACATGTACGAAAGAGCTTAGTTATGATCTTCAACTGCGATTAATCACTGGAAAATAAAACCCCCATTACCTGTATTTTATAAGTTGTGCATTTGGACAATGATCCGAATTAATGCAACAAATACTATGCCTTGCTGTTATATTGGCCTGACAGTGCATATTATTTTAGCTCTAGGGAGTTTTACACCGTTTTACGAAATGGTGTTTCTGAAAATAAAATTCAGAAAATGTTTAAGTCGAGTTTGGAAAGGACAAAAACATTTCCAGTCTCCTAAAAAATAGTAGAAAGAGGATTACATTAAATTAAAACTCAACTTCTGTAAACTTCCAACGTTTTCATTGAAACAAAGTAGGTGTGGTGTCTCTTGTTCGCTGAAAGAATAAAGAATGCGAATGAAAGAAGCTGAATGCAAACGTACTCATTAACAGAGGGACAACTTTTACAAATTAGTCCAAAGTCATTCAGACAGTCTTACTCTTGGCAAGGAAAGTATAGTAGCTTTTAAAGGTCAGTCAATTGTCAAGCTAATTAGCTGAACGTTCAATTTACTTCTAATATATTTACACTTTACAAGTTTCTTTTATCTTGCTAACTATTGTTAATCATTTTAATGGAATGGATAAAACAATTAAATAATTGCTTCGATGTAGTAGTGGTAAACCTCTCCTACAACTAATAATTTATATAGATATAGATATCGATATAACTAATAATGATATTTTAGGAAGACCATTTCAAGAAATTAAAAAACATTGATCAAATATTTCTGGTCAACTATAATTTCTTAATATTTCAATGTAAACTTAATAATTTTAGGAGCTTTCCCCATTTCTCCCAATCCACAGTACTAATTTCAACAAATAATTTCGTAGGCTAACAGTCTAACAGTACGTAAAGGGTTGTCTCACAAATTTTCTATGATACATTTTTTCATGGGGCGGGTGTTTTCAAACTGCTTTGGAACCATTCAACGTATGGCGAAAATTGATTTTAAAAATGGCTTTTGGATGGAAAAAGCAAACGTTACCCATCTGACGCCCTACTTATAGAAACCAACGTCTTAACTGTCTGACAACGTTTTGTCAAAAGCCTTTTAGTACATATTTTTCATAATTACAACAGCACTATATTTTATTAATATAAAACCAGATATTCAACTAGAGTTGCAGTCGTTAAATTTTCAAAACGTTTTCTTTGTCTAATTCATTTAACATTGCTCATATTTTGTACAGAACTATATGAGATAACTTCTAATACCTTAATCAACTTAATTCACCCTAGACAACTATTTTTAAAAAAGCGCGTCAATGATTTGTTGCTAAGATCGGATAGGGACGAGGCTGAGCTTATCATCGCGCCAGATTACAGGCGAGCCTGACTCTGACTCTGCAGTGGACGGCGCGGCGCGGCGGCCCTGCTCTGACTTGACCGTTGCACTGTCCGACTTCCTCGACGCTCTCCCCTCCTCTCCGCCCTCCTCCCCCCCGCGCCTGCAGGTTTACACATCGTAGTGCTGCCATCATGCTTTTCATATCGTAAGTTTTTTTAGGGGTTTTAATTTAATTTCATCTTTTGCCTGTATAAATACAATAAATCTTTTCCAGATCTTTCTTATTGCAATTTTTTATTCTAAAATCAGGTAATTTTATTAACGACGCTTCTCGAAGCTGACGCACATGCATTTGTGCCCATGTCGGCTTATTCCATAGTTCTCTCACCGTTAACGATTTTTAAATTTTTTACATAGGTTTATTTCATAAGTTTTTTTTTGATTCTGTTATCCGCATACAGTGACTTAATACATGTTTAACAAGTGTTTAATTGTTGTCTGAAAATTGTATAGAATTTGGAACGAAGCTTGTTCCTTTTTCTGGTGGGACATGTGGCACTGTTGACATATTATATTGTATAGTGCTCAAGCAATATAATTGTACCCTTTTTTGCTACAATCAGAAGAAATTGACTAGGTGGAGGAACTTTATTAATTGGCAGACCGACACCTTAACATCGATTTTAAGAAAAACTAAATTTCACCTCATGATGCTAAGCGTATTATCAAATTTAAAACGACAAAATAAATCATAATTAACATAATTAAAATCATTACAATTTTTCCCCATTAGCTTTTAATTATATTTTATGTTTTTAGAGTAACTAGGCAAGGAAATAAATTATTTTGAACATACACTGGAGTAAATCACCAATCATATTTAAAGTAATACAGTATAAACTGATAGTTTTAATTTTCAATTAAATGAAGTAAAGCAAAATTCAGAAAGGAAAGAAAACGCTATTATTAATTTGTAAAAGTTTCGCTTGAACGTTTTTGAATGTTCTTTCAAACTAATAAATCAGTTCAAAATGGACAAAATTCAAGCAAAACATAATGTAAAGATAGCTGCATCTGAGACAAGAGAGATGTTACGTTATAGTTCAAAGGTCAGAGTTTGCTTAGACCGAGGTAAACTTAGTCCAAACAATGGGATGAAAACACAATCATAACGTCCGGCTTTCCAATTCACAAACAATTTCATTCTTGATAAAATATTGGTTTTGAAGTTACATTTAACTTTACAATTATCAATGAATACACAACAATTATCAAGTTGATCAATGGAAGTTTAATAGATTTAATTAACGATTATTATCTTAAATAGGCAATAATTCACAACAATTATTTAAATATTCTTCTTATTTGCTACCTTTTTTAAATACTTAGATTGTAAATAGTTTTTATTAACGGCTTAAATTACTGAGCCGTTCGTAGTGGTTTTACTTCATACTTTTACTACAAACTTTTTCTACTTAGCCTCTTGGTATGTTTTGAACCTATTTTACCTGTAGGCTACCTAGTTTGTTTTGTTGTTAGCTATTGAGAACAATATACCTACAGGGACCACTGCTTTTATTTTCTAACTCCTCAAAAGAGTAATACCCCGAAAAAATCAATTAAATATAAATATTGTTCTTACCTCTTCGGGTAAGAATTTAAGAATGTTAAGAATGTAACTAATTCGTTGAGACTAATGCCAATAAGCTATGTGGTAGCTTATACTAAATTATTTCGTAAGTTTATTGATTGCAAAGTTAAGCTTGTAGAAAAGACCTTCACTGTGTATATGCACCGATTTGTAAGTACGATAAGTAGGATTACATCTTACTTGAACATGTAATCAAATAATTGATTACATTCACTACACCGATACGATTTTGATTGCTAAATCAGAGAATTCATTCCCCCGTCAATATGGCTGGCCAGAAGAGGATTAGTTGGACATAAAAACGATTTAGTTACTTTTAAAAAGCTGTATGATTTATTGAATCTATTTGATACATTGGTTTGAATATAAAACCTTTACAATACCAATCGAAAAAATCTCATCTTTCGACTAAAAATACAATGAGGCATTATGATTTATTTTTAAATTGATCAAAGATTTGCTACCAGCTTAAACCAAAAAACAACTAACTCAATGCCACAGTTGCGTTTGTTAAAATTGTAATTGTTAATACATAAAGGTATCACTGAAAGAAAAATTGTTCCGAACCTTTGTAATCTACGTTTTTGCGACTTCTAAAGCAACTAATTAATTATGATCACCTCTAACATTACCAAATTAATTATTAAAATTATGATAGAATAAAGATAGAATAGGGCGGCAGATAAACGCACGATATAAGATCCCAGCAAACGGTGTCTGATTAGAATTTGTCATAAAATACCAGTGAACAATAAATTTAATTTTCGAATAAATGATTAAACATAATCTAGATTAATAATGATACTGGGTCAGCTTATTCGGTTTGAAGCTATAATTTTCAGGATTATAAGTTTCTCTTGTGGGGCCTTGGGAATGAATATTTATTTTTGTTTATACGATGCTATTTTTTCATTTCAAATACAATAATGCCGGTTACAAATGATAGAAGAAACTTGATTACATTCAATTGAAATATTTTATATTCTGACTTAAAATCGTTGAATAGCTTTAAGGGTTTTAATACTAATGAATATAAGAAAAAATATTTTCCATTGTTACTAATTTTAATAATTACTAACCCTAATCATTACATAGGGGCTAAGGATTTTTCACAAATAAAACAAAGTTTTAATCTAAGGAAATCGATAATATTTCTAAAATTATTTATGATAAAGGCAGTGTAGGAGTTTCTCTTATTTAAAATTCTCAGGAAGGAAGAAAATCATTGAGGTATGACAATATCTTGAATTATGCAAAATATTTAATCTAGACGAAGCAAAGACAAACGGAACCTCCCGTCCCAATTATTAAAACGCCTTAATTATTTCCTAATTGTCAAAGGTTTATATATATACCATTAATTTGTAAAATCTTTCAGAACCTAAACTTTATTAGTTAGCTCATTTAATTAATTTTAAATCGTTTTTTGAATCAGCTTTAACCTTAACTAATCTACTTATTTACATTTATTTACCATAGGAAACAATCAATTTTATTGTTTTCTAATGGTATTTTATTTACCTCATTAAGGATCTGATTTTAAAGGCCTTTTCTGAAACCTTAAATTATCTTACAAGAAGTGAGCAAACCAATCCGCTGGTAAATATTTGTAGCCAATATATTTTAAAAATTGAATATGCCATTAACATTTACCATTACTTTTCAAGTTTCAACTTTTTCCGGGGAAATGCATTCCGAGCTGAAGGTATATTGAGCCTCTAGTAAGGGCGTTTGAAACGTAATCGTATTTTCATGGAAAGTGTAGTTAAAATGTTAAAATTGCACATTTTACACTTAGGACCTAACGGGAAGCACCTATCTACTTAATTTTCACTATGGTAAGACCAGACAGAATTGAAGGGAACACATTGTTGAGTATGTCCGTAGTTTACATACTAAGGTAAACACAATCCTGACAATGGACTATATTAGACCCCCGGGCTGGCTATTAACTGGATTTGTGCTGCAGAATTGGCAGTGCAGTTTAGGACCTTCAGACCTGAGTAAGCATTATAGTGTGGACACAATCTGACAATGGGCTGCATGAGTACATCAATTCTGCATGCTCCTAGCCAATTCTGAATAGATTGCTGTAATCGGTTAATCGTTAATCAATTGGGCTGAGAACTTTTGTAAAATGAGTTTTTATTTGGTGATCTGGCTGAATTGGCAACCAAATCCTTGTCATTTCTAAACATGCGATAGGAGGAGTGAAATAGCCCTTACAATGTTTACTCTACAGGTCACTGAGGTTACCTTGATATAAACCACCCATAATCATTAAATTCACG
This sequence comes from Flexamia atlantica, assembly GCA_035578135.1. NCBI lineage: Eukaryota > Metazoa > Arthropoda > Insecta > Hemiptera > Cicadellidae > Flexamia > Flexamia atlantica. The sequence continues at coordinate 32,784,716 of JAQJVK010000002.1, forward strand.
CTGGCATGCGAAGTGATTCGACGCTAAATCTTCCTGATTGTTAAGTCGTAATTCTCTGATGTTCAGATGTGAGTATGTTGAGCCAGATGCTCTCCATATAATTTCGATGGAAAAAACCAACATAATAATATTTCAGATAACCTGGTTAACACGTCACTATTTTTAAGCACTTATTTAAGTATCTATATTATTAATTCTGTAAGCGATTTTTTCAATCAAAATTGTGAGAGTTTGACAGCTCGCAGGATGATGGGAGAGGGCTCAAATTAAAGGTCTTGGTCCCAGGGGGTCGGGAAAAATATCAGATTATGTCCAAATCTACCAGAAAATGAGAAATAACGAAAATTATCTTCCATTTAAAGTGCATTGGGATTGAAAAACGTCTGCTTTATTTACATTAAACATGTGGTGCTAATGCTTGATTCAAAGCCATATGGTAGATGTTGACATGTGGGATTTTCTTCAAAATGCAGTTAACTATGTACGTTCAATGTACTATAACAAAAAATATCTTAAATTCAAGATTTTCTGATTTTATAATAATTAAGGGTTTAAGTTTTTTCATAATTTAAAATTATAAAAAGTTAAGTACGTTTGTTTAGTTTATGTTATAACGATGCAGATTTAATACCAAGTGATATATATATATAAAATTACGTAGGGGAAATTTTTGCGCCGAAATTGTGGGCGTTTGGAAGGTCGCAGGATGGTGGGAGGGGGCTGAAATTGAAGGTCTCCCAGGGACTCGGGGAAAATACTGAAATTGCTTTTAGCTTACTATAAAATGAGAAATAACGTAAAATAGCTGTCATTTAAAGACCATTGGGTTGTAAAAAGGCCTGCTTTGTTTACTTAAAATGAAATGCTAGATATAATCATAATTTTGTGGATCCAAAAGCCTATTTTTTAAGAAAGTATATAGTATACTATAGTAAAGGAGGATTATACTTAGGCTATTATAGCCCCTTCAAGCCTCTAGTTTAGGATTATTTCGTTGATTTTTAAGGAGTGAATATATATAATAAATTATTGCTAAAATGTTGGCGAGGTTCCTTATAATTCGCTAAAACATAATAAAAGACCAATGAGAACATTATTTTTCCTAATTATTTTTCCTTGTCATCAATTGTGTTTCCATAACTATTTAAGATCATATTCTAAATTAGTCAAAATAGAAAAAAATACTCGTATTATAAAATATGAAACTGTCGGCTCAAAAAGTAGCCAATTTATTGTACATGAAAATGTACTATATTTTAATCTTGAATCAAAATTAATGATTATTTAATGAATAAAAATAAATAAATAAAGGGGTGGTCTCTATAACAAAAATTCTCAAATCTTCCTGTTCTAGGTAGTCGCTGTTTAGTGCTGATTTTTATCGCCTACTTTTTGAGTTACAACATTGCCTATTAAATAATATTTTTAGCAGCTTTGAAATGATAAAATGACATCCATCACTTGATATTAATGAGTCTTGTATATAGATAAACTATATAGATTTCCCATTAGCATAGATAAACTCAATTTGGAAAATCTGCCTTTTAATAATAGCAACTTGAAGGAAGTCCTTTTGTGCCGCCATCGAGAGAGCAATTGGGAGAAGACAATCTGTGATGGAGACAGGTTCGCTCTACCCCTGTGTATTGTTTCTTGTTGCAGAAATGCTACATCTTTAGATAGGGCCTACAACTGCAGTGTCATAAATTAATTTTAGTTGGATAGAAATATTTCGCAGTTCATTGTCAAGTAACGCCTAAAGTTTCAGTGACTAAATGTAACTGACAAAGAATAAAAGAAAATTTTAAATATAATAATTAGGGCCGACTGATTGTGTTTTAGTTTTGAAATTGTACATTTTTATTTATTTAATATCTGATTATAATAAATAATTCTTAATTGGTCTTTAGAAAATTCAGTTATATGCATCTTTATATGCGAAGCAGAACGTCATTTTGAAATGAGGTAAGTTATTTCGAATATGAAGTTGGTATTGTGACCCATCATTTCAAACTAGTTTTTTACGCCGAATTCAATGCCGCAACCCGTTTTTATCAATAAGACTTAATGTTTGAAAAATTCATATTTTTTGAGATTTTATTAGAAAAATTTCAATATCTTGAAAACTAAATGCTATAATTAAAAACGGGTTGCGGCATTGAATTCGGCGTAAAAAAATAGTTCGAAATGATGGGTCACAATACTAACTTCAAATTCGAAATAACTTACCTCATTTCAAAATGGCGGATCCAAGATGGCGGCCAACAAAATTACATTGGTGAAAGTTAAGTGTAAATCGCTCAACAATGACTGATGGTGGTTATTCGTCACTATCTAGCTTTATTTTGTGGTTATGGGCCTATTTTATTAATTTGTAAAGTTTAAATTGGTTAAAAATAAATTGATTAAAAGTACTCATAACTTGAGAACCAATTGAGATATCAAAAAGCGGATTACGGCATTGTAATAAGTAAAAATATCTAATTCGAAATGATGGGTCACAACACTACTTTTACATTTGAAAAAATTATTTTGAATCCAATATGGCGGATCCAAGATGGCGGCCAAAATTGGGTACCCCCTCAAAATGAAGTATTAATTACCCAATAATGTTTGGGGGTGGTGTGGAATTGATATTTGAAAAAATATAGGAAAAGGTTAGGGGGGGTACTATTATGGGACACCCGGTATATTAAAAACCATATGATTTAAAACACACGTACTTGCTTACGCAATCAGCTTATGCAATCAGGAAACTTGTGACGCGACTTGATTAAATGTAAACGAGAAACTTATACCTAAACTGCGAGGTGTGTTTACTATAAAGTTTCATAAATTTTAAATTGAAAATGTACACTTTACGTTTCTTGTAACATTGGTATTGTTATTATTAAGCCAATAAATCTCTCTACCTAAGAAAAAGTAGATTTTGTTAATAGTATTATTCTATTGGTTATAAATAAATTACTGGCCCAGTCAAATAAGAGTAATCCAAGGAAAAAATGCTGGATGGCTGAAAATATACATGTTTAATTGACCATTTTACATCTAACTATTTTATCCAAAGTCTCCGAGGGTGAGGTCGCTCAAGGAGAACTACAGAGTGTTAGGTAATTGGAGGATTTGTGTTTTGATCTTGAGTCTTTCTCTATAAACCTGTAAAAACCTTTTTTACAGTTATTTTTGGTCTTGTTAAAAGGAAAATTTTTTTAAAGCCGTACTAAATTATCTCAATAGTTTAAAAATGGTGGTCATTTTTGTGATTATCTTATATTTACGGAGTACTATTGTAAACTATAACACTTTATTGCCCTGATAAAAAATTTCTTAATCCCTATAAGCTTAGCTTTAAAATTATACCTCAAACGGCATTCCTTTAAAAATTTGTTTTCTAAAAAAATAATATATCAGAAAAAATAATAAAATTGACATGATGATCCTCTGAACCTATTTCTATTCATAAACAATGCATGTTTTATTTAATTAAATTTTGCTTGTATACGTAACTGGTAGCCATTGTTTAACTTTTTTAAATTTAAATAATTAATCTTGACCAGCATTATTCATTTCATATTTATCATCTCTCACTTTCTACGCTCCAAGGCAAATTATATGGCCCAGACCGTCCGTAAATACGAGCTAAAATTAACCTCATAACCTGAGGGTCGCCGGTTCGATTCCTGACAGGAACGAAACTGGGTCCAGTTGCCATTTGTCATTGGGCTATGAATTAATGACGCTATCTAACAAAAAGGTCGCCGTTAGATAGTAACAAGACCCAGGTTTGGGCCATTCCCGATCAAAACGTTGAAATATTCCACTGACGTAGAAAGCACAAAATACAAAAGATTAGTCATAGGTGAATTGGGCCACGTCAGTCGAATCGACCTATACATAAACTCATCTTTCATTAATTACCCTGCTTTTACTTAAAATAAATAATTTTCACACTAAGTTTTGTAAAAATACTGTTTATTATCTCTTTATTATGACTAAGATTAAGTAATCTATTTTTTGCTCTACACTCAACAACACTCCGTCTATTTAGCATCTCAGCTCTTCGTCCTTATAACATAAAAATTATTCCTTTACATTTATGCAGAAGAACCTTGACACCCCCTTACAGTTTTACTTACCCTCGCTGAGAACAAAACCCAGGATAAACCTTTATTGAATCCCTAAGGGTCAGCCAAGAGTAATTATGCATAAAATGTCTGGATACGCTTTAAACAACTACACGTTGACGAGTATAAGCATCTTCGTGATTTTCTCTTCAACATGAAAAATAATATACCCCGATTCAAATCACAACAAATCATAAAGCCCAGTCCGTCCGTAAGACTAATGTTAATTTTAGCATCAACCAACTAAAATTGAATAATGTAGCTGAGTCTACTGATATATTGACAAAATGTCTATCTAAAATCTATTTGATGTAAAACGATTTTTTGCGAAAACTAAAAACTTGGAAAGCCTAGATAAAGTGTTACAATATTTTAAAATTAATTTTTCGATAGTTATATTTTACAGGTAAAATTTTATACTAAACGTATATAAACCACTATGGTTTGTAGCTTGATATAAACATTGTAACATATTCAACTAAATAATAGAAACTATATAAACTTTAGTTTTACTTAAAAAACTAAGTTGTTAGAATCCCATGCTTTTTGAAATAAGTTCACAGAAGACTGGTAAAAGGAAAACCATATCAGAGGAAATTGATTTTACTGACATGAAATAAAGTTATTTTGAGAGGCAATGGAATCAGTCCTTTGAAGGTTTATTTGTTTGATCATAGAAGGTCTCGGTCAATGTTTGAGGATATTTTATTCATTTACAATGTAATAGTATAAACGTACTGAACCTATTGGCAAGAGTAACCGACCCATTGTTATCATCCATGTCTAAAATCAAGTTCAAGTTCGATTCAATAAAAATCGAAATCAGGATTATTAGTTTCGATCATAAAAATGCTAAAAATATCAAAGTCTAACCAAAATAGGGTAAAATTGTTGTATAAAACCCCATAAAACTAACCAAAACTTACCTTAAACCAAAATTATTCTAAATAAACTCGTTAAATGAATATCACAACATAACAAAACAACTTTTATAACGTATTTTCACATCGTTCACCATAATTTACTTGCAAACATTACCAAGAGAAATCAAATAAAAGGTTCTATTCAATACATTTATGATTTTTTTACTCTATTATGTTTGGACATGTAAATACCTCCTGTTATTATCCAAATGTAATGAGCTTGTTTAGTATGGTCTGAAATTAATATTTCATTATTCTAATTTGGGTGCCGTATTAATGTAAGTTGACGATTAGATTATGCAGTTAATGAAATCTAATTATAAATGTCTCAGTTATTCATCATATCGTTGAGTCTACTTGAAAAATAAAATATATCAAATATTTCCTAAGTATTTTATGATCTAAGAGGAAAAGGTTTGGGAGGACACTCGTCTCTTTATTATCAGTATATTACTCCATTATAAAACTAGTTGCCCGTTTAGCTTGAACAAAATATAAATCAAACCAATATATTAAGATGTAAACTAGGTTAATACTGTTGAATGGAATTTAAGTTAGCAAAATTTCTTGAGATGAATATATTTATATTTTCACAGTAATGTGAGGTGGGAATTTATTTGTCCAACTAATCAAAATGAAAGCTACGACGGGGTCTTACCAAAAGCGTGCCAAAACGCTTAACAAACTTTAGTTCAATTTACCATCATTAACAACCCCAAAATTTTACGTTTTCCTTTATACAGCCTAGAATGTTCCTATTAATATCTCAATCCTTTCATAGGCTACACAATCTGGGAGTTTGAAAAATGTTGAATGTGTAATAAACAGTTTTAAGAATGATACACTAGTTGTTTTATCAATGGACTTTTACTAAATTCTGTATTAATTCAGATTTTTTTTCTAATACATTTTACTGCTACTGCAATATTTGACATTTGATGAAGCAATATTTCTTGGAATATAAAAACTGTAGAATATGTAACACTGAATAAAAAGGTTATGACACGGATTGTTAATTATTTCTGTGAGAAAATAAAGTTGAGTTTTTCCTACTTGTAAAGAAAAGTAGGAAAACAAAGAACGACGCACTCCGTAACTCGAGGAATTTTATTTGCGAGAGAACTTAGCTCTTAGCCCGTGGAACGCTGTAAACACATTGAATTACTGAATTTGCATTGACCCTGTTTTCATTATACAATGGGAATTTTACATAACAATGTCAAGAACTACTTTCGGGGTAATACAGTTTTTATGAACAGACTTTCTTAAATAGTATATTTCACTACTAGTCACGAAAGTAGCCCATTTCGCGGCAAGATATTGTTTTGCTTGCGAGGCGTAAGCCGAGCATTTAAATCACTATCGAGACCCGAAATGGGACTTTTGTGACTTTTGGGACTTTCGTGAACAATCCTTTTCAACACGATGCAAATAAGTAACCAAACTTATAAAAAATCATCCAACATTTCATAATTCAATCATTTTTCTATAAGTAAACACAATACGCCTGAACTGTCTATTTTAGAGTCTAGTTTAGAGTCAGCTGGTTGAACTGTCAAAATAGGAAAACCGTTTGTTTGGGTACGGCAAAATTTTGTTTTGGTACGGAAATGGTTTGTTTGGGTACGGGAATGAAATGTTTGGTTACCGAAAAAGCATCTGATCATTATTTGTTTTGACGTAAAGAAATCGAGAGTTTTCGTAGATCTCAGCTGTACGGTAACGGCCAATTTTCTTATGCAGAATGATGAAAACTATCATCTCATGAAACTATGGGGCTACTTTCTTGACTAGTAGTGAAATATACTATTTACTGAACACGAAGTCAGGCTTGATTACTTCACTGTGACTATGTACCTATTATACCTATTACAGGTGCTCCCGTATTTTAGGAAACTCCCACTTATCTGAACCGGCAGTGGAGTTAGACACTCTTGAGCTGGTAATACATATAAAAGTTAGATTATGTTTAACAATTTTACAGTAAAAATTAACAGTTGTTAAAAAATATGTATTTATCTATGTAAAACTTTGTGAATTTTAGAAGTGTGAAATAACAAACTTAAACTGTAAAGCTATCCTTGAATGGTACAGTTCTTTCGTAATGTTGTATTTGAAGCAAAAATGAACAGTCCAATAAAATATTGAAAACTAAATACTACTGTGGAAAAATAACTATACTCAGGAACAGGTCGGATGGCCGCTATGAGATTAGGCATTCTCGCCATCACACTAGGCATTTCCATTGTGTAGGCGAAGGGTCGTCTAATCTTCTAGCGGCCATCTGACATAAGCTAGTGTATAATCGACAACATACAATAATGAGCTTCAAAATTAATTGAATAACTGTTTTAAAATATAAGGTAGGAGAACTTTTAGTAAATATAAAGCTCGCAATTTATGATGCTGCATAGGCCTAATAATGGCAACATCTTAACCTACCTTGTCACTTTAAACGGTAAACACGAAACAGTTTCATAATCTACATTTTCACGATTTAATAATATAAAGTTAGTTAATTTAAACCACCATAAAAATTCTGTCCAATTCAGGGAATGCAAACAAGTTGTAAGTTTAGAAGATAAACAACGCATGGGTGGGCAGTTAGCTGGCAGCGTAAATGGGGTGGGGAATTCAAACCATCTGTGTCGCAGCGGTAAAAACTTTTCCTGTTTCCATATTTTCACTTATCACTTTCCTAGACAGTTTAACGCTTTCAAATACACGAATTAAAACTGTTTTTAATTAACTATGTATATACAACTCCTAAGTAGCATTTGTATTTTTAATTCAATATATTTTTCAGATTTGTTGAGTAAACAGTAGGCAGATGAAAATGAGTAAAGAGTCGTAAAAACAGTTTTTTCCCAATAATACTTCAAACTTTATTTAAAATTAAAACATAATTTTTTAACATACAGACTTTTAATCATGAATCTGATTGCAATAAATTACTTCTTTATATAATTTATTTATAAAGTAAAACAAACAAGTGCAACAAATAACTGCATTGAAACAGTGCACACAATAAAGAGGGATGAGACATCCTCTGCATGAAACTGAATTGGAAACAAGAAATTGAAACTAAATCCCTTTTTATGGCGATTGAATTTTCAGCCTCATATAAACCTACTTTAAAAGAATACACACCGCATGTTTGTTTGAAGCTTATGCACTAGAAAAAAATCAACATTGATCTTCCTGAAGAAATAATGAATGGCAAGCGGAATCGGTTTTAGGAATGAATGATTATTAGCGTCCAGTTCTTGCAAATTTATAGCGTTTGACGTTGAGTGAAATTTGTTTTTAAATGATGAGAAATCAGGCGCTTATATTTTGATCAGCTCTTTTCAAACAATTAATTTGAGTAAACCTTGACTGCATTGATTTGATAAGCCAACGACATTATCCCGAACAAAAGTCGAACTGCCAATCTTTTCCTGAAGCTATAATTAGTAGTGTGCCAATGATACTAATACCTTTTTTTACTAAGGATTAGCAGGGTGGGGATTAAACAGTCGTAGAGTTTTTCTGTACGATCAAGCCACTCAGGAAAATTGGCTGATACAGTTATAATTTCACTATATTCTTGTTGAATATATTTTTGTATATTTTTTTTGTTGTATTGCTCGTGTATGTGCTGCCAAGCACTAGGGCTTTTAGCAGACAACATAAAACAGTCCAACACCTCAATGTTTGATGCCGGGAAATGGGCCTGGACCTATAGAATCGGAGTCTAAAATGCTAGCAATATGCTGCACATCCTCATTTATTATTATTTGAACTATGTTTTTTATAGGCAATTTTTCCTTGCGATCATCTAACAGTGTCCCTAGACATTAATTACCTGTAAAAGAGTGCACCACATCGTGAGGTGCATTTCGGTGGGTCTCTCGAAGCGATTCGTCTGTTTTAATATTTTAATTATTTTGTAAAATAAAAAAATATCATTGTTAGGCTACAAAATTTGATTTTGGTTTTAGGTAGGCCTATAAAATGATGTTACATGTCCATCCATTGTCACCAGTTTATATATGTAAATGTTAAGTAAAGTCTGCTTGTCAAATCTTCTTCAGTGTTATGTAAAAAAATTATTTTATACTTTTAATTATTTGATTAAACTTGTTAGCAACTAAAATCTCTCATTTAAATTGTTTATCCGGTGAGTGCATAATAATAAATATTAAAATGAGAGATTAGGGCTGTACTGCTTGTAAGTTTATTTGAATTCATAATTCATAGTATAATACAATAAATAATACTTAACATAATACCAAACGAGATTTGCTAACATGTGTTCTATTGTAAATGGTGGATTTAACTGGCGAATTAACGAGGTTATTTAATGTATATAATTAAATATCCATGCATAAACCTAGTTGATTAAGTGGTTTCATAGAATCACAGCTTTTTTGGCTTTTTATATAATAGTTTTACTTATTTGAAACCTTAACATTGAATATAGTAATATCATAAAAAATGTCTAACTTTATTTGATGAAAACTAACACACTTTTATTTCCCTCTAAATTTTATGGACAATCTTTATTGGGTCACAATACATTGTATCGTGTCTTACAATTCCAATAGAAGGACGGTAACTTCAGAGGATAATAAGGAAAGAAATCTTGGCTTCCGGTTAAATAATGAACACAACAGAAGAACCAATTTGCATCCCTTAGTGGCTGGGTAAAATACGTTTGGGAAACTGATAAATGCATTGGATATTCCTGAAAAATGAATATTTTCCTTTTCTTACAGTGTAAAGATTTTTTCTTAGTTGGGGTTTTGGATTTGGTCTTTAAACTTATTCAAAGTATAATCTTGGTAATCACTCCTGATGCATTAAAAATTATCACACTCAGCCAAAAACTTTCTTTTACTACTAAAGGAATAATTGAGTGGAGGAAGTAAATGCAAAGTAAAAATAGGCTGCCTATTAAAAATATATAAAAATGTAAAAAACCATACGATGTATATATATGATATATATATATATATATATATCATATAATTTTACCTCCACATTTCTTTCTTTATAACTCTACTCGGACTCCTTGTTAATACGTTATTTTTGTGGTAAGCCATGTAGAGATTATTATAAATTATTATAAATATATAAGCCATCCTTCATTCTGTGTCATCACAGAATGCTCGTAGGAAACAAAATATATGAAGCTCTAATTTTTGAATAAAGTTTCCAATAGTTGAGGGTGTATTCTTTACTTTCTTCTTTACTTTGTGGCATACTGCACCATCTTGCTGAAATCAAATATCTTCTACATAAACGTCAATATTCTGTTTAGTTGAGGGACAAAAGGTTTCTTATTGCTCGATATCGGTATAACATTATAAAAGTCTGGCCATCATTGCCTTTGAAGAAATGTGGGCCAATGGCCCACCTGCCCTAGCGGTAAGTTCGGCAACCCCGCCGTTAGAGTATTTTTCGGGATTTTCACGGCATTTTTCCCCTTGCTATTGAAAGGTTTGTTCAAATTTTGGACTTCCCGACAGCGCTCCTCTACGAGCAACACAGTACCACCCTCAACAAAATCAATAATTGCAAGTAATGTATTACAACTACAACAACGATGTGAATTGACAATCATTTGAAAATGTTACCCTGCAAGGCTAGTTCGACTTTGCACATCAGACCTGCGGCGAACGGATTTCTTAATTAATTGAGACTAAGTTAAAAATATGTACGAACATTGCGTAACTTAAAGCATCCGTTGATTAAGCATAGTTGATTAATCACTGATTTGTCTACCGCACAACTCGGCTTATTCTCAAACAAAAATTCCTGTCTATGTATTTCTTATTGGTGTTTATTTGGAATATTGCCTCTTGTTGAATTTGCATTATTTTTTCTCTTATATTTTTGGAGTGAATGAATGTATATTAAAAATTTTGGTCTTGAATCACTCATTAAATTACAGGCTTTCATAAGACATAAATATTTAGGGGGAGTCATCGACCTCCAAGAACATAAAATTGATGTTTTGAATTTTTACTTCTGTTCAATATCTACATCTCCAGTCATAATTACGTTCCCCGCAATGTTTTGGTGTATAGGAGCCTTTAGCTTAGTAGAACCTTTGAGCCGTTAAATATAAAAATTAAAAATTATCTAATAAATGCAAGTTGGAAAACCAACTGAAAGTTTAATTGTTTGGAAATCTGATGTTATCAATTTCACCTCCAGTATTATTCATACATTTTTTGATGTGAGAACATGCAATGATTAACAGGCTTTCGTTTGAGCTATAGTTTATTTCTAATGAATGCAGACATCCAAATGAAAAAAGTTATTTTTATTAATATTTGCCTGCAATTTTCGATCAATGACTTCATTTTATTCGAGATATTTGATATATTTTTGTCCTTTAACAATCTCTAAATTACAGGCTTTAGTTTGAGCTATTAATAATTTTAATCTGAAAATCATAAGCGAGAAATGATCTTTAAATGACAATAAATCTTCATTTGTCTGTTATTTGCCTTTATTTCAAGATCCACGCCTCAAGTTCTTATAAGCTATGCAATATATTTTAGTTTGGAAACCTTCACTGAAAGACCGGCTTTCATTTGACTGGTTTATTGAAATTGTATGAGTTTATGACAGACACAGTGTGGTCAAGCAACATAAAAAGTTGTCCAAAAGCTTTCTTTGGATAAAGATAGATTGCTACAGTTTTAGTATACATGCCACTTAATATATTTAGATATGAGGAAAATCGTTGAACTACAGGCTATCATTCGAGCTATGGTGTACTTAGCTCAGACGAATATGACGTGAAAGACAGGCCTCCAAATGGCACTAACTTTAATTTTCTCGGATTGTTGCCTTCAGAAAGAAGTTCAATACAGTTTATTTCCAGTTCTAATCTGATCTGATGTGTAATAGTCTAAAAATTCTCAGTTAACTACCTGCTACATTTTGAGCTATTAGTTGTTAAATGCGGACAACTGTAGGGCAAGTTTTATTATTACAATCAACATTAATGTTTTCGAAATTTCCCTTTAATTAAATTGTAATTCATCCAATTCTAATCTAATTATGTTTACTCACACATTCTATATGATTTGTTCTATGAATATCCAGTAGCCTACTGACTTTCAAATAAGCTTAAGATTGGACACCAGTATGCTGAAGACAGAATGAACATAACGTAAACGAGTAAACTTCAGTATTTATGGTAAATTAATACCTTGTAAACATTCCAAATAAAGTTTTATGACAGTTTTATTCAATTAATTAATTATACCCTCTATATGAAAAATCCATTATGATAAAAGTAGGTTTGATTGTATATTATGGAGGCCTTTTATACCTTGTTTCATACATTGTTCCTTATAACCAAAATTGTATGCTGCGGAGCAGCGTGAGTTCTCTGGTCCTTGTACACGATTAAAAATATTGAATCTACTATAGAAAAACCAAGGTTTGGAGCCCAACGGGAATCAATAAAGGGGAATAGGACAGGAACCTCCCCAGAGGTATATAGAACAACTTCCCAAAGTTTAATGGTGATCGGATGATTAAATAACTCTTAAAGGACAAATCATCGCATGTTTTCATATTGCTTCGTGATTTTTCAACACTATGATCTCTCTAACAACAGAATGTTATCACACACAATCATAAGTATCAAGTTTTATTTCAATTCGTGAGAAGCTGGTTATTCAGTTGATGCGAAGGGAACAAATTCTGGTAATTTTACAGAAGATTGGCTTGTCCTATGCAATTCAATTACTCGATTTTGATTAAGAAATTCTCTTTATTTTCTAATTCTTTTATTTTCTCGAAACATTGTTTTAGCCATATTTCTTTATAATACAAAAGAAAACGGTACTACTAAACAAATATTTAATGGATCACACGTTTTCTAGATAATGATTAGCTTTTTTAAATAAACCCTTATAAAAATTATAATATATAAATTTCTTAACGTATGATGCGATGAATTTCATTTAAGAAAATGTTTCCTTTTTCATTCCTTTTAATTTGATACAGTAACTTTCGCGTTTAAAATTAGGATTTGGGTTGAGAGGGGGATTGGAGAGGGTCGTAATCATGAAAAATATGAGCCCCCTTGGTGTTAGTTATTTTCCCCAATCAGCATACCAGAATCTCAAATAAAGAGTTAGTAAAGATTACAATCTTTGTCGTGTTGAGTAACGTACTATCTCTAACGTAAGATCCAATTTAATTTTCTCTTTTACCAAAATATTATTTGTGTTATATTACAAATTTTTTTTTAAATTAATGTATTACAAAGGGTACCTTACTATCTAAAATTTTTAATTTAGGGATGGGTGTTAGTTTAAGCTGATGCTGGGATGAGGTGTTCATGCGTAAAATACTTCCCTAATAGGTGTATTTTGGGGAAGTATTTTAGGTGCATTGCTAACTAACTAAATACAAAAATTCACTTTTTTTTAAATAAATAAGATCGCATTAAAAATACCCTGTGTAAAATTAAATAGCTCACAATCATAACAAATGTAAATAACTCAATATTTTCCGAATCAAATCTGTTTTCGCTACTTATATTTTAGGGCTTTGGTGTTTCCTAAGACCTATTTTTATACTACCCATTAGTTTATTAACGAATAACCATACTTATTCACCACGATCACAGTTTATACTAGATCATTAACAGTAAGCAATACGGTATGTTATACGAGGTCGAATTCTAGTTAAATTGACTCTATCATCATTGCTAAAAAGATGATAAAAAATTAAGGTTGACTTCAACTAACCTTTCTCTGCAAGGAATGTTGAAAACGTTCCAGAAATTACAATAATGCGTTAAATGAGACTAATAACAGTATTCTGTGCCATTATCCCACTATATGGTTATTTCCATCCGATTACAGACTGCAAACAGTTGGAATAACACTCTCGCTTCATGTGCAATAGCTTAATTTTGTGATTTTCAAATCTATTGAAGAGTTTAAAGATGTAAGTAACATATTTACTGCTTATTTAATCGTAAATTTATTAGCTAGAGTATATGACATAATTTGAACTATTAAAACAAATTTGTTCTTAAGAGAAAAAAATCTTTTACATTTGGCAATTATGAAAAATGTTGGCAAGAGTAGAAAAAATATATATAAATCTTTGTCATTTCGTTTTCTAGCCCACAAAATTCAAAGTGTGAAGGGTAAAGATATATTTTTACACATTATTTGAATAGTCTCTTTAAAACCAATACTTAATCGCTACAAAAGAAAGAAAGAAACTTAAAACTTAGTAATTCTAAAGCTGAAGAGCAAGTAAAGAGTTTTAAGTTCTAAAGTTCCTAAGTCAACGCTAGAGAAGAGTCTACCATGATATGAAATATATTTAAACCAGCAGATACGCACGGCTTCGCCCTTTCAAAGGATAACAAATGTTTAATTAAACCATACTTTCATTGCAATATGCAATTTTTACAAATTAATATGTGGTTGTAATTGGTTTTAATCATATATTATGTATACCATATGTTTTAAGCGTTTAATTACACTCTTAAAGCTGCAGATATAATACGTTTCACTTTCTCATTCCATTCAAGATTGAAATGAAAAGATGAAACGTTTCTTTAAAAGATATTCGGTCTCCCCCAAGATGACGATTACCATGAACAGGCTACCATTTGCCAACACACTTTAATTTTGAAATGCAGTCAGAATACTGAAACATCCTAATACATCCATCGTTGAACATAAAATCTCGTTCCCATTCGTGTTTGAATAAAAATTATCATCACCACTCCAAGGGTTTAGACCCATAACATTCACGGCACCGTGCACCCGTCTAAATGCTGTCAGTCAGTATGACTCAAGAACATAATATGAGGCATAAATCGAAATATGAAATTGATACAAACAACAGTTTATCTCAATTATTTTTTAACATTTTACAACATTATTTAGTTTAAAATAATGGGTCACAATACCACCTTTACTTTTGAAAAAGAATCTATTCAATATGACGGACCTAAGATGGTGGCTAAAAATAGCCACCCACTCAAAATGAAGTACTTACTACCCAACAAAGTTTGGAGGTAGTCTGGGATTGATGCTTCAATAAATTTAAAGAAATGATGGATGGGAAGGTAATTTAAAACAAACCCTCTTTTTTTCATAAAAAAATTTAAAACTGAAAAGGCTACAATTTTTATTTTCATAATGTAATATATTTCAGCCATTTGGGAGAAAATATTTTGAAATACTTTCTTAGTACGCATCTAAAGCATAAAAAGCATATTTGTGCCAAGTTTCATAGCCAAACGCCTTAGAGATTTTGAAAAAAGCTTTGAAAAGTAAAAATTGCTGACATTTTGAATTTTAAAATGTACTATCAGTAGCCTTTTGAGAGATCATATCTTGAAATTCCTTTTTAGTACGCATATACAGTCTTTAAAAATATTGTAAATATATGTTTTTATATTCAATTATTGTGTCCAGTTTTGTAAATTGTTGTATCATTACAATGTATAATCGATATCACAGCATTTATAAGTTGGGTTTTATTATTTTATCCAGGATTTTTATTTCTAGGTTTGAAAATACAAAATATTGCCGTGCAATAAAAGTCCGTAATGCAAAAATTGTACTAATATCATCATAAGTGATCAGTGTGTTTGAAAATAATAAGAAAGGTAGAGCATATCTTTGTATGTTAAATATTTATTTTCTTTTTAGGCGGATATTTTCTTAATCGATTCCTCAAAGAATTTTGAATCCTTTGATCACCAAAACCACTAATTTATTTTTGCACCGAAATTGAGGAGAAACCAAAAGTTAAATTATACATCCGTCTAATAGCAAAAAAGTTAATTCAACCATCACAAATTCACCACAATTATCATCGGATAATAGCACAAAGTTATCGTTTTTTTTTGTCCGATTACGAAATTAAAAACATCAACAAAAATTCTCTAATTTCAAAATTGTAACAAACAACGTAGATATTTTCACTTCTATCACTTACATTGTGTACGTATAAATATCGCAGGGTGGTAGAACCTATAAGCCAGTTGGGCCCTAACCACCCCTTGGGGACTATACATCACACCAGCCGAGCCCGCACAGCCCTGCGATAATCCGGTGCTCAAATGTTGGCCTCTGTGAGCTTCATATTAAAATATGGCGTAACAATATGATGCCATAATGTATGACCCGTGTTAAAATTGTAACCACATTCCTAGTATTATGCAGTTATCGCATAGTCGTACACAAACACCATTAATACGTTTACGTAAAACCATTGACTATAAATACAAAGTCGATGATGAAACTTATAAATAATTATTATTATTCATATAATTTATCAGTACAGAATATTTAAATATTTTACGCAGGAATAATTTAACAAATAGATTTTATAAGATATAAGATTTTATAATAGATTTATCAGTTTTTACTTATGACCTTACACACTTTGATTTAAGAGCTTGGAGTGCGAGTGAACTGCCCAAACATTTCATATGCATTGCAATACCAGATTCATTAATTCATTACCTAATTAGATAGGTCATGATTATTTCAAGTCAATTACGAAACAGAAATAATGATAACTAATTTATATTCCTTGAAACCATTCCAAGGCTTTCAGAGGAGGACATAAACTATGATTGTGAAAGCCCAAATACTGCAAAATATAAATAATAATTAATAAATCAGAAAAAGAATCTACGTTATACATAAAATATATTTTGGTTTAATAAAGACACAACATTGCTTACGCGTAAAATTTGAGGGTCTGCTCGTTTAATATTCCGGTACTTGAACGCAAAGTAAAAACTTTGTTTTGCTCTTTCCCAGGAGATGTGCTAAAAAGTGAACATCAGCAAACTTTCCCAATGATCGCACGTGTCCTGCATTTTGTGTTTTCAGAATCTCATCTACGTATTATTGAAAATATTGTTTATTTTTAAATAATATTTATTCATCGGAGGAAAAATAATGCCATTACTTTAACAACTGATCACTATTCAATTCACAGATTAATTTCGTGATACAGCGTATTTTTATTCACAACACTTAAATCAAACTTGATTTCAAACAAAACTTACTTCGAATATTTAAATGAAAAACTATAGCATAAAATGTCTAAATAGTTGTGTGTTTTGTTATTCAGTAAATAGAATAAAGTACATACATACAAAAAATATATTCAAATTGCAAGAATAGACTGCACGGTACTCGAAGCAGATTTAGAGAGCATTGTAAACCTATCTTCGAGAGGCTGGGTTACATTACAGTGTTTAGCCACTACATCTTGGCCTATCCATCCGAAATTAGAAATAGTTTTCATGTACTCAGTACGAGGAATGACTACTCATTACTACATCATTCATCCGCAATCGCCAGCTTCTGAATGATCCTTGGGCGAGACTCAGCAGAACTTTCAAGTTCTTCCCCACCATGGCTATAAAAATGCTCAACTACCAGCAGCAATAAGAGTCTTGGATCTCAAGAAGTTTATGGTAGAAGTAAGAAGGCTGGTAAAGAAGCCTTATTACCGTATCGAGGAATCCTTTGGGAACAACTTGGAATTTTAGTATTAGGGTGCAACACGTCACCCCTTAGTTAGTGAGCTTGTTAGTTAGTAAGCTTGTTAGTTAGTAAGCTTGTTAGTTAGTAAGCTTGTTAGTTAGTAAACTTGTTAGTCAGTGAGCTTGTTAGTTAGTTAGTAAGCTTGATTTTTGTGTTTTTCAAATTGACGCAATATATTCCGCCGACAAGAGGGTCAATGATGAAGAGGAAGATAATACGGTAATACAGTTACTTCCATCAGCTAAGAATACGATGATTCAAATAATTGGGACGAGACAAAAAATGTGATAGATTATGGACAGGTCTGTAGAATAATACTGCATAAAAGATAGATAACTTTAAATATATATATATCAGTTGTAAGTATATTTACAAATAAACCGATTCCAGTATGATATTTCTATATTTTACCACGGATCCCATTCAATATGCAGTATATTCATCCTCTGATAATGCCGAAGTAAAATAGTGTGTAGGCCTGACACTCCGTGTATACGAACCCAAATTGAATTGGGTTTGGAAACAGGGCTAGAAGATTTATTGTTACCAAGAGAGAAATAAATACATCACAATCTCGCTAAACAAATTACACTTGCTAGAGGAAAAAGTTAAAACCGATCCTTTTTGCGTTTAATTAACTTTCTTTTGCTCTAGCACCTTTTTCTTCGTGTATTAATGTTAAAGCAGATAACTTTATTTCAGGCTTGTCAAAATATTAGTTTGAACATAAATCCACTTCTCATTGTAGATGAAAGATAAAAGCAAGCAAATGTGTTGATTTAAGATAGAAACTATAAACATTTTGGCAAATCCAACATTTTGGTAACACATTCGTAATTCTGGAATGTGCATGTAATTCGTAATTCTTGTTAATTACATTCGTAATTAACAAGAACATTAATTATTTGTAATGACATATTACAAAATATATCTAAATTCATCTATACAAATGTGTACATCTAAAACGTATTTAACTATTTATATAACTATTTATCCTTTAAAGTACTCAACAAGTACAAAAAGCATTAAAACACATTAACGCGTTAAAGATTAGTGAAGCTTTTGTATAAAATGTTTCAAATTTAAAAAAAATGTTGGTTTGAATGCTTGATAAACATTAGGTATATCCCTCTGTTTATATCAGGAAACTTTTATTCTGAGGCCTTTCTTTGGCCATAATCTTCATGAAATAACTAATTATAAGAGGAACAATTTAAAACGCTTTTAACCTTAGCTTACACTGTACTTCAGACGTAGCTATGTTTTGCGCGTCGTCATTCCCTTGTTAGTCTGAAGCCATTACATCTGCAGGAGATTGGAATCAAGTAACAAGATCCTTAAACTCGGACCCAATTTCCGTTCGTGATCGAACAAACTTGCAATTCCAATCGTCGTGATAATTTTCCTTTACAAACAATTTAGCTTCAATTAATTGTTATTTCTTGTGAGAATTGCCCTTAAAAATTAATATCTTTCGGTTACAATCAAAGTTTACAAAATTACAATCAGTTACAAGTTACAATCACTGAACAAAACTAAAACGCTTGCAATAATTAAATCAGAAAAGTATTCTACTCACAGTGTATTTTATTCAATAGTTTGTTTAAACTTTAAAGGAAGGAGACTATATAGGAACTGAAAGGAAGAATAAAGAATGATTATAAAAATAGACAAAATATACTTTAGATTTCCTATATTAGAAGTACTGGAACTGTAAAAAACTTTTTCCGCTAATTTGTTTACAATTATAATTATTATTTTTTAAGTCGGTGAACTAAAATATATAAACCACACTTAATTAAGAAATGAACGACTAACTAGCAAGGCCTGCTTCATTCGAAGTATTTGTTTATATAGGAGTCTTTTGAAGATTACATTTATGATTTTTTTTATATTGAATAAGAAAGTATACTAACGTTTGGTCCACAATTGCTATTTCATATTGTTGTCACAGTTTTTTCTTATTGATTTTTAACAATTCTATTCGAAACAATCTTAGCAGTCAAGTTTAAAGTTCCTCTTGAGTCAAATAAATTATTTATATTGATTGATTAAGAAAAACACCACTATTGGTAAATAATTAAAGAATTTATTTGAATTTTAATTAACTATTTGTTAGTTTCAGTGTAGTTTCTGAATGGAAAAGTGAGGGATAAATTTAATCCTTTTGTTCGCTGGAACAATGGAAAAGATTCAATGTCTTCCTAGCTGATAAGCTATCACGAGTATGTTTTGTTGTATTCTGTTCCTGAAAACACCATTTAAAAAGTATTTAAAACTAAAAAAATTGTTTCAATTGTTTAAGGTAAATATGTTTCCTTCAAGTTTTTTAATTCTTAAATCTTTTCTTATTATCAAATACATATATGTTTATTATTCTTATAAAGGTAATAAGAACAATAAAAAACTACAGGAACAATAAATAATACATAAACATAAACTCATCATCATCAACAATGAATTTCAAACAAAGGTAAAATCAACTAAAATTCTTTAAAATTTATTGATCAATATTGATCAGGAATATCTAATTAACACCAGTCGGCTATAGAGTCAAAAGAATTCGGCTGGTTGTATTTGCCAAATTTCTTTGTACTATTGTGCATAAAACTCCCCAATAATGTTTAAGTTGACAGTTGACAGTAATGATTAAGCACGACAGTTGATACTGTAGATATAATTAGCTGATTTTATTTATTTAGCGCAGTTTTAACACATGATAACGTATAAGTTTACAGCGTCCCTATATCATAGAGTGCGTAAACTAACTTTTAAACATGTTCTTCCTAAACAATCATGCAAGATATAATTTAAGCAGAGCGAAATATTAAATACCCCCGTTGCAGCAGACCTGCATACTCAGCGAATTTCAAGTGCAACACAACATATTTAAATCCTACATAGCGAGATTTGACATGTTTTGGTAAGCTCCATAAGAATAACATGGGGAATGAGTATGCAGGTTTGCTCTACAGGTATATTAAAACTAGTTGGTTTTAATTCATTATGTAGAGGATCTGAACTAGAAGAAGCTATTTACTAAGTTTTATCAGGATATGTTGAGAAATAAACGAGCTATAGAATTTTACTTATTTCCCATAAGGTTAACATTGGGACAACGTACTGTGTTTACCACTCTCAATATATCGGTAACCAATGGACATAGAGCAGTGATTAAAAATACTAAATTGATTGTTTTTTTAGCTGAATTCAATGGTGCCAACAAAAATTGGATTATTTTTATTTTTCTATATAAAAAATTCAAAAAACCCATTTTTTGGGGTTTATCCCCCCTACCCCCCTTTCCAATGGTCCGATCCGGCTGGTTTTCGAACTCGTCCGAATAATAACTACTTTACACGTCTGTGCCAAATTTCATTCCAATCGGACCATTTTTTGCGAGCGCTATCGTGCTTACAGACATATATATATATATATATATATATATATATATATATATATATATATATATAAATTTGAACGAATAGTGTTTTTGACTTCTGGGGCACCAAAACGAAAAGTTATAGTGGTCTCGGGCTTAGGTCTTACCATGAGACCTACGGTAATAGCTTCTTCCCTATAGGGGAAATTCGCTAAAAGGAAATATTTATTAAGGAATTTTAGGTAAAATATTTATTAATTTTTGTCTTAGTTTTGTGAACTAAGTGAATAATACAATATTTTGTTTTGTCTACATTCATTTTTACAAGTATCTGTGGCATTCAAAGAAACGGTTAGTTTTGAGACCCAGGACAACAGTTGTTTCCTTTATGGCTTTGTCCTGTCGGTATCAAGGGACACATCGCTTGAAACGACATGGATTTCATTTTACCGACCCACGATTATATTATTATTACTAGCTGCTGCCCGTGGCTCCACCGACGACGGTTAAAATGGCAATAACATATCATTAAATACAATTTTGCTTTTGGACAGTTTTATTACGAATACTTTTGCTCACCAAAAGTTTTATTTGAATGCTGTAACAAATTAGAATTTCGAATCAATAATCCGCATGATAATTAATTAACAATTTATTATGATTTCAAATATATATAAATTAACTATAATTTGCGATTATTTAGTGAACCTATATAATTAATGTTGGAAGAATTAATTTACGAATATTTCCTATCTAATTTTCTACACCAAATCCAATATATTTTAGAATTCCTACCAAAGATAACTAATTACTATCATAGAATTGTGGTCAAACAAAATTGTCTTTATTTTATATGTTTATGTTTCTTAAGGCATCTTCATTGCATACATAATTTATTGTGTAGCTTAAGCTCATCGCTCAAACCAGAAATACAGTACATATACAAATGAAAAATAACGTTTACACATTCAAATCACGCATAGAGTTCTATACCGGTGCAGGTAGCAGATACAAAATGAAACGCACTTGCGATAGGAGGACAATGAATCTCTTCCATTGTTGTAGCAGACAAAAGGATTAAATTTACTGTCTGCTTTCTACCGTTTAGAAGCTACACTAAAACTAATATACAATGAAAAGTAAAATCCATAGCATGAAACGTTAGTCTTAATACCTTTTAATTTAGCGTGTTTGCGATTTTTTAGTTAATTGAAAAGAAAGAGATAATAATGAATTTAGCACTGGCAAATTTTATTTTAGTTTAGTACATTTTAAAACTAAAATATCGTCGCTGTTTTATAAAATGCCTTATTATTGCGTTAAAAAAATACAAACTGTTATAAAAGTTGTGAGCAAAACTAGTCTATTTCATTTTTAGATGTTTATTATTCTTCCAAATTATAAGTTAAGCTTGTTAAGGTTGATTGTCAATGATAGCTAGGTGGACCCACCTTTTGGTCCTCTGGGAAGGCCAAAAGAAAACCTTTGAAGTACCTTTGGGGTTTTGTACTTATTGAGAAAGTACAAAATGGACGGCTTAAAAACCTTCTCCGTGGAATTTATACATATATGTGTATATATGTGTAACTTTATATGTATAGTATATATATACCAAGTTTCATGCCAAACGGTTTAACGGTATCCGACTCTTCACATATAATATATACATACATACAAACAAATATTCCCATTTATAAATATTGATAAATCAACTTACAAATAATTAATACTTAACTTCATACTTTAAATTGGTATACTGTACTATTATACGAGCATACTTACAACTAAAATGAGCAATTTCTGTATTAGTTAACTATAAGTATTATAAGAAGTATATGATTTTCGTAATGGATTATAAGAAATCTTATCTTTTACCTTGAAACAAGAACTGGTTTTAAGGGCAAATTCTTATTTCTGTCCCAGCATTTTGGATTTTCTTTTATGGGGTATTGGGCCACAGTAAATTGATTGAAACTGCGAAAAATTCGGATTTCGTCCATCAACCATTCAAAGTTTCATGTTATCGTTTTGGACATTTTAAACCAAAACGGCTGATTCATAAATTAAAGCTGTTTTATTTTTTCCTAGTAAAGCTCGGTCTGCCGGTACTTCTGTAAAAATAATGGCTCCGAGGATTCATTTTAAAATCTAGAAATAGGAAATAGCTTAATTCTAACTAAAACGTATTCTTTACCGACACATAATACTTACAGTAACCAGTAAAACTCTAAATTAATGATTAACAAGTGAATGATTAACATTGGGCACAATGAATTTCCTAATTGGCAATGAAATAAACAACGAAAATATAATCAAAGTAGTCTCATCATAACAACTATTTGCAAACTGCAGTCTTTTGCCAAGAGGTTAGGGTGTAGGGTGTAGAGGATTGTGTAAAGTAAAGAAAATGTGTGTGTAAATAATTACACTTTACTCTTTTGATAGGGAAGGATAATCTTAAAAAGTTCTAAGGCTTACAAATAATACACTTTACTTGTAATTAGTTATAGATGCTTAATAAATACTCCTTCTCTGGTTGCGTGTGCACATGATCCATGATGGATCAAAACAAGTGGGCGTGGGTTGTACATCATAATCTTTTATATATGAGAAAACCAATCAAAATATTACTTATGTGTCGGAATAGTTTTATAAACGGGTAATTACTGCGAGATATGTTAACAAATACACTGCAAATCTATCTTACAATCCTAGAATTTATCAAATCGTGTATGTGGCTTCTATCAAGATGGACAAAGGCATCCCCACAGAATTTGTATCCTTATAATACTCTAGATCTCCAACAAATCAGTTTAATACGATAGGTTATGCAAACGAGAGAACCAGGAATTGCCCGTATAATTAATTATATGACGAGGTTGCAAGGCATAGGAGTATTTTACATGGATTAAAAAGTAAAACTAAAAGTTTTTATATAAGGAGTAAGAAGGAAAGTAAAACTAACATTTAAGGAAATTTATTATTTTTTAACCTCTATAATTTGGAAAATTAAATGAGAGGCTAAAGCCTCAACCAAAAGGACAAAGAGAACAATGTTATCTGTAAAAACTCTATGACGATGTTGTTCCTAAATGGAGATGGAATACACTCTAACAATAACAAACTTTTAACGACAATGTTTACTCCTTATCCGTAACACCCATGGAGATTCCCCATTCGTAACTTGTTTTAAATCACAATCAGAGTGCGCATTAGGATTTACACTTATATCATGAAACTATACGATCCAATATTGATGGTATAAATTTCATCATCCCTTTATTTGTTGAAAAAAAATTATTTATTGCAGAACAGTCAGGCATATTTGTTAAGTCTTGGTTTGAATCCTCTAGCAAAATACAATTCAAACTTTAAAATCAGTTTTAGCCGTCGCATTGATAAAAGTGTTGAATCTGTTGAATCATTCATCAGTTTTTAAGCGCAACATGCGAATGTGATGTAGATTATGACTCTGCATGCATAAAATATCTTCTTGACTTGTCGAACTGCTCCTTATGTATACATTTATTGCAGCTTCGCTCAGCTTGCAATAACCAGCCGGTAATAAAAACAAATTTTAGGCCTCTATATAAGAGCTGTATTAACTCAACATTTCAAAGGCTGTAGGGTGCAGCCCCTATAAAAAACGTAAATACTGAAGAAATTTGGCAAAAATATGCATTTTCCCCTTTAATTTGATTCATAAGTTTAATCACTAAGGACTCAGATGATAACTCAGAAATTCACCCGTGTATTCATAAGTATAGTGTGTTATTTTGTTTTTGCACACTATCATAGATTTAAATAGATTATTATTTAATTTTTTGTAGGAAAAATCAAATGCACTACTAGCTGTTCTTTCATATTTAGTCTTTTATCTAGTGTTATGTCTAATATTAATGATTGCAATACGTATTTTCAACAAAAAGACCTGTTTAAGAAGTTTATTCGGAACGGATTCGGTCGAGTTTCATTATAGCCAATTTTATCTCAATAAAATGATAATGAAATAATTCAATAACGATGTTTTATGCCTCAATAAAAAATAGTATAACAATCGCAATTAAAATTCACATTGAATTTCGTTGTCACTATCTAAAATAAATGAAAAAATATTAATAACAATAAAAACATATTTTTTATTATAAAATTTTATATAAGAGAAAAAAACTCGATCGATTTGAGAAATTCAGGAGGGTTGTGATAAAGGAAAAACGTTTATTCTTTGAAGAAAGTTGCCTCTAGAGCCTTGGTAGCCGAAGGCAGAAAAGTGTACTGTCGTCTTGGGACTGACCTTCCCATAGTAAAACGTGGCTGTCTTCTCTTAACAGTGCTCCATAAAACTTCAATTATAAGTTTAATTGATACTTATCATTCTAATAAAACACACGAAACACACACAAATAAAACTTCGTAAAATGATGTATATCATTTACTTTTCATCAATATAGTATTTATAATAAGACATTTTATTTTGATCTTAACATTATGACGCCAATAACCTAGTTAAGGTTGAGATTTTTACATAGAGAAGTTAAAATTAATGCAATTTTGTCGAACCATTGCATTCAGCTCGAAAATTTAACAATTTAGTATCGTGAGTCATTATGCTATGTCCATTGGTTACCGAGATAGTGAAAATGATAAACACAATGCTTGTATCGATGTTAACCTCATGGGAAATAAGTAAAATTATATATCTCGCTTATTCCTCAACATATCTTAATAAAACTTGGTTTGTTGCTTCTTCTAGATAAGATCTTGATAAAACTTGGTAAATGGCTTATTTTAGTACAAATCTCCTATTTAATTAAAACCACTAACTTTTACATACCTGTAGCAGCAAACCTGCATACTCATTCCCCAGGTTATGGGTTATGGAGATTACATAAACATGTTATACTCTTGCTATGTTAGTTTCAAAACTTTTTATGCCCATTTGAAATTCACCAAGTATGCAGGTCTGCTGCAACGGAGTTATTTTGTTTTATTAATTAGCTATGTTAACTAAAAGCAAGTTCATCTTAGGAAGAAATAAGTAAGAGTTAGATCAACTATATGAAATTAAATTAACAGTGTTAATAATGTTGGTACGCTAAACACTTATAAGGACTGATGCTTTGTCTCCATAATAATAGTGCTTCAATATGTGATAAAGATCTTAATAAAGACTTAAGCTCTTGATGCTAACCATAAAACTGGCATAAACAGCTCGCCCATGTGGTAATGTCACGACATACGCTTTATGAGGGAGTAAACCGGAGTACATCTCCTCTTGTGTGTTTGAACCCTTTATTAAGTAAATATTACAGTTTTAGTATTATTTCCAAGCATTTATAACTGTATTAGAAGGATAAAAAAGTAACAATGAATCAATTAAAAAAGTTTAAATTAGCTTAGAATGAGCTGATATATAATTTCCTTTGTGACATTTAATAAATTTCGTTGCAGAACCCAGGATACTGATAAGTACTCAGGTAAAAGGGTAATTGATACTCTCACAAAATTAGATCCCGATATACACCATATTTAAATATTAACGAAATATGATGTCAAGAAGTACAGTTTTAATTAGTTGTATTATGATGGTAAAAATTATTTGACATGTTGTAACGGTACAATTATGGCAACTAATGCAATAAACTGTTCTATTTTTCAATCAAAAGGGAAACCTTAATTGTAGTTCTAAGGAATTGACATAACAAACATTGCCGGTAGCAGATACCAAACAATACACACTTGTGACAGCTTATCATCCAGGAAGACAATGAATTGTTTCTATTGTTGCAGCAGACAAAAGGATTGAATTCATTATTGGACTATGACGTAGGGCTTATAACTGAACCACTAACCAGTGATTAGTTGAGCTCTTTGTGGTTAAAATATTCAATATAAATTTTTTATTTATAAACATATAATATACCTAAACTTATAAGTAAATTTATATATACATGTATCATATTATTATAAAGTTGTCTGAAACAATAATGAATGATTTTTTCGTTTTTTCCGTACGATTCTAACGCTAAGCTAAAGTCAGAATCTAGTATTTAAGAAGCCTTTAAGAAAGTATTTAAGAAATTTCTTCTGGGGTTTCTTATGAAAGCATTGGATTTTTAAAGACGGTTAAATAAAATGTAAGGTCATGTAGTGACATGTTAAGATTACAATTTTATATATATATATATATATATATATATATATATATATATATGGGGATACACCTAAAAATATTAATCTATCTCGTTGAGGTTTTGTCACATTTTTCATAACGGTTTCTGAAACAAAAAATAATTTATTTTACATACAATTTTCACATACAAATTTTACGTACAAGCTTGTAACATAAGCTTACAAATCAGAATATAGTTTTTAAGAAGTCAAACGATAAATTGTCTGGGGTTTTTTTAATGAAAACATTGGATTCTTAACAGTCTTTAAATATTACAAAACATTTTCCACTAAAAGTTGGATGATTTATATTTAAAGCTACAATATTGTATTAGATAAGATTAAGAATACAACTACCTTCAATTCAGATATTTTTTTATGAAACCTGAACAAAAATCTTAAGTTTCTAATGAATAGCTGGAAAAACCTGCATGTAAGGAAACTTTCATTGAAGTAAAAGGAGCATATTATGGAGAAGATTGGAGACGCAGCTTTTTACAGTCGGATCGGAAATTATGTCCGAATTTACGGATGTTGTTACTAGATTCCAATCTCCTGCAAGTGTAATGGCTCCAGTTTAACTAGGAAATGAGGACCTGCAAAACACAGCTATGTCTAATCAACAGGTATACATTTTTGTGCAATGATAAATGGTTTATTTTGTTTGTTTTTTCCCTTATGCAAATAAGGGATACCAAATCAAAATAAAATCGAAGCATGTTTAGTTTTCATAAACTATTACTATAATACAAGGAGGCTTCTTAAAAGTCCTTGAAATTTAACATCACAAAGGTTTAAACCGTGCATGAGGATGGGTCTGTTTTTGCGTGATTTGCTCCCACTAATAATTAGTTTTATTGATTGCCACATGATAGATTTCAAGTCCAGACGGACAAAACCCCCGTCCCAAAAGGATAAAAAAATTTAAATTATACTTAACGCACTAACAGAATCTTTCCAATGCACACTCATACACGTCGAGCATGCCAAGATCTCATTCACACACTAACCACTGCTCTTAGTAACTAAAGTCTGTATTGTTAATTAATGATATGAGTGATTTAACATTAGTTCTGCCAAGATGTTCCAACCAAAGTTTGACATGATTTTTATAAAAACCCTAAGTGAAAGTGTGAACACTTTTTAATGTCTATGGTAAATATCTGTACAGCATGTGTAATATATGGTGACAGTTAGTGACAGAGTAGCTTTTCACTAGTCTAGGAATCTGTATCCCTAGATTACTACTACATTACATACTATTAACCTTATTAGAAAGATTATTATCAATAGAGGATAGCAAGCAAGGGTATTATTTTAAAAAGTTGAAAAGGGGTATACGGCTACCTCCAAAAGGGTTATACGTCGTTGTCAGATGCGATTTTTTGTGTTACTAATTTTAAATAATATTAATAGTTTTATGTTTATCACAATTTCTCCATGTACATTTGACGAGACAGACCACTTATCGACCTTTTCTATAGCACGAGTTTAACGTAACTGCTAAACATTTGGTGTATTGATATATTAGTTCAATTAGATACAGGAAATGTAACACTTAGGTTAACTCATGATTATATAGGGTAATCATCAATGTTATTCCTCGAATTAATAAAACAAAAATTGTTTTAATGAGGTGTAATGTGGCTTTCTCTCTGAAACCATGATAATAGACTAAATCAAAAGGTTTTGTCAATCATGTGTTAGGAGTAACAAAGTCCAAAAATGTTTGCACCAAAATCACTTAAGATTTTAAAGAAGAGCTCTGTAGGAATATGCAGGAATATTATAGGAATATATATATATATCTGGACGGTGCGTGTCCTGTAATCCAGCTACTTGGAAGTCACGAGTGGTGGATAGGTATTTGCGTTGTCTTGTAGATGCGGTATTCACTAGTGGGGATTGACGTCCGCACTTGTGAATACCACGTTCATCCATAAGACCATCCTCGCAACTAGACCAGTGCGTACTTCACGCAAAATCGTGGTTAGCACTCACGTCAAACTGTAGGTCCCTTAGATATCAGTAGCTGTTGGGCTGAATTAACAGTCCTGTCGGCCGTAGTCAATAACAAGCTACAAGATTGAGCCGCAATCATCCTACACTCATCTTTCACCAATGTTCGCCGTTAAGTTAAATTCCCCTTTAAGCTGGTTAATGTCTTATATGGTATTGTAATGTATGCTGATTCCTTAAGTATTTTGCTATTATAATTTCCCACTTTATTTAAGAACTAGTCCACTTCTTTTCGTGGCGTTATTGACAAACACGTTCACTCTTAGTTTTAAGTTATTTCCTTGGTGATTTTTGATTTTGTCCTAATACTATTTGATTCTTCTTCTATTAATAATAATAAATCATCATGTTTTCTGTTCGTTATACATTGTTGATATTCGAGTGGGTCCACCTTTTGTTTCTTGTCCTTCGTTTTGAATATTTTTTCTTGAATGCAGAAACTCCCATCACGAAAAATGCATCAAGAATTAATGATATATTCATCACAAAGTTTTTAATAGGGTGCACAAATCCTTTATCCTAAAAATATACTGCATAATTACTTAATGCTGTCGCAGTAGTAGTACAGATGCGATGAATTTCTACCAGTTAATACAAAATATAAAACAAAAACGTACGTTGAAGCTAAGATATTAATGGGACTGTAAAATTGAAACAGGAACCGTAAGGCGAAAACATCTTTCGGAGTCGCACTCCGATCTAAATAATGAAGGCCTTGGAAACCCGATTTGCATTTATTAGCAGTCAAGATAAATCACGTCTTACATTCAGTATAAGTACAGTAAAAGTCACATAGGTTGTGCAACAAATCAACAGTAACGAAGTCTGACTCGAGAGACAAAGCCTAAGCAATGCTTAATACTTCTTAAAGTACGTTGTCAAACTACTCAAAAGACTTCATAGAAAGACACCGATAATTTAAAACTAGCCTTACCCAATATTACTCAATTAATTCAGTTTCTCTATGTGTATTTTAAGGCTCATTGTGGGATTATTTAATGTTGTCGCATCTTTACTTAAGTACAGACGCGATAAATAAATATAACCAGTTAATACAATGTATAAAAATAATTGTATAACTGGCGCCAATTCTTGGGGCCCACGCCGTCTATAAGACTAATGTTAATTTTAACATTGGGCTTATGGACGGCGTGGGCCCCAAGAATTGGCGCCAGGTATAATATTGTGTTGTATTTAAACTCCTCAGGGAAATTAAAGAAACTTTCAAAACATGATATAGACGGATATTAAAGATTTTTTGAGTAGAAGATTTAATGAATTCGGAATGTAACTGATGATCGAGATATAAATTATAGTCGACGAAACTTTCATTACATGGTGCATTTTGACAAGTTTTTAATTGTAATAGTGGACGTAGAGTCTTAAAAGGTCAATTCCATCTTCAATATCTCTTAAATTCTTCATCTACATAATATGAGGTTATTTTGTATTATAAAGAAAGAAGGGGATGGTGATGGTATAATAATAGAAGTGATCATGGATCCAATCTCGTCTCCTGATAACAAGGTTTCAATAGCCTTTTGATTGAGAAATTATGAATGGCAGAATGATTCGGCTAACCGTAAGCGAATATAAATATAAATTATGGTTTATAAGGTTTGGTTATGAGATTATTACGGACTTGCTTCATCACATGCTACCAAAACCAACTTTATCATGTATAAAAAACTAAAAAAAAATCCGATTATGTGAGAAAAGAAAAATAATAAATAATAAATATTGAGAAGAGACTAACCCAATCAAATCATAATACTGGAAAAATAGTTAAACTACTGAAAAATCTCATGACTAAAATTTAACCAAAATAAAAATAAAGTATTTCTGGTCTGAGAAATGTGTTGACAATCTATTATTGGGTCATTTTTTTGCAAACGTTGACGTGGTATTAATAACGTAATGGTTTCAACGAGGAAATCAATTTTCGAGACACAATAGACTGCAGTGCTCATAATTCAAGGAAATAATTTGTTAAGGAAATAAAATACTAATACCGTGACTAAAATTACATAAATAAAATACGTTTGCTCGAAACAAACGGGTAATTTTTATTAACGGGAAGTATGATCATGACTTTTAAAACAGGTAAATAAAATGAATCCAACTGATTTTCTAAATAGTAAGTAGGTGCAAGCAGGTTGCATGCCACAAATTTAAATTCTTAAAATGTCTTAAATTGTCTTGCCGAAAATTGCAATTAAATTATTAAATGAAATAATGATTTATTTCTCCAATATAATATACGGGGTGTTATTTATTTTATCATTGAAAGATTATTTCCCTCCAAGATCCCTGGATTTGAGCCGACTATGTTATTTTCTTTGGGATTACATAAAAAGTATGGCCTACGAAAACAATTCACAGGGTATTTAGCACCTCAAAACAAACATAACAAATGTAATGCAAGAAATTCAAAGACGTACCTTGCAACACGTGTTCGGGAATTTGATTGTGAGAGCACAACTTTGTACAATTGCCAATGGCGGATTGTTTGAACTCATAATGTAAACTGAATGTGATCAAACTTAAATAATTGGCTGTATAAAATATAAATATCAACAAAGCAAAACAATACTAATTTCATATTTCTATGTGCATTATTCAATCTTAAAAATGGGTTGCGTTAAAAAAAACACCTTGTACATGCAAAATATAAGTTCAAATTTAGGTTTTGTTGCCTTCAAAATATTATACCCTCCCCTAAAATAAGGTGTTGTGGA
Organism: Flexamia atlantica; assembly: GCA_035578135.1. NCBI lineage: Eukaryota > Metazoa > Arthropoda > Insecta > Hemiptera > Cicadellidae > Flexamia > Flexamia atlantica. Next base: position 32,816,627 of record JAQJVK010000002.1, read on the forward strand.
GGTAGGTAAAAATGTTTAAATAGTAACTCCTTTTGTAACTTATCATTTTATAGGTATTTTCTGTCGTTATTTTTTAACAGTAAGTATAGTACTTAAGACCCAGAAAATATTCGGGAACCGGATTATCGTAGGGCTGTGTGGGCTTGTCTGCCTTGATTTATTGCCCCAAAGGGGTGGTTTGGGCCTGACTGGCTTACCAATCCGAAAATATTCATGTACGCTAGTTATTTTGATGGATGAGGATTTACTTATTTTGTTTTATTGTTTAACTGGTTATTCAACGGAAACCATCGTCCTTGCTCGACGTTTTGGTACTAGTAACTAGAGCTTTGTTTTCTTCCACCAATGTTAATGTTTTTTCCGCATGTCGGTATAACATTAGTGATGGTGTTTTTATACTGTATGCAACTCTGTTGTATAAAGAGTCTTCTTTTTTATTGTAAACTATAATTTTAAAATTAGTATTTGTTTGCAAACCATAATAGTGTTGTCAAATTGATTACCACTGTTAGGATTGTAATAATTGTATTAATAATTGGCTGTATGATATTGTGTGCCCAAAATTTTCCTGCATGTATAATTAAGAAACTCCGACGAGTTTCTGAAATACCCGAAGAAACTCGCCCACAACCACTCCTACCCCCACTCCTCCTCCTCTTCCTCCCTTTGTTAATAGATATACACCTGTTTTTAAAGAAATAATTGAACCTTATAAAACTTAAGCGACAAGCGATAAGGATGGATAGTTCTAAGGAAATTTGGTAAATGTTGAAATTCTCTTCTTTAATTTAATGCATCAATCTTTAAAATTTGTCAGTAGTCAATGAGGTTTTAGACCAGTCATTTTAAATATTTTTCAAAATATCGGGTAACCAAGTGGGACTTTTTACCATAAGGTACTTGATATGTTACCTTTGAAACCACATCACTTTTTCGAAAATAAAACTTGTGCTCAAGCCGCCATCTTGGAAAATGGCGGCCAAAATATAGTTTTTGAGCTATATCATGATTACTATTAAATTAAGAAAACAACTTCTTATACAAAAGTTGCTTGGTTTGAAAAGGCCTATAACCTTTATATTTAACATATTGTTGTACAACAATTGATGGAGCCGCCATATTGGAAAATGGCTGCCAAATAGTTTTTTTTTTGGCTGGTGCAGCTTAATTGTTAATCTTACTACAAAGGTTACTGAAGAAAAGTTGCTGAGATTTTAAAGATCCTCAACTTTTATATTTACTTTATTATTGCAAACTCACAAATATAGGCGCCATCTTGGAAAAATGGCCGCCAATAATAGTTTTTTGACTGGGACTTTTTTAGTATTGAATTTACTTTAGCAAACTAAATACAAAATGTGTTTGGTTTGGAAAGACCTATAACTTCTGTATTTAACATATTGTTGTACAACAATTAATAAAGCCGCCATCTTAGAAAATGGTGGCCAAATATGGTTTTCTTGGAATTTCAACATGTTAATTTGAAATAGCCAAATTTTAGTTGGCATCATTAGAATCAGCTTGAAAAATCAAAAAATTTGGTTTTTTGAATCACTGACTTATGTCCACTGGTTACCAAGATATTGAAAATAGTAAACGGAGTGCGTCGCCCCTGTATTATCCTTATAGGAATGAGAAAAAAATCGATATCTCGTTCCTTTCTTGATTTACATTAATACAACTTTGTAAGCGGCTTCTTTTAGTTGAGATATACTGGTTTATGGCTTAAAATAATCTATTTTTGCGTCTCCGTGGCAGCAAACCTGCGTGCTCACATACCATGTTATTGCTATGGAGAATATTTTACCATTCTTATTTATGAGTTTATGTTTATATTATTTTATACTAGGCTTAATCGTATGTCGGAATTTGAATTTACATACGTTGAAGCATCATTTGAAGTACTTATCATTAGAGGAAGATGTTAAGTAAATTTGCTAAAATATTCTCCATAAGAATAACATGGTATATGAGCACGCAGGTTTGCTGCCATGGAAACGTAAAAATAGATTATTTTAAGCCATAAACCAGTATATCTCAACTGAAAGAAGCCGCACACAAAGTTGTATTAATGTAAATCAAGAAATGAGCGAGATATCGATTTTTCTCATTCCCATAAGGATAATATAGGGACAACGCACTCCGTTTACTTTCAATATCTTGGTAACCAGTGGACATAAATCAGTGATTCAAAAAACCAAATTGTTTGATTTTTCAAGCTGATTCTAATGACGCCAACTAAAATTTGGCTATTTTAAATTTTCATTTTGAAAATTCCAAGAAAATCATCATATCTGGTCACCAATTTTTTAAGATGGCGGCTTTATTAATTGTTGTACAACAATATGTTAAATACAAAAGTTATAGGTCTTACCAAACCAAACAACTTTTGTATTTAGGTCGCTGATGTAAATTCAATACCAAAAAAGTCCCAGTCAAAAAACTATTATTGGCGGCCATTTTTCCAAGATGGCTCCTATATTTGTGAGTTTGCAATAATAAAGTAAATATAAAAGTTGTAGATCATCAAAATCTCAGCAACTTTTCTTCAGTAACCTTTGTAGTAAGATTAAGATTAAGAGATTAGTAACAATTAAGCTGCACCAGCCAAAAAATACTATTTGGCAGCCATTTTCCCATATGGCGGCTCCATCAATTGTTGTACAACAATATGTTAAAAATAAAGGTTATAGGCCTTTTCAAACCAAGCAACTTTTGTATAAGAAGTTGTTTTCTAAACTTAATAGTAATCATGATATAGCTCAAAAACTATATTTTGGCCGCCATTTTCCAAGATGGCGGCTTGAGCACAAGCTTTATTTTCGAAAAAGTGATGTGGTTTCAAAGGTAACATATCAAAGAACATATGGTAAAAAGTCCCACTTGGTTACCCGATTTTTTTGAAAACCGGGTTTTTTCTTCTAAAATGACTGGACTATTTTATTGGTTCAACGAGGCAATAATATTTAGGTAAATAAATACCATTTTATACATAAATTACGGTATATAATATAGCTTGTGTTAAAATAAAAACAAACATAGAAAAATCATAATTGTTACAGTTTTAAAATTCATTTTAGAGAAAAGAAGCTAATATAAGTATAACGATAAAAGCATCGTGCTACAATAAATGCTTTATAACTGGATTGCTTAGGCGAATCCAATCTCCTGCTAAATCAGTGGGATGTATTCTCTCTCGTTTTAACGGAAGAGTAATCTTAGACCTCGTGTAGATTTTGCGAATGTTATATTTTATGTTTTTTTTTTAATAGTTCCCATTTAGTAGGTTATTACTTGACAGAGCAGTTTTTGTTATCCAATATGCTGGATTATTCTAAAAATGACTAAGGAATTAGTTTGACATTATCTGATTGAACCCGGCCATTAAAACATTCTACAATCTTTAAATAACTTTTAAAACATTGAATAACAAATACAAATATAACTAACTTCATAACTAGTATAGTTGTTCTACATACTAAATACAAATATCTAGAAAATCATAACCAGGTGGAGATTTATATCCAGCAATAATAATATTACTATTATTTGTTTGTTAATTGTTTAGTACAGTTATATTTTTCCACTCATGACTTTTTTTAACACCAATCTTCTGTTTTGAATGGAAGAATCGACTCCAGTATTTAAGAAATGGCTTTTATTAATAGAAAGCTGTTTTCATTGGAGTGAAGAATTCTGTCTTCTGTTCAGCCACTAACAAATGCAAATTGGCTCCTCTGGCGGCTCTATAATTCAAGCTGCAACCACGGCCGCCTGGTCGAGGCGTTTTTTAAACCTATGATTGGGCATAAAAGCTCTAACTTTAGCTAAGTTATACTAAAGTGAAGGAATTTTCAATATTATCCGTGACAACTAGATTTTTATTTCACTGATTTACGACGTTGTTCAAATCGGATTATATCTGTATTAAAAATCCTAAATATTCATTCAAACAAAAATAAGAAGAATTTTTGTGTTTCTTGGATAATTAGGCCCTGTGAAACCACCGTTGAACCTCGAAAACAACCGGTTTAATTTATATGAGTAGTTGTGCCAAATAGATTTTTAGAAAAAAACCTATTATCTCTGCGAAAACACCTTTTTCATGTTAAATTAATTATCAATTGATAACTTTAATATCAAATATAGAAAGACACATTTAACAGTGTTTCGGTTTTTTATCCCAGTCAGGGTATTAAAGCTTTGTGAATAAAATATCGTTAACGGTTACATCGTAAATGAACCAACAAGAATGTTGGTACATTTGCATGAATATATGGCCAGGTATATTGTCAGTATGGAGTTCATTTTATTGTTTCGCAGCGCGAGGTGTTTTCTGTAACTGTTATCGCTCTCTGAACGCCATGTTCCGAGTTTCCATGTTCATAACTATACTTTACCAAGTTATTAGCTCATATGAGTCGACTCAGCCAAATCTGGCAGTTACGCAGCAATAGTCAATTTTATCCGGAATTCAGATAGGATCTTCAAATAAAGAGTTCAAAATTAAATAAATAAATAATTCATTTTTTATTTTTATTTCAAGAAGACCTGTATTTTTCAATAAAGTGCAAAGTGAATTCACAATAATTCAAATATTCAATATTTGAAAAATTAGGGAATTTTTGAATTTTTAACGCCTAAAACTGATACTCTGATTTAAGGTATTTTTTTGTAAAAGGCTTGATAGAAAAAAGCGGTAATAAAATTATAAAGTTGATATTTTATTAGTAGTTAACTTGTAAACCATTTTTAAGAAATAACTTTTAGGGATCTATAAGCGAGAAATAAATAGTTAAAAAATAAACTAAAGGGAAGAGCTATTAAAAATACAAATAGTCCCAAAGCATACGCTATACCAAAAATATTGTTGAAAACAGGCAAGTTATTGAAATATAATCCAAATAATGACTCCACGGATACGCCCAGGAAATACAGAGCAACACTTCATTTTAAACTGTTTAAACTTAATAAAAAATCATACTGAAAAGTGTTTTACTATTTAAAATGGCAGTTTAAAAGTAGATGTCTGAAGTAAATTTATTCTTACTGTCATTTTAAGAACTTATTTACTAGTAATGTGAATTATATATTTTTTTATTTTTTTCAGCTATGACCGCATTATAATAGTTAACAGCCTCAAATAATAGTTCGTTAATAATATGTAGTGGTATGTCTGTCCTTTAGCGTTGTCAACCCACAGTGTATGGATTAAACTCACCTTAGAACTGCATAGGTGACTCTGAGAACGTTGGATGAAGAGGGGTTTTACATTTATTTAAGAAATCACAAGAGTGAAGTTTGAAGAAAATAACTCACTATGATATCTTAGGTTGTGGTTGGGTGGATAAATCGGTTATATGATTGGTGGGAGGGGGGGGGGGGTTGTATGAGAGTGTAAGTAAAAGTTTTCTTAAATAAAAGTGAATGTTTTGTATCAAAAAGTCATATCGTACATATTTTTGAATAATCGCAACGGTGGTCACGGACTGCAGTCGAAAGTTAGGGATGTCCAAAAATAAATTTAAAATATACCAAAATTGATGCGAATGCTCTTGACTTACCCTCAACGTTCAATAAGGGGTTGTTCTTGTTTTTGTTCTCATCAAGGGAAAGGGCAATTTACTGCAAGGGGATGTCTGGGCTCCCTTCTGTACAAATGGTTATTGGAGGGGGATCTCTTAGGGTTATCATTATATATTTTTTTATTTTTTTCAGCTATGACCGCATTATAATAGTTAACAGCCTCAAATAATAGTTCGTTAATAATATGTAGTGGTATGTCTGTCCTTTAGCGTTGTTAACCCACAGTGTGTGGATTAAACTCATACACATGAAGAGCTGACGTTCACATAGCTTAAACGAACTATAAATTTCTTGACAGGTTTCTGATATTAGAATCGATATTGTAATTGATGAACTCAATACAAACGCCATGAAAAATTACGGTATAGAATATTATACGCAACACATGATGGCTTACAAAAATCAAAACATCAGAGTAGACTTTCAGTCAAAACATTAAGAGGTGGAAACTGTACATACGTTTTTTTAAGAAAAGTCTATGTATATTAAGACCTGTCACAAATAATAGTTCTGAAAGAGTTATGTTGTTTACTGAATGTTGCGTTATTTTCACTTCGATCATGATTAGGTTACTGGTATCTAAACAATTTTCATATTGAAAATTAAAATTGAAAATAGGCAGGGAATAGTTTTCCCATGTAAAAGTAATCCCTTATTTCAAGCGAAACTACCTCAGGTTAGGAATGAATTTCTCGTTTACATTTAATCAAGTCGCGTCACGAGTTTACAGATTGCATAAGCACTACGTCAACATGTTTCAAACCAAATGGAATCAGATGAAGTAAATAATAGATTTCTGATAAGTTTAATAATTATATTTGGCAACACGATTAGGTCGTTGGATTTGATCCATACCTTCTTTAATGATCGCTTCTGATATATTAGTTGCAGTAGTTGCAGCTGTTCTCGGTTTAATTATTGTTTAAATTTAACTTTTGTCCTTCAGAAACGCAAAACGCAAAATTTGGAATCTATATATCCAAACTACCCGTAATTTTTTAGAAAACTATATAAGCCTGAAATCCATCAACGCTATATTTCAATGAATGGCCTCGGTGGGAATATCCCAATAAAACACAATTTTTAGTATAGAATGTTTTTTAAGGGAACAGATATAAAGAAAAAGGGTGATGCGTTTAGATTTTACCACAATTATTTGTTTACTTTTCTCAGCGAATCGGGTCGCTATCAGCTATTTTTTATTAACTGATGGGATTATAAACGGTAATAGTCTTATGTTTTAGTTAAAAACCAATTCGAGCCTTGCGCAGAACTGTAGATTATGCCGGTTCAGTAGTTGATATGTTTGCCAAAATAATTAATTTACCTCCTCTTTTGTAGTTTGAAGAAACAAAATCTTCTGATAACGAGGCTGAGTTGTTAATTTTGCCAGCAACTGAACTGCTGCAAACTGGCCTTTGTAGAAAGCTGGTTAGTTTCGTATTGTATTAAATTACTTTATCGAAGGTTGTCTGGGCCATGTTACAAGTTTGAGGCGGCTAGAAAAATAAATAAGCCAACATTTCTAATTCAGAAGTATATTTAGTCAATGGTAATACGAGGACTTAAAGAAAGAAGGAACTGCAAGATTACCAGCTTAAGGGATCTTTGAAGTTAAAAAACTTTTCATATCTTTGTCAGGCATCTTTCAACACTAAAAAAATACTCAAAAAATTAAAACACCGCTTTTAGCCGTATGAATAAGATGATACAAATAAATGAACATCTTACCAGTGAACCTCGTTAATTTAAACCCTTTTTACTCTTTACTTTAAGGTAACAGTTTCGTTTTTCCCTTGAAAAGTAAAACAACTAAAAATTAACAACAACTTAAAATTACAAATTCAAGATTACAAATTTAAAAAAATTTAATGTAATAATTTAAATTAAAACTAGACTTTTTATTTAAATTAATACTTTAATTTAATTTAATTTTTTTTTGTAATTTAGTTTTTTTTAAATTACAAATTTAAATTATTAGTTTTAAGTAACAACTTAAAATTAGTTGATAAAGTTTTTAAGCTAAAACCTACGAAAACTTCATAAATTTGTAAAGACATTAATCCCTTGAAATATGAAATAATTAAGACATTTTAATAAATAACTACGCTGGAGAGTTTGTTTGTATTGCCTTCGTCTAAATTAAATATGTAACACATTTATAAATAAGCCAAATTGTGTCTGATTTTGCAACTTAAATCAAAACCGTTTTTAAGTTCAATAAAATCGGAGAAATTTAACAACAATCACTTAATTGATATGAAATTTAAATAATATCAATATATTTAAGATGGTAGTTGATAGTATGAAATAATAAATTAAAAAAATATATATAAATGAGCAATGAAATTACTAACTTATGTAGCTTAATTAATTAAGAGCGTGGTAAAATTAAAAAAAAATCACTCCTTTGTACATATTCCATATTCTACTTGTGGCCTCTCTGCCAGTTTAACGGTCACCGCCGGGAGGCTTCATGTAGTCTAGTGTCAAGTTTGTGTTTACCTTAGTCAGTAAACCTTTCATTGAAGTAGCTCTATTTTACTTCCCTTATTGCTTCACTTTGCTATTCGTGCTAGCATTATCTTAACTTTCACAATAATTCATCTCGACTACTTACTTAATTAATGTGAAAGTTAACTTCATAAACTTTAAGGTTGCTGTAATTGAAGAGTAAATTACTTGTTCAAAATAAAGAAGCCTACGCCATTTTTATGTTTAAGTTTGACAAGAAAGTGTTCCTAAAATGAAATGTCTAACAATTTAAATGTCATTCTTACTTTACTTATTTTTCAAGAACAGTATTTTAAAATATATTCCTGACGCATATTTCCTGAAGCACCATTTCCACTTAGCTTTACAGAAGCTAATCCATGAATCAGACATTTGATTGATTTTTATTAAATTATAACTAGTTCAAATAAATGTGGTTGGTAGATCCAAAATGTAGATTAAATAACATAGAATAAATTAATTGCCAAAACAGTTATAAACCTTTTCACACTTTTATACTTAGTGCAAAGGGTTTTATAAAATAAAAATGATTTTCAAATTTTGTGTTTTTACCTATAGTCGAGGAAAGATATGAAAAAAACCACCCAACCCTGAAGAAATTCCTATAAAAGAGATTTTTGCGTTTTTCTGTCATAGTTTATCTGCTTATGCGGTTCTGTTTACATTTTTCTGTCTGTGTTGTTTTGATTAACAAACAAAAGGTTTATCAAAGTTTGACCTCATTTTCAAGATGGCGTCCAAGAAGGTGACAATAACATTAAATATATAGGAAATAAATGCGATAGGTGACGTATAAATGAATCTGGTGTCATAATACCACTGCCGATAATTGAAGGGAGGTATGAATTTCAGTTTTTGTAGGTTAAAAAAATCGGCCGCCATCTTGGATCCACCATATTGGGATGAAGTAATTATTTTCAAATGTAAACATAGTGTTGTGACACATCATTTTGAACTAGATTTTCACGCTATTTTTAATGCCGAAATCCGTTTTTGAAAATCTTGACTCGTTTTCAAGATATACCCAAACAAAGATTATTCCCTATATAATCCTCATGGACGTTTCGAGCTTGGAATATTTTTTTGGGATTTTTTGGACTATTTTCCTTATAGCTCCGGATATAATCAAAGTATGATGTTCGCTCTAGTCTTAAATATTCGGTAGTATTTTGGCTTCCATATAAGCAACTTATCAACTGATTCAGATTAATTAGCTATGAGTTATGATACCTTTATTAACCATAAGATGAGATTTTTCTAAAATGATACTGTCAATAAAGGATTATAACTCAGGTTAGACCTATCCGATTTTCAAGATCAATGGTTGAAATGAAAGCCAATCAATCGCCAATTAATTTAAGACCTTAAAAAGTATTGTATCTGTACAAGAACTTGAGATATGAGTCCTTACTTAAGGACAAAACTCTAAAATAATTACATTTTAATCTTAATAAAGGATTATTACTCTTATTAGAATTGACTGATTTTCAAGATTAATACCTCAAAAGAAAGCCCATAGTTTACCATTTAATTTAAGACTTTAATGAGGATTTTGTCTCACTTAGAGCTTGAGATATATGTCTTCAACTGAAGATTGAATGCTAAAAACATTAAATTTTATGATATATAAAATAATATACCTCGGCTTAAAATTGTACTATTTACATTATCAATAGTTTAAATGAAAGCTAATATTTTCATGATCAGATTAAGACCAGAAAGAAGTTTACATCTTATTTAGAATCTGAGATATACAAGTTTTACTGAATATTGAATTTAGAAAAATCACATGTTATGGTTAATAAAGGTATCATAACTCATCTCTAATGAATCTGAATCAATTGATAAGTTGCTTATATTGAAGCCAAAATACTACCGAATATTTTAAGACTAGAACGAAAACGTACTTTCATTATATCCGGAGCTATAAGGAAAATAGTCCAAAAAATCCCAAAAAATATTCCAAGCTCGAAACTTCCATAAGAATTATACAGGGAATAATCTTTGTTTGGGTATACAGTATCTTGAAAACGAGTCAAGATTTTCAAAAAAGGATTTCGGCAAAGTAAATAGTGTGAAAATCTAGTTTGAAATGATGTGTCACAACACTATGTTTACATTTGAAAATAATTACTTCATCAAATATGGCGGATCCAAGATGGCGGCCGATTTTTTTTTACCTGCGAAAACTGAAGTTCATACCTTCCTTCAATTATCGGCAGTGGTATTATGATACCAGATTTATTCATACATCTCCTATGGCATTTGTTTCCTATATCTTTAATGCTATTGACACCTTCTTGGACGCCATCTTGAAAATGAGGCATTTACGGTGGTCAAACTTTGGTAAACTTTTAGTATGTTAATCAGCACATAAAATATGACAGAAAAACGCAGAAATCTCCCTTATAGCAATTTTTCAGGGTATAACCCTATCTTTCCTCGACTACTAAGCCTTTAGGAACAAAAAACTAATCGTAAACAAAGTTTGTATATTAAATAAAAGATTAAAAAAACTATAAAAGTTTAAAAAATATTGCAATATTAAAACAAATAAAATATTTGAAGCAATTTCGGTCTTAGCAAAATTTTACGAATATCAAAAGGTGGAGTTCGTTTTTAAATCAAACCTTCCTCAGTTCAATAAAACTGGGAGGTGTTAAGCACTTCTAAGAAGCTCTTTGGACTATTAAATATGTTTGTTAAAACTTGTACATGAATAATATATACTAACCGATAAATTAGGTTTGTCATTGCAGTTCCATATTTAGGAGAAAAATAACAATATGTAATTTACTTTTCAAAATAAACAATTATAGGTTCCCAGTGGCATTAGTGCAAATACATACTATTTAATTGAACATAAATGAATAAAATACTGGATTACTAATGCACCGAAGCTTCAATACATTACAATACATCCAATTGCTTCGCTTCCTTTGGAATTCATTAAAACTAATCAACTTTAACAATCATAATAATCATAACTGAATTTTACAACTAACTACCATAAAATATTTTACTCAACCTTTGAAAGACTGTTGGGTGTAGCTCTAAAAAAAACGTTATTACTGAAAGATTCTGAAAACCTACGCATTATCCCCTTTAATTTGACACTTAAATCTTGAATATTGGCTCAGTAGTCATTGAGGTTTGTGACTTTCATTTTCGTATTAAAAATATATAAATGATTCTGACGAACTAAATCAAATTATATTTTTTTAGAGCTTAAAATAACATAGAATTAGTTTATGAAGTTTTTAAGCTAAAACCTACGAAAACTTCATAAATTTGTAAAGACATTAAACCCTTGAAATATGAAATAATTAAGACATTTTAATTAATAACTACGCTGGAAGGTTCTGTTTGTCTTGCCTTCGTCTAAATTAAATATTCTGCATAATTCAAGATATTATACCTCACTAATCTACTGTGGTTCAATGATTTATTATTAAGAAAGCCTGAACTCTTTTATTGGAACTTTTTTAAGATATTGTATTATCTATTAATAAATTTACAGGTGTGATAATTTACAGAATATTAATTTCGTAAACATAATATACAGGTGATAGTATACAAAGTAATAACTGTAGTAAGAAATCGCGGAAAAAATAGATAATGTATGGTATAAAAATGGTATTATTTTAAAATATATATTCCAAAACCTCTATGTGTTGTATACTAATTCAATAATATCTTCCAAATGCATTTTTAACCATGTAATTACCATTGTGATATACTCAAAATCGCACCGCTAAAAAGTTAGTAAAATAGCTGGCAACTTACATACAGGGTGAGTTTTAATTGTCCCCCCCCTTACTTTTTTTTACATTTCTAAAAATAACTATCCCAGACCCCGCCCAAACATTATTTGGTAGTAAGTACCTCGTTTTGAGGGGGTACTCATTTTCGGCCGCCATCTTGGATCCGCCATATTGGATCCAAAATAATTTTTTCAAATGTAAAAGTGGTGTTGTGACCTATCATTTCAAGCTAGATTTTTTCACTGATTGCAATGCCGTATCCGTTTTTTAATATCTCGATTCATTCTCAAGATATGATTACTTTTAATTTATTTATTTTCAACCAATTTTAACATTACAAATTGATAAAATAGGCCCATAACCACAAAATAATGCTAGATAGTGACGAATAACCACCATCAGTCATTGTTGAGCGATTTACACTTAACTTTCAACAATGAAAATGTTTTGGCCGCCATCTTGGATCCGCCATTTTGAAATAAGGTAAGTTATTTCAAATATGAAGTTGGTGTTGTGACCCATCATTTTAAACTAGTTTTTTGCGCCGAATTCAATGCCCTAACCCGTTTTTAGCTATGAAATTTAGTTTTTGAAAAATTCACATTTTTTTAGATGTTTCTTAGAAATTTGTCAATATCTTTAAATCTAAACACGATAATTAAAAACGGGTTGCGGCATTGAATTTGGCGCAAAAAAAACTTACTTATTTAAAAACCCTTACCTTATTTCAACCCTTACCTTTAAAACCCTTACCTTATTTCAAAATGGCGGATCCAATATGGCGGCTAAAAAAATTACATTGGTGAAAGTTAAGTGTAAATCGCTCAACAATGTCTGATGGTGGTTATTCGTCACTATCTAGCATTATTTTGTGGTTATAAGCCTGTTTTATCAATTTGTAAAGTTAAAATTGGTTGAAAATAAATAAATTAAAAGTACTCATATCTTGAGAACGAATCGAGATATTGAAAAACGGATTGCGGCATTGTAATCAGTAAAAAAATCTAGCTTGAAATGATGGGTCACAACACCACTTTTACATTTGAAACAATTATTTTGAATCCAATATGGCGGATCCAAGATGGCGGCCGAAAATGAGTACCCCCTCAAAACGAGGTACTTACTAACCAATAATGTTTGGGTGGGGTCTGGGATAGTTATTTTTAGAAATGTAAAAAAAGTAAGGGGGGGGGACAATTAAAACTCACCCTGTATATTTATTATTGCCAGAGAAACAGCTGCTTAGACTATTTCCAAGCGAGAAATCGCACCAGTGATAACATTCAACCAGTGGGTCTTGAATGTTAAAACAATTTCAAAACACAAAAATGACACAAAAATATGCATCTGACATCATTCACACTACACTGTTTACTGTAAAGCCATTGTTGAATAACTGCAGGCTCATTTTTTAGAAAGTTGTGTTTGTGTTAATGAGTACGTTTGTTAATGATTATTACGTTTCTCTTCATGAATACGTATTCAGTCTCGAAGCCTCAATTCCCTAAGTGAAAAAGAATCGCCACCCCTCTTCTATTTCAATAAATAACTAGTTTTAGGACCCATGTATTAATTTAATGTAAGCTTTCTGAATCCTACTTAGCTTTTAAATGTATTTCCTTTTTTATATTAAATATCGGGTGGAGCTTGCATATTATTTTTGTTTTCTATTTTGACGTATCCATAACGTTGCATTGTTAAAACCGATGTCATTATTGGAAGTGAAAGAAGCTTTGAGACTACATTACTGGGAGGATATACAGTTTATCTTTAACAAGAAATAGTCAGCTAAAACACATCTTTTTCGGAAAATAAATTTTATTACAATAGTGGTTTTGAAGCTTTTCGTAATTTTGGTTTAACCTCAGTAAAAAGTCTTGTACTAGTAAAAGAGAAATCCTGATACTACCGAATTAAAGATTAAAGGAAAATGTTGCCAATTTACAAAGAGGCTGTCTCAACATATTATGTCAATACATAATAAGTCAATACATTAGGTTACAATACCTTAGGTGAATTTGCTTAGGTTCTGCTCCTTGAGTCAGCCTTATTGTTTACTGTGGAACAACATTAAAATCAAATCACATTTCATTTTAATATGCAGATAAAATGTAATAATTACTTTAATGTAGTATATTGGATTAGTTATATATGTTTTCTAATACATTATACTTCTTTATATGAACGTTAAGAGAAATATTTTAGCAGGTTTATTTTGTAAAAATCAACAACAAGAGCCATACATGATTTACTTATAACAATGTACAGCTCGAATATTTACCATCAATGTAGTATCTGTCAATTAACTAAAGTTACAGTAGGTTACTCTGTGGTTTGTTCGAAATTATTTTAGGATACAGTTATGATAACACTAGGTACTTAATAGAGTGAAAATTTTAGGCCAAATATTTATTTATTTATTTATTTATTTTATTTACTTGCATTACAAACAGGTTTCACACCCAATTACAATAATGCGGAACAAAAAACATTTTACAATTAAATTCAGGTGAGAATGTTCATATTTAATTATTGTCCATTTCTGGAAGACACTTGAAAGAACAATCATTGAAGACAATTACTGGTTCACTTTATAGTTAGTAACAATATAACTTATTTCATTTACATTCATGTGCATCAAATGACATCACAGAATGCAACAATAATGACACAGCAGAAATGAGTTTACGAACAATTACTTGTTAGAGGCGCTACCTCAGTTATATCTCGAATGATTTTAAGTAAGATAAACGCTTATTTTTAATGAGCCAAGACTGACATTAAAGATATCCAAAGAGCCAGGCAACTCATTGTATTTTGCACTTGGTGAGAATTGAAGAAATTTAGTACGGGAGAATGGAATATGAAAAAATGATGTCGCCTATTACGGAAATGTGAGACATGAAAGCCAATTTTCTGTAGAATATCTGAAACGTCAATGGACACACGACATAACTTAAACAAATATGATAATTGCAAAATGTTACACCTAGTTTCTAGTTTAAAAGAATAAAACATTTGTCGCAACTTAGAATACGAAACCAAATGAGGATGGTAGTCACTGTTTCTAAAAAATAAATATCTTATAAGCCTATATTAAAATATCTTAAAATCTATATTAGCAAAAAATAATCCATTAATCCACTCACCTTCGGCGTTTTTAATGCATTTAAAGTTTGGTACAGCTTATGATACAAAATTGTATGATTCAAAGTTGAGGCTTAAATATTTAAACAATGAACACTAAAGTAAATCAAGATCAATATTATAACTTTGGTTGCCTTAAATGTGTTTTTATCTTGAGTAGGCTATATACAGTGGTAGATAACTTAAACAAAGTTTGACTGTAAATGATAGAAAAACAATGAATAGACATTTGGAAACGTACTTACCTTCATTACTAGATTAATTCGGAAGGACTAATACATATTGTAACTATTGACAGACCAAAATGGTTACAACTGTTCGACATCACTTTGAGATGAGATTAGCTTGGCTCTGCGTCATGATGATTTTCGCACGTATCTTGTAGCCTGCAGTCCATCCAACCTGATAACCCTTAGCTTTAGCCGCTGTCCTCGTAGCTTCCATTAATTTTCGGCTAGGCTGTGACAAAAGTTCTTCGATGAAAATAGGATTGTCATTCGCGTAGCCCTGATCAGATTCCTTTAAAGTTCACCTCATCTTCCTCAAACGATGAAATTCCTCCTATCGAGTCACCTTGTAAACTTGTAGCTCCGAGTTGGAGTTTACCAAGCCGGTGTGCTGCATCCATAATATTAGAAGAGTAAACTTTAAAGTTTATTGCTAAAGCTGGACGACGAACTATCATAGAGGTTATATTTTAATTGTTATCTTCTGGGACTCCAGATACAATAACACAATTCCTAAGTGAATACTAAACCAGATCATTAGCCTCTAGTTTTTTTACCTTACTTTTAAAGAAAATGTTTAATTATTGACTGCATCAGTGTTGTTGACGATCCCTTGAAATCGTTGCTCATTAAAGTTGAGATTAGTTTGAAGGTCGCCTATGAAATGATCAGTTGAGACGCCCATATCTTGTCGCTCAACCATAATCTTCATGATTTTTCCATTCGAAGACTACAAAATTACATAACTGATCCAAAGTTAGTAGAGTTGTAGTGTCCTCAATATCACTACTTTGAGAACGAGCTTTAATTCTCCCAGTCATCTTGCCAGTGAGATGCATCTGATTATTTTAACAATTATTATCGGAGAAGCGGCGATATGTTTTCTCACACAACTATTATTATTCGTTAAACTGTCTTTAAAACATCAACTCGATGCACAACTAGCTCCTAAACGGAAATAAAACTATAAAACCACGGAACAAATGTGAATACTGTTTCACTCTAGTGACATCCCTACCACTCCACCATATCGTTGGGATGTACAATAATTTATATGATTGTTTTAATCCATTAAACAAAAAAAACCACAATAGCAACTGTACCGATCCAAAGTAACTAACTGAACGTCACCAAACTAAAATCATTCTCTGTCAAGACCACGCTCATGTTTCTTTCATATACCTGACATGTTGTGTTGATATTACCTTATAAAACAAAGTAATTTCCTTACGGCACTTCTTCAACTGCCACGTAATTTTCTTTTTCTTTTTTTTCTTATAACTTCAAGCACTAGATGTGTAGGGATAGTAAACTTTGGTTTTATATTTTTATATTTATGGACATAAATCAGAAAAAAAACCTTGAGAATATCAGATTATCTTGCCTACTAATCACTCAAAGTATCAATTTACCTGCCAGAGTGATGCTTTTTTGTCCAAACGGATCACGTACGTTTCGAGGTTAAAAGCTCATTGTGCAAAAACACGTTTATTATAGATATTATAGACTGCGTGTAATACTAAAAAAGAAATAAAAACAATTATTGCAGTCCGCTGATAGAATGTCTATTTTTCCTATTTAATTTATATTATAGTTTCACTTTACACTTAAGATTAGATCATGCAAGAACACTAAAACATCACTCGCGAGAGTTCGCCAGCTTATATAAAAAACCAATCGCTTTTAAAGATTAAAACATACATTGTAGGCAAGGCCGTAGCCAATGGGGGGGTTAGGGTGTCAGAACTCCCCCGAAATAGTAGAAACAGCCGTTAAATAAATAGAAGGAAATGAGGGTGGTTAGGGGGTGAAAACCCCCCCGAAATAGACGAAACCTCCCCCGAAACAGTGTAAAACCCCGTGGGTAAATGCGTAGGGGCCCGGAAACTGAGGAAAAGGGCCCAAAACGACAATAAAGGGACTAAAAAGCACACGTGTAAGTAAAAAAAAAGGTCACCACTTTTGACGAGCCGGGAATTCAGTCGCCACCCCTGTCCAAACCCCCCCCCCCGCCGAAAATATTTCCTGGCTACGTCTTTGATTGTAGGACTACATACGAAGGAAACCTCGGTACTGACTGCATGTGTGAGACTTAACTAGTCAATCACGTCTGAGGCTCCGGGGTTTGCTGTGAGGTGGACTTTGTCCGCCTGGGCCTCATCTGTCACCGGTTTTTGTTGCTCTAAAAGAGTATGGAACAATGCATTTTACTGGAAAATAATATTGTCATTCAGTAATATATTGGGCTGAATTTCAATTGTTTTACACTATTCCAATGTGTTCATAAACTGTGTTTCTTATCAAATGGAGGGGGTCATGTTTGTATGGAAACGTGTGACTGTAATTTTCATCTATGGGATGAGCAGTATAACTCGATTTCAAAGGGTCAAAGGGTTATTTTTATTTTGTTGAATTTTCTTTAATTCTTTTTTGAAAACCTCTGCCTGTCTGACCTATGTAAAACAAAGTGTACTCATTAGATTGCTGAAGCCTTGTCACTTTACGTTATTAAATTAAAAACTTCCCAAATTTTGCAGTACAGCCTATGGGTGTCAAACAATTTCGTATTACATGAGACCGGTTTCGGTTCTATGACAAACCATCTTCACCACCTTTTATTATACACCATATTTTATTATAGCATGGATAATAAAACCATCTTCAGACGTGTAGGTAATGTAATTAATCCATGATATTAAAACTGAGGCACACTTTCATGATTATCGGGATGATAAAAACCTTTTTGCTAGCATCGTACAAACAAACAAATGTATGTACATGTGGTGGGAAAATGTCCTTACATTCAAAAGTACAAACGTCAAGTATTAACTAATCAAAAGTATAAACGTCAAGCTTTCATTCTTCATACAGAGCAATAGTATTTTAACTTTAAAAAAGTCGAATGAATGATAAAACTGATAAAAGTAAAACTATAAAACCAAAATCTACTATTATTAATCAACAAGACAGTAACTGCAAAATACTGATTCTAAAACACTATCGGCAAAGTTGTCAACCTGTGCTTTAGTCGCTGACGGTCGATTACATATAAATCACATTTTACCTTGGGCGAGGATTTCTAGTTTTTCATTCACTTTATTTTATGAGATAATATTCTATAAGGGATAGTATAAAAGAATCGCTTGATCATTAAAAATTAATATTTTTTAACTCAAAAGCTAAAATTTGAATAAAAATAAATGTTTTAAAGAATATTTTAATTCTTGCAGAGAAGGTATGTGTTTTTTATATTAAAAATAAAATGTACATATGTTTTGAAAAAGTATTTTTTCGATATATAAATATTTATATTGATCTTATATACGTTTTTGGATTATACATTACTTAATGTTTAATCAAATTTTATTTTTTTTGTTTTTCAAATGTTTGATAAGAATTAAACACCTATCTCTTTTTCGGCGCTTTAGAACGATCACGATAAGTCTCAAGATTGATAGTAAGCTTTAATAAGGTCAAATCAAAATAAAATATATTAAATTACAAGGGAAAATACTGAACGACGGAAGGAATGGAAATGGTTACTTCCTCATCAAAGATTCTTTATCAAAATATTTACAACATTATTTTTTTAAACTTAAAATTTAATATAAACTATATCTAAAAGAAAACAATTAGTGTATTTTTAGACAATGCAAGTCTCATGTAGATGTCTCACATGGGAAATATTTCTTGCGCGTCTGCTTAATTTTTACTAACAAATATAAGGTAACTGATTATTTCCTTAATTACCAAGTTCCGTGAGTATCATGACTTCCAACACTATTTTTTTAGGAAAATAAGTAATCCCAGTCGAAGCTTGAAACTGAGCAGGAACTGATCTGGTATTCATTTAGCTATATGTATAATTTCTTGCTTTTGATTAACTTGTAATATTGCATGATTTCATGTGAGTTGGTGTAAACGTTGTTCATTAAAATAAAATAAACAGCTTCTTAATAATAATTTTTTAAGCTTTTGATATGTTGTGTTTTAGTAAATAATTTTTAAATAGTTGCCAATAACAACTATTAAGCAGAATGTTAACTATAAACACCTTAAAAAATATGCTTGAAAATTCAAAACCTAAATACACTATAACCCTAGAAAATCTATTATTATAATTATTTTACACTTGTTATATGTTTGGCTAGAGCCAGATGTAAACAGTTACCTTGAAATAAATTTGGCACCAGTTGGCCAAAGAAAATGAAAAATAATGCCGTCTAAAAATTTAAAATGAATTAGGAGTTACATCACCACACAAATGCCCAAATCACTCACTGTCAACGCCGGTTAGATGTTTGCAGTTACGTATTTATTTGTCTGTCTCTGTGATGAATTCCTTTTAGAAAACGACTAGATTTTACAATAATTGTTTTCCTAGGGAAAGAACTGCTCAAAACAAAAATTAAGTGTAAAAATATAATATTAGCTACATCTGTTTTTACTTTTATATATAAATAACTGCAATGTAAAACTGATGGCTCAAATTACAATGTTCTCTGCAAATAACCTTTGTATTATACATTTTTATGAGTTTTATATATTTGGATTAAAATTAAAAAATATAAAACTGTCAAGAAAAAATGAAGACAGTTGTAATGTGCAATATCACAACCTGCAACTGCCTCACTCTGCCTCAACTGCCTTTGAGGTGCCTACTTTTTAGAGTAAAACTGGCAACTTTTTGGATAAAAGAGGCCGGATGACGTTTGGGATAGTATGTGTTGGGTTTTTGTAAATGAATATTGAAGTTTTAACTCTTTATAATATTTATTACATTAAACTTACAGTTACAAATTATATATCAAATGAAAGAGCAACTCAAACAGTTTTGTTTGTTGGCGCCAGTACGCATCTGCGTCCAATCTTTCCACCGCAATCCGCTAGATAGCGGAAGTAGCAAAGATGGTGGCCAGTGATCAGAAAGGTGTTTGAGTTTTGCAATTTACAAACTCCGAATTTGTAGTTACTGTGGAACGTGCGTTCCGCATTAAGTTCGGTTGTAGTCCTCCTAACATAAACATTCGTAGATCGTATCATCAGTTTGAAAGCTTGATGACACCGGCTGCCTTTACAAAGGTCTTTGTAAAGGGAAGAGCAGGGACGACCCCTTCTTTGGTGAACGTACTGTAAGTAGCACTTCTTACTTTAATACAGTAGAGCAATGGCTCTTTCCTCAGTTGGAGGAAAATGAGCTAGAGAACTTCATTTTCCAGTAAGATGGTGCGGCACCTCATTGGCATAACGAAATTCACGATTGGTTTAACGTCTCTGTTACCGACCGCTGTATAGTCCGCAAGGGCCCAAATGACAGGGCTTGTTATGCATGGCCTCCACGTTCTCCCGATCTAACACCATGCAATTTTTACCTTTGGAGCTTCATCAAGGATCGTCTGTACGTACCTCCACTACCAACTAACCTCATTGAATTAAAAACCGGATTGAAGCAGCTGTTGCTACAATTACTACTCACTTATCAACGTTTGGGAAGAACTGACCTATAGACTTGATGTGTGCCGAATGACAAATGGGAGTCAAATTGAACATTTATTGATGTGACTAGGGTTACTGCCTATTTGCACTGTCTTGGTGGCACAGTTTAGACGGCGCAATATCACCTGTGGTAGAATCTATCGACCTTCTTCATTTAATGGGACCAGAAGCCACAAATTAACATGGTTCAAGTTATCTTCCAAAGAAATCCCATCATCCTTTTCCTTTAAATTCACCTTAATGTCTGTATAGATTGTATCGGCGTTTTACTTTGTGGTGACATAAATACGGTACCAGTCTATGATTAAAATTGAATATAATCGCAATGGTATTTGAACGCTGAACTTATATTGCACTTACACAAGTCAGCCCCCGAATCAATTATACCTGAAAATAATTATTAAATTGCACAGGTCACAAAAGTTATAATATTCTATAATCTATATTATAAATACGCTATATGGAAAACTTGCAATCAATAAGGCTTTTTGGTTTTAAAATTTACTCCCATGAAATCTCCACGTAAGACATAAGAGCTACGTTTGCATTAAAACGTCTGACTGTGCAGATGTACATACTAGCTTTAAATTTTTTCTGTAGACAATATAACTCTAAAAAGTACAAAAATAGATTTGAAAAATTGTTTTATTCAAAAACCCAGCATGTTAGTTTGATTTAAAAGGCAAATGAACATTTTGGAACAAGACACAAAATATATTGCCTATTGGGCACGGCAAGAATAAGGTAAACTTTTTTTAAGTGTGCTAAGAATGAGACGACAAAGAAATATTAAATAATCGAAATGGTAATGTAACATTAATTAATCGTGCGAATTCGCACATGCACACATAGTAGCTACTCAGTTTAATATTAATCTATCATAAGGATCAAGTTTTTTGCGGGTAAAACATTTTTTCGTAGAGCTCTCAGCTTTTGTGCGTTTGGTTACAGTTTTATCCATTTTAATACTTTATGTAAGGACGAACGCCTAGGGGAGTCACATTCAGTAGCCAGTTTGGCACAAACAACCCCATTGGGGCTTCTTATACTTCTCCATTTCCATAAACCTTTTACAACGTACAGTAACTTGTTATATTCTCATGATACTTGAATTAGCCTCTACTAAGATGAAAATACAATGATATTGTAGCAGCACTATTGAAATGAAACGTAAAAAGGATTATACTATGGGATTGAGTTAGCAGAGTTCCATATTGTTAACCAAACATTACATTTCAAATATGGGGCTATTCGCCTTTAGGTATATACAAACTAAATAATTTGATGGTATTTTTGATATTTGAAGAGGTCAAGTCATTGACCGGAGCGCGCATCACCTGTCACCGCCGAAAGTATGACTCATCTGGTGTCGTTCGATTCGTAACGAAACGAGGAAAGTCTAACTAACATATGTATGATAACCCAACCTAACATAACCGCTGCAGCGCGCTGTATAAGGCTTGCCACACATGTGGCGACCGGGTGTGGCCGCTGCCTCGCTAACATCGCTCTCTTCTAGGAGGCAGAACATAAAGACCTTTCATCATAATTATGTCAAAATTGGACAGTAAGTCAGTTGAAGTATGTTCTTTCCAATTACATGGTTATTTTTGGTATCCAGTGAATAAAATATCTCAAAAAATAGTGCCATGATAATACTCATCTTATTGGAAATTTTATCCTATACAAAAGCACCCTTACCCCTTTCCTACCTCCTATGGCTTTCGTGTTGATTGAAAGCATGTATGGCGAAACATAGAACGGAAATGGTTTTTCAAGATGGCAGCAGTAGCACAGCAGGGAGTTCTGGGGAGTTTTGGTATTTTAATTGATGAGGTTTGCTTAACATCTCTGCGAAGTTTCATCTTGGTCATGATTTGTTAGGTCGATTTTCCTAAAATTCCTGGACCATGGAACCCGTCACCATGGGGCATTAGGCCTATGTGCTGATCTAAACCCCGAGCGGTAACCTCCATGCCAGCTGGTCAGTAAGGTGCCGAACCGGCAGTAGTCAAAGAGTAGCAATGTGACCGCTTATAACAGGAGCACCCACTGCTTGGATCGAAACAGCAACGGCCGGCTGGGCCGCTTTATTTCTAAGCTATTACCCGGTAGATAGTGATCTATTTAGTTAGAACACTTTTATAAACTTCTTAACACAAACCAGCTGCTCTTTGAAAAGTAACATATTGCAATCAGAATATAAATAAGGGAAATTACTCTATCCACTACTCTATTTTCTTTTTGGAAAGTAAAATGGTAAATAAAGTTTGAAAATATCCCAAGAAGAAAAATACTGGTTGGAATAGGCCCTGTTAAAAAGACACTTGCTTACCATGACCTTTAAAAGAAAAAAAATACAATTCTGGAAGAAAATACAAACCACATATGCTTAGAAGGAAATAGTATTTTAAGGTACGTTAAACATTAGGATAAATTATGTTAAATATAAATTTTCATGTAAAATCTTTACGCTCAACTTATGGTCAGGGACGAATCGGAAAGACAATCAGGAATCAGGCGTTAAAAATCAACAAAACTCAACTCGTATTTACCCAGTCTAATCTAGCTTCCAACATCCAAAGTAAACTTTAAACGTTTGAATTCTATGTGGATTTAAATACGTAGCAATAAATTGGTGCTAGTTTTCTTGTGTTGGTCATTTGTATGCAGCCACGTTAATGCACTATTACACTTTGGTATCTAATTGATTAAAAAATAAAGGGTGATGGGTTAAACGTAAACAAACTAATGTAAAAAACGTTTATTGGCAACTTCTAATAAAACAACTAAAAGAACAAAATAAAAGTCAAATTTTGAAATTAAAAGAGTAAAGTCATATCCTCAAGTTAGTCAGGGAGGTGTTTGTCATAGTAAAAGTCATATTATTTAATTGAGGAATTTCAAATTATTAAAAGTGCACGTGAATATTAATAAAACAATTAAACATTATTTCGTTAGATTTAATGATGGTCTTTCTTGAATATGTGTCATGTCGTTTTTCAGGAGACGTCAATAGAATTAACACTATTTTCTAACTATATATATAAAATCATTACTAACAAAGTTAGTGGAGATTTTGACTGCAAGATGTCGATTCTCGTAAGTACGTACTCGTATTGAACGTTTGGGAATCAATTTCCTTATCTTGTTTTGCAGCCCTCTTCAACATCATACCCATATCAATATCATACCCCTTTGTGGAACGTTGGACCCTGCTCTTTTATAGAAAAGATTTTCCCACATTTAAAACATAATTTAATTATTAATACAAATAAAAACCTAACTTAAAAATTAAAAAGAAGTAGAGTAATTGTCACATTTTATTACTAACCGTATTTTTTTGCCCACTTAGTGAGAATATGATATTAAGTTAAAGTCAAAGATTAACAAACTTTCTAACAGACGCGGTGGAGTAATGACATATGTTATTATCAGCCTACTATGTGCCCCAACAAGTGTAATCCTGGTTGTTTTTAGAAATGTATTTGTATGATTTTAATTCTTTTTATGATAAATTTCGGAAATATTTTTGATGAAATTAAAAATGTATTCAGAAATAATATTTATGGTAGAACGAAATTCCTTACTTTCAAGATAAAATTAGGGCAAATCATCAAAATAGCGTCTTTATATTTAATATTCCACTTAGTGGGAATATGATATTAAGTTAAAGTTAAAGTTTAACAAACTTTCTAACAGACGCGGTGGAGTAATATACCTACATATGTTATTATCAGCCTACTATGTGCCCCAACAAGTGTAATCCTGGTTGTTTTTAGAAATTTATTTGTATGATTTTAATTCTTTTTATGATAAATTTCAGAAATATTTTGATGAAATTAAAAATGTATTCAGAAATAATATTTATGGAAGAACGAAATTCCTTACTTTCAAGATAAAATTAGGGCAAATCCTCAAAATAGCATCTTTATATTTAATATGAAACACAGGTCGGTATTATTTTCTCCCTCCGATCTTTGCGAGAGAATCACAATGACTAAGATCCTTTTAATTCTTCCATGTTTTGGTGTATTATTACATATTATGGACGCTATTATAACATATATAGAAAATAAATATTATTAGGAAATCTAGTCCTTTCTTTGATAAAAAAATATATTGTGACTGACATATTTAAAATTGTTGGTTTGACAGGTAGAGTTTCTATGAATACGGCAAACCTAAACACGGATTTTAGAATATTCCTTTTGTAGAATTTCTTTGGCTAAGTAATTATCAAGAAGATGGATTATAATGCC
This sequence comes from Flexamia atlantica, assembly GCA_035578135.1. Taxonomy (NCBI): domain Eukaryota; kingdom Metazoa; phylum Arthropoda; class Insecta; order Hemiptera; family Cicadellidae; genus Flexamia; species Flexamia atlantica. The sequence continues at coordinate 32,841,623 of JAQJVK010000002.1, forward strand.
ATTTTTTGCGCTAGGAACAATAGTAAATACGTTGTCAGGCTTTGCTTTAAATTTTTACAAAAATATAATTATTAATTATTTAATAATTAATTAATGATATATTAATGAATAATGAATAATTATAAATTAATAATAAATAAATGAATAATTAATAATTATTAATTAATAATAAATCAATGAATAATTAATAATTATTAAATAATAATTATTTCTTCTCATGCAAAAACATATAATATCATTAAGTCGAATATAAAGAAAGAAATTTACATTAAAGATTAACGTTGCAGACTCCAAACCCATATTAATATATAAGGAATAACTAAAAGCAAAAAACTGATTAAGAGGTAATTTTATAACTTTATTTTGATTCATAACATTAACGGTTCCAAACCTAGTAATTTTCCTAGAGCGAAAAACTAAGATTACAAAAATGTCACTGAAAATAACTTATAATGGGTCCTTTCCAAAAGTTTTCCCCACAAGAAATCGTACAGTTTTCTCTCTTCTACCATAGATACTATCTTCTCGCAGGAAACCTCTTTTGCATTTATGGCCTCAGTCAATTTTTCAAACGTGTTTCAAGAGTTTAATTGTACATGATTGAAACAAATGTTGAAAATTGACTCCGGCTGTAAAATGAAATTTTTTTTGAAATTACTAAATCAAATCAAATCAAATCAAATCAAGTTTATTTCGCAAATATCCATTACAAAATTTACATGGCACATAAACGAAATTAGTCCCCACATAAGCCACATTGGCTTGTGCGTGGGTGACGAGTTCTTAATGAGGAAATTAGTGCATTCTTAGAGTTACATTAGAGAGAAATTACATTAAATATGGATAAAAATTGGTAAGTTATAAATAGGCCTATTATGAAAAAAGGGACAGTGACAGACAAACGTTAGTTTGTTTTATAATAAGAGGTGAAGGTAAAAATAAAAATAGAAAGAAATAATCATAATATAAGTAATCCTAAAATAACCACAAGATACGTTGGAGGCGTCATTAGAGTTATAGTTAAAATTAAAATTAAAGCAGAATAATAAACGGTACTTAATGAAAAAAAAATTTTATTTTCTATTATTTTAGAGGCAAACAGTAAGAAATGAAGCAAGGACGGTTTGACAAGTAAGTTAGTTGTATATGTTAATGTTAATGTTAATGTTAATGTTAAGCGTCTGTAGGAGATATATAGTTAAGTAGAGGTCAAGTAGAGGGTACAGTCCAAGGAACAGCCAGGAGGGATGCTGAGTAGTCGGGTCCGACCTCCAACAGCCAGGCAGTGACGCGCTTTTTATACACCGCCAACGTAACCTGCGGGTTTATTAAATCAATAGGAATTCTTCTAACTAATAAGTTTGCTGCATAAATGGCATTTGTAAAGTTAATAGATTTTATAACTCTTGGAATCCGCAGGCCGAGCTGGACAGCGCTCCTCGTCGCATAATCATGTTCGGTTGGTGTTAAGACCGAGTCCCCATGCGAAAAGGTGTAGACCAGAATAGATTTGATATACAATTGTCTTAGAGAAAGTAGACCTGATTCTTTAAATAATAAGGAAGAGGAGAAACGTCTGTTCTTTTTCATAGCTGCCTTAATAATTGATTTTTGGACTACAGAGAGAGGTTCAATAATATTTTGGAAGGAATTTCCCCACACCAGAATTCCATACTGCAGCAATGATTGCACATGGGCGTAATACACTATTTTAATTTCATCAAGTGATAAAAATTGATTAAGTTGATAAAAAACAAATATTAGTTTTCTAAGTTTTGCTTTTAACATTGCAACGTGTTTATCCCACCTTAGCTTTGAATCAATTATAATACCCAAATATTTGTACTGATCTACCCTTTCCACTGCGGGACAACCACAAGGGGCCCCGGCCAAACCACGGCACGAGTGCACGACAAGGTTAAGATCTGCGGGCGGCTCACCCGCGGGGCGCAGCGCGATGGGCATACACTTTGTTTTTGAGAGATTCATTGTTAAAATGTTTTGGTCAAACCAACTTTTGATAATGGTGAGTTCCCTAGTAGCAATTCTAAAAACATCATCCCACCTACTTCCCTCAAATACTACCAGCGTGTCATCAGCAAAAAGTTGTATTTTTCCAGTTATATTTAAATGTTTCAGGTTATTTATGTATACTAAAAACAGTAAAGGTCCAAGAGTGCTGCCTTGAACAACACCATAATCAACCATCCTTGGGTCACTTACAATTTTGTTTAAAGATACAATCTGTTTGCGGTCCGTTAAATAACTTTTAAACCAGCTAAGCTACTAGAAACAAAAAACTTCCTTGCTGGCAAAATTAATATTAGTTGGTTGTTTTGAGGATTCGCTCGAAAGCCTATTAAAGTAATGATAATTTAAATCGGCCTCGTGTTTAACGCAGCCTAGCCCTCTTCTGGTTTGAACCCTATCTGGGTACATTACAACAGGCTTTCCGGCTTCTCGGTGATAGGTTTGGGCATATCGATCATGCCAAGTTATTTTTCAAACTATAAAAGCCATGCTTGTTTTATTGTTCAGCCCATAGTCATTTTACACATTAAATCTCCTCTCCTTATTGTTCAATCGATCCTTTAGTCCGTTTCACAATTTTTTAAGTACTCGTAAACCTCAACCACGTGTAAAAAGAAAAAAAGTTACCTGTTGAACCATTGCTCTATTTATAAAAACAAGCTCATTAAGGGTACTAAGGTGGTTTTTAAAAACTTATTGTTTTTACTATTCAAAAAACAAACTAATGCTAAATGTGAAAGTATGTACTCTTTGTTAATTATTGTAATTTATATCTGTATTTTGAGGAAGAGAGAATATGTATATTTGTTTTACTAATCTACAAATGCCATCACTTTGATAACCAATTCAATTAGTCAGCCAACCCGCCCAGCGTTATAGTCCTATAAATCAGAAACGTGATCCTTGTGGCATGGATGTTATTTGAGCGTTTAAGCTTGGATCAGTGTTCTCGTTTCACACATTTACCAGCTTACAGCTCAAAAACCTTTGACTATATTTATTTATATTGAAGTCCACATATACAGGAAATAGTAGTTTATGCAACGATTGTATTATGAATGTCTTTAAGCCACGAGTGAGATGTTCTACATATCTCGCGAGCAATACAATTGTTGCATACACTACTTTATATACGACAAAGTTTTCCCTGAAGTTAAACAAAACTCATTACTTTTACTAATGATGGAATAGGTCAACTCAAAATTTGAGGTTAGGCACATAAGCAGACTTACAGTAACCATGAAACGTTGTGGAACAATCAGCTGATGGGATAAGTCAACTCAAACATGAATCGTAATGCAACAATCAGCTGATGTGCGAATTGCGTAACTGTCATTATGACACTACTCTCGCCAAATGCCGCGCTCCCATTGGTCTAGAACCTGTACCATAAAGTGACACCAGTTGCATAATGTTAACTTTATGCAACTGGTTTGTATTTGGTTTAATAATGGACCTCATTATGACATTAGTTGAAATATCGTTATTGGTGATTATTGCAATGGTCGTAGATAAAATCATTTTAAAAAGTTTTTTATCTACGACCATTGCAATAAGCACCAATTATGGTATTACAATAAACATTATAATGATATACACTAAAACACCAAAAACCAAGCAGTACTCTAATGACGACTTTAGAGTACTGGAGTCATTTAGAGTACTGGTTCAAGATCAATGAGAGCTCGGCATTAGTGTCATACTAATGTCATAATAACAAGTAGTGTCATAATAACAATTACGCAATTCGCACATCAGCTGATTGTTGCATTACGATTCATGTTTGAGTTTACTTATCCCATCAGCTGATTGTTCCACAACGATTCATGGTTCAGTCTGCTTATTTGCCTAACCTCAAATTTTAGTTGACCTATTCCATCATTAGTAAAAGGAAAGAGTTTTGTTTAACTTCGGGGGAAATTTTGTCGTATATTGTTGGTCGTAGATAAAATAGTGTATGCAACGACTATATTATGCCTTTAAGCCACTCGTGAGATATTTAGAACACGAGCGAAGCGAGTGTTCTAACTTACATCTCACTCGTGGCTTAAAGGCATTCATTATACAATCGTTGCATAAACTACTATAAGTTTGTTAGCTGTTGCCTACAATGTAAACGGTACTTAAATTTTCAGATACCATATTGACAATGTTTTGTGCAACTTCATGAGTGGTCAAAATGACCACCTAGGTTCAAATGGCAGATTTGAACATTATATTGAGTTTTGTCCACAATATTTGCAATTTGCAGTTAAAAATAGTTTCTACAGCTATATGTTCGACCATGTAGTTAGAAAATATGTTTATTCCTAAAGTTATTTTATGTTTTTAGCCTTTCCATAACTGTCCTCTTAACCTTTAAAACTTTACATTAACTTAACTTTTAATATTATTTTATTCTTAATTTTATGCGAATAGTTTGTATGTAATATATTTCAACTTAATTTTATTTTCAGCCTAGTTAAAAATTATATGTATTTTTCAATTGTTTACTAATGGAAAAACATAATACTCTAATATATTTTTTATTTTAAAGATAAAAAATACTCCTATATTCCAAATACAACGATAGGAATATAGGATCTACTTCACGATCTACTTCGTGTTACAGTAGATTCATCCCGAAAAACGTTTTTCATTACGTATAAAATGTATTTTCTAAATAATTAAAAAAACAACAACTTTTAGATTGGTTTTCATGAATTAAATTTTCAGGAGCATACTTCTTAAAAATCCATACCGAGTTTCTCATGAATAATTATATAAGTAAATGTGACTATTCTGAAGCTCGGTTATTTCGGCCTCGTTGTTGATTAAAGAAAAAAATTAAACTTTACATCATGTACAAGTTAATCCCGTAAATAAAGTATCGCTATAACATAGTTGGCCACTCGGTAATCACAGCACAATCATCCCCACACGCAGCAATCAGAGCGCCTCCCCAGGGACTGGGGCTGCCGCCAGTGATTGGTCCTGCGCAGATGTCATCATTTCACTGTCTATGGTGTTTTTTTCACTTTTTCAAACTTTGACGAATTCTAGGTGGTCCAATATAACTGCTCTTTTGAAAATTGAATAAAGCCAAAAACTGTTTTGCTGTTATACAGGGTGTTCAAAAAATGTGGGGCAATAATTTACGTAATGATTCCTTGGGTCGAAATAAGCTAAAAAGAATATATAGACATGTGTTCTATCTAGTTTATTTTAGCGTCTGTCCGTCTGTTTTTTTTACAAAATAATGCACATCTCCTTAACGGTTTGAGTTACAGCGTTGAGATTCAGCACAAATAAATGTTTATGTTATTATTTGCTACCTTTGTACACAATATCAATAAAAAAAACCTTTAACCGTTTCAAAATGGCGTTTATTTTAAATATTTGCGCGAAAATTTCACGAAATTTAGATATATAAAATAGCTACCATTTTGAAAAGGTTGGAGATGTTTTTTTTATATTTCGTACAAAGATAGTGACTAAATGTATTGTAATCTCCGAATTTATATTTACTTGTTATGAAATAAGGGTTTAAACTTATGATAGTAATCTTTCCAAAAGTTTTAATTAAAAAATCATTTTCCCAGACGTAAGCAATTATTGTTTATTTTCTTTGATCGATGGTAGCTGTCAACTCGGTACCAGGACTAAGAGTCGCTATCTAACGAATGATAATAAAAGCACTTCAAGAACAATGAAAAAAATATTGTCCTATAGGAAACCAAACAGGTACAAAAAACACTTTGCTGTAGCCAGTGACATACGCATATTTAGGAATCGTCTGTCTCTCTCTAAACATCATTATCCATCTTTCTCGCACACGTTCTTAAAAATGGTCGGGATATTCATAAGCGAACTATAGGAGTAACTTTTAGAAGTTCTACTCTTTTGAACTAAAGTGATATATAGAATATTATGTTTACTTTTATTAAGAAGAACTCGTTTAAGAATAACGGGTTGTGAATTAGCCCAAGATAGGCTTGATTATTAAACTATGAGGTTTTTTTCTTAGCGACACAATCATTCTGAGCTAACAAAAAGTAAATACTCAACATGTGTTATATTGGCACATTGAATATTATAAAGGAAACCATTGTCAATTACGTTCTTATTATCTGCGCTAAGGCTCCCCTAACGTATTTGGTTTAGCCAAGATTTCCCCGTGGAAGTAAGTTATTGGGAAGAACACTAATACGATTACTTTCGTTTGTGTGAAAGTGCGATGGATTTAATAAAATTTTAACGTGAAATCCAATATTTCAACTTAGGAAATAGTGTACTCCATAGCTGTTACGTTTGAGTTACATTATAACCTCTGTTTTAATCGGCATGTGTGCTTAAATTTTATCAAACAATATCAAACAAACTTATAGTATAATAGAGTTACCCACATGGTACATTACTTCCCCTTTCAAATAAAAATAATATGATTTTGGTTGGTGTCATATGAAACAGGTGAAGGAGATATGTTCATTTCCTCACTCATATTTATATAACACTATTATTTTTGAAAACGTGTCCCTATTATAATTTTTATTGTGAATTAAAGGGTAGCTATCATAATTTTTTAAGTTAATTGGTCTTTTTGGTATTTTCGGATTAGTGGTCGAGAAAACTCCAAGTTACTACCAGTATTGTAAACAGGAACCAAGATAGTATTTTCTAAAGTTGAAAAAACTCTCATAGCAAATTTAATAAAGTAAGGGATTTTATATGATGTCCCTACTTGCGGGTAAGGGCTTGGAAGTGAGGCAGTTAATTATTACCTTACGTTCAATAGTTTAGTGATATTCTACAAAGTACATAAGATAGATTATGTTGATACTGCAATGTATGGAGATAACATGGGGTACCTGTAATTCTCTCTAACAAGGTTATGACAAGGCTCTCTTCTCATTACTTTACGATAATGACAGCTATAAAAAAGTAATTATTCAGCCTGTCTTCTGTTTATAATACACTGTGTTGATAAACAGTTTTTTTTATTTCTAATAAAGCTGTATTAGATCTATTATGGACGCAAACAAATATTTCTTCGAATATATATTCTTTAAAAAATTCATTAATGTTTAACAATGAAGTTGATTAGCCGAAGCGTTACTAAACATTAAGGAGTTTACACAAATATAAATGGTTGTACTTTAAAAATATTTTAGCCCTACACTTTTTTGTACCTTAAAATAACAACTAACAACAAAGCACCCCAAAAACATATAAAACTCTAAAATTGTTTATGTCGATTTATTAAAACTCGTAAATTACATAAACTTCATCAAGGAACTTATAAATTCCTCTCATACATTTCTCTCCACGAGAAGACAAAGTGTTTTTTTTCTCTATCGCACACACGATAGAAAGAAAACAAAGTTATTTTTAGTTATTCTTTTTATTAGCAATAAGCATTGTATTATGGAATATAAAATATTTTCAATGTATATTAAGTAAATAGGTTTATTAGTGAGGCTCAGTTGACCATGTGACAAATATTTAGATGAAGACCCTTTGTATAATGTTATTAAGAAAAGGAATTTACAAACAACATACCAGAGCTTTCAAGAAACGATATAGTAATTTAGTATAAAACGCGTAGGCCAAATTGAATTTCGTCCGAGAGCCGTTGTCAAGGGACATTCAGCCATTACAGAGGCTAGTATCAAACACCCGCCTACACACAGCACTCCGACCTAAACTCTGATTATTTAACCATCCTTTTTAGTAACTAAAATGTTTTAAAAATCAGTGATAAATGTTAAATAATATAAATATCGCCTCATGCCTCTCTTACTCAGTCTTCAGCAGTTTTTTTCTTTTTTTGCCCAATCGGCGTATTTTTAAATTGCCAATATACTCAAACTTTTTTTTTATTTTCCCTCCATTGTTATTATTTTTCTACTAAATCTTTCAATATGAAACCGCAATGATTGTTTTTTTCATACATCTCCCTTGTTTCTAGGCACAAAAGACAGCACATATCAGCATGCGCATATATAACCGAGAATTTCTAGCAGATGCTGCAGTGTTTTAATGTTTCCACTGAATGTATGAGGCATGCTGCCTTTGTTTGGATTCTTATTGTTCTAATATTTAGACGTTCTCCCCATAAATAAATAGTAATGACCAAGATTATTATCACAAGTGAATTCCCTACTTTTTGTTTAAGTTTTGGGGAATTTCACAACCCGCACCTATATTTTTAGGAAGATTTTGATTGTCGGCGAGTCAAATCGTTGGAGTTTTCAGATTTCAAAAATATTTTATACTGTTAATTCAGGCCAATTAATTCGTCCCACTGGAAATGTTTTTACATTAAATTGTACATGAACTTATTGTGGCATGAGCACTAAGAATAAATTATTCTATCAAATTGAATATATTATTAGTTAATTGTAGAATATTTCATAGATGTTTGTACTCCACTGGAAATTTTGTCCTACACAAAAATGGCTACATAATTTTTTATGAATTATTTATAGTCTTTTATTTAAAATACAATTATTAATATCTCAAAAACCTCGCGACGGGAATGGACTTTGTAGGTGCCAGGATACGACTTTTTAAGGCTTTAGTTTTTCGTTTACATTGTTAGGTCGAATACGTACTTACAATTTACCTTTTTCGGAATTTTTTTACAGTAATAAGCTAATTTTCCAGTTTTATTAAGCTCTATGAACCCCTATGAACCAAACACAGGTACATTTGGAGTTAAAGTATATTAAGCTTCTATGAGTTAATAGCTGTTAACAAGAGTAAAGGGTGACAACCTTAACAAATAAGTGGGTGATTGCCATTTACTTAATAGTAATACTTTTTATTTGAAAATTTCAATACTCTTTAGAGGTTGATTTGTGGTGACTACGTTAACTAGAAGTTTAATGGCTGATAACATTATGAATTGCTGACACTGTTAAACCAGCCAGATGTGTTTTTTACAGATGTGTTTCATGATATTGCGTAATCTACTGATTGTTTGATAGTTAAGAGTTACAGGGAAATTTAGGTAAACGCAGAAACTGGTGGCAACACTGGAGAACAAGAACTAACTTTGTTCGTTAACAGCTGTTGTCCGTTCCCACCCGATCAATGTTCAATAGATAAGTTTCAATTTCCAAATACAAGAAATGGAATTTATAGTCATAAGAAATCAAGAAAAATAATTACAAAGAGCATAATTGCAAAAAAGTTACACCTTATTTGATAAAAATTAAAAGGAGAAGTAATAATACTAACAATATTTTTCATAAGTATCATGTTGTGTTGTCGTTTTAGGTATCATAGTGTTTTTGTTAGTTATCGAGTTTGTCCTACTGTTGGTATGAATAAAATCCTGCATCCATACTCAGTTCCACATTCACCTTTTTTAGTAGATGCCTCATGGCACAATGTAACCCAGTTACGTATGTGGGGTATATGTGTCTACTGATATTCATGACGTTCTATTATAAAATTATCTGCTGATTATAACATAATTTGGCCAGTAAAACTTAAATTGCCAATTGAAATACATGGCTAAAGGAAACCCATACTGAAAGGTGAACGTGGAACCGAGCATAATGTCAAAATCGTTTACGATCTCCTAGAACTCTTCAATAGTTTTTAAGTTTGCCACTAGCATCGAAAATAGTTATTTATGCAACAAGTATACCAAGTGACACTTTGCTTCACTCGAGAGAAGTGTTTGTGCATGAGGCTTAGGAAATTGCGGAGTAGTTTCTCGAGTACATAAATACTTATTTGTTTGTTGAGTGACTGAAGTACCATGCTGTCTCAAGAGTAAAAATGTGGGCGCCCAATCTTGCCGAGGATGACAATTTTCACGAGGGAAACATTGCAGATTATTTATTCCCGAATTGAACACAACATTTGTTCTAAACCTAAAGGTATAAATACACGGAACAAATATAAAAATTACATTGACACAAAACCACTATTTAATCAATATAGGTTGATGGTGCTGTATTGATTCATGACACCTCAAAACCATAATTGTCAAAAACATAATTATTCCGGTTCCGCTGTAAGCTAAAGCCTCTAATCAGCTATTAGCGCCTGGATTTGTTGAGCCACTACATATTTATATGTCTGAGTGTAAATTGTAAGGTGCTCGAATTTTTAGTTATTAGTTTCAATGTTATTCTTATGGGTTAAATTTACTCCCACGTGGAGAAAAAGTTATCACTTTACTCCCGCTGGGAAACAGAGAATTATTTTACTGAATCATACTGACAAGGAGTAACGAATTTTTACTAGCAGGTGAAGGAAAAGTCACTTTGCACAAGAAAAGCATATTTCATATTTGTTCTACGTCTCTAAAAATAATCCTTCTAATATCTCAAAAGTGAGGTTAGATATAATCATTCTGGAAATGTCCGGAAATATAAAAAATAACTCAAATATTTATATCCACTATTGCCAGTTTATTTCATGCATAAAAATGTTACCTGACTGAAAATTAATAACGTTTCCTACTAATGCAGGATGTTAAAACACTAAAGTAAACCAAGTAAATTGAGAGTGCGAAAAGTAAAATTGAGTAGCAAAATAAAATGAATAAGGGAATCTTTGTTTTGCGCCTTATATTCAAGTTCAAAAACAGCCGCTTTCTCTGAAAGTCGTAGGAAAATAATATTTGTGTTAAATGTAAGCTCGTGTCTCCTTAGAATTAGCTCTCTTATCTAGCTTTCTTTTTCGGCTTCATATTTCAACTTCGATTCTCAAAAACTATTTGAGGTTCTGGTAAACCACTTTGTGTTGATTATAAGCTTGTATTATAACCATTTGAGGTTATTTTCCATTTGATAATGAATAATTTAGTTTGCTGATTTGTTTTTTTTTTGTTTGAAAGTTGATATATTAAAACATGTAATAGCTTCCTTGCCAATTCTTACAAGGAATCCAGGAATAAAAATTCGCCCAATTCATTGAGAACAATAAAGGGGAGGGCGAACCCAGAGTTTTATGTCGGGCGCGTGAGAGAACTACAGGAGGCAGTCGGTGTTAACTTCCACGTGTGGCTGATTCCAAGTTAACTTGTCTTTTTAATATTAGTACTATACATTTTGTAAAAAAAACTTTGATATGTTGATATTTTTTGAATGGAATTAGCTACGAATTGAATTATCTTTAATACTTAAGAAGTTTAAGCAATTCTATACTTCTCAAAGACACATAACACATTTAATAGCTGAAATAAGACCAAGCCGCATCTCTATGGTTGAGAAGTTGAACCGCAATAATTAAGGATAAGTGTGAGCTGCTTCGTCTTGCTAATTACGAAGAACAACTGATTAGTTTTTTCAGGATTTTTATGATGAATTAGTTGCAGTTTTAATAATATAAGTATGTAATTTAAATATTCAACCTAATACAGCGTGTTTTTTTAAAACGCAACCCATTTTTAAGATTGAATAATGCTCAAATAAATACGAAATGAGTATTGTTTTGCTGATCTTAACATTTTATACAACCTATTATTTAAGTTTGACCACATTATGTGCTCAAACAATCCGCCATTGGCATTTAAATAAAGTTATGCTCTCTTCATCGAATTCCCGAAAACGTGTTGCAAGGTACCTCTTTAAATTTCTTGCATTAAATTTGTTATGTTTGTTTTGAGGTGCTGAATATCCTGAGAACTGTTTCCGTATGCCTTACTTTTTATACATCCCAAAAGAAAATAATATAGTGGGGTAAATTCCGGGGATCTTGGGAGGAAATAGTCCTACACTGATAAAGGATTATTTGGGTTGCGGTGCGTTTTGGGTTGCGTTAAAAAACACCCTCTATAAGTTCAATTATCTTTTAAATTTGTTGAGAAGTAACATATTTTAGACTAAATATTTTTGTCTATTGATCTAATTTCAGTTTAGATCGGCGATAACTTCTTAAGTATTAAGCATTAAGAGAATTAGAAAAGAACCTTGTGATCAGAACAATTAATTAGATTAAGATTACATAATTTATTTACCAACAATAATATCGAATTAAACATCTCTCAATGCAGCAGTTGTTTAGTAGTTTATTGTTCCACCTTTGTTAAAAATGCCGTGCTTTATTAGCTGCCCGCCTCGAGAACCTCTCTGCTAGGCTAGAGAATCTAAAAATAAACCCTGAACTGATGTGGATGTCTTGCAACTTGCGACTAAAAATATTTTCTTTTAAGTACTGGTTTTTTTCTTTAATCAAGCTTCAGTTTCTTAAAAATGAATAAACATTTTTGGAACGGTTGTTCCCCCTTTACGATTTTTGAACGGCTGTAAATTTTCAAAGGTGCATCAATATGTGTTACTTGGGTAGTGTGGAGTACTTTTGCTCGAATTTTTAAATTCATTCCACCTCCCCAAAAAAGTAGTTGTTTGGGGTAATTTATGTTCTTAAATAGCAATATTTGGTTATTAGCACATCATTGTTGGAGCTTTAAGGAAAATATTATTGCCACAGATCCGACTTTCATTCAACGATAAGCTGCACAACTTAAATTGAATAGATGTTTTGCATGTAATTTTTAAAGTGCTTTTAATAAATCCATCTCTCCTATTACATAACGGTAACAAATGTTTAAATGATTTTAGGTTCATATAACTAAGATGCAGTAATACATTTTTTCAAATAGTTTTGACTTCTATCCCAATCCCCCCAAAAAGCTTTTCTGTGGTGGTCTTATTTATTTTTATTTCATTAGCTAACTCTATTAAGCAACGCATCATTTGAACCGAAATAAGTCAATGTAAGTGATTATGCTTATATTAGACTTCAATTCGATGATTTCAACTGAAGGCACGCCAAAAAACGTATGCTATTTGTCTCATGAGCTTGTTATTTGTGTTATAACTTCAGTTAAATCATTGCATTTAACTGAAAAAACCACAAAAAAATTACAAAAAATAAAACCACCTCACCAACTCCTTTTAAGGTCCAGGGTGAAGTCCAAAATAAATAAATAATAACCTTATTTATATTTATACGATGTTACAATATCTTGTAATATATTTTAGACTCGACAGCTGCAGGAAGCCTTACGTTTTAGCATTTTACATGCAGAAACTTATAATGCACACAGTAAAATGTAACTTAACCAGACGATGCGATGTATTTAATCTTAACCTCAGGATTATATCACAATGTTATCTTCAACACCGCTTCTCACAGTTTGAAATAAATTAGACCAGCTTTAAACAAATGACCAACAGACCGCCCGTTCTACACTTTGGATGAATACCACCTGTAGATATTTTACAGCTAACATAAATAAAAAGCTTTGTAAATAATTACACGTTCAGTAAATTGACGCAACAGTGTGTTTAATGAATATATTAATAAAGAATTTTTGCCTGTTTTATTACTTGGACAAAGGCCTATTCTACGTATCGATACTCAAACACTAAAATACGCGTCACTCGTAAAAAATATATATTACACCAAGTCACATAAAAGCTAAAGAGTATTAAAGCAGCGGTGGCAATAAGTACAGTCATGATGATACCAACAAACTTATGAAAGTTAATGTTTCTCAAGTAAATCGTGTACGTTATGAAAATTGTTATATGACGTCCCAAATATATATTTCATACGAAAGCCTAAAGCGTACAGAGAGAACAATAACAGTAGTAGAGGATATGGGATGTAGCTCAGCGTGAAAGTAACAGCCAATAACAACAAAAGGGGTCATAACACTGCGGGGTGTGTCGATGTTATCGCTGGATTGAGCGCGAATTGTCTAAAAATGCACACGGGAAATATGAGTTTCCTCCAATAACCGTACGTATACATGTCTCTGATTCTAGCGTTATGTTTTAATTTTTCGTTTTTCCTTTCTCATGTCTATAAAATGTCAAGTCCTGAGTTCTCATTATTGTTATTCGTATCTTTACAGATACAATTATACAACATATACCTAATACAACTAATAGTTTCTTGTTCAAACTCAACTGTGCGAGAAGATTTGAGATTAGTTTTGGGATTATTTTGTACCAATAAAAGGTAAAGTAGAATGGTTTAAGCCGTCAGTCAAGCCCAAAAATATGTTTTTCCTCAACAACAAGCTTTTTTTTAAAATCCTAAAAGGTACAAAACTTGCTACGCACTTCCAATGTTTATGTACTTGAATGGATTGAAGTTTGTTCTCCATTTAACTTAATATAGAATTTTAACCCAATAAAAAAGTAGCTAATAAAACCCGCAAAACAAATATTTAGCAAAAATAGTTATTTATAATAAAGAAGATTGTCTAAAACTCACACCACATAAAATTTGATACTAAAATGTAATAGCTATGAATTTTCTCCGAAAAAGACGAACATGTACAAAATAGGAGAAGTAAAATAAACATCTCACTCGATCTCCGGTGCAAAGGCGAATTGGCTCGATGATTGAAGACATACTAATTTGTTTAATTTCCTGCCACGATTGCCTTCGGTCTCGATAATTATATTACAAGGTGCTGGATGAGGAGAAAACAAGGTTTGTGGGGTTTTTGATAGTCTCACAGTCTGGAGATAGCATTACCTTTTTCCAGACAGATCAGACAACAATTGATCAGTAAGAAAATAAAATAAACTAGTTTTTGAAATAAACTTTTCAACCAAAATAAGTTTTTCTTCTCCTGGCCTTAAGGAAATTTAATGGAATTTTACATAACCCCTAAACCATTAATACTTCATTGAAGACACAAGCATTAGAAAACGATACCTGCTTGAATACGAAGCATAAATTGACTAATTAATTGATAAGAGTTTTAAATGAATTTCTTTAAAGGTAAAATTGTTTTAAGAGCAATAAATGTACAAAATATAATGAAACACAATTGATTATCCACAGAAAAATTGGTGTTCCATATAACTTGATTTTTTCAAACTATTGAGTAAATTTTTCAACTCTCCGTAACAATCCTATTGGATCTATTTTTCAACACCCCATACAGTCCTATTGAATTTGTAGCTATATTTTTAATCATTCTTTTTATTAAAAATTGTAAACATTTATTGGGGAGACGCTTCTTGAAATCCTAGAAATCCATCCCGAAGGCTGCTGAGCTCCGTAGCATACTCGCTAAAGTAAATACTAAGAAAACATATCAACTCATAATCAACTAACTTGCTTACTTAAAATTAAAACAATGGCTGAATGTGCGGGATGAATGGGACCAAACAAAGATTATTTAAAATGTAGGCCGACTAACAGTACACAGATGATAAAAGCAAAAGAATTGTACATATATAAAGGGCTATGAGTTACGAGAAGCTACTACTGTACAGGGAAACACATTACTTAATGACACCTGAGTAAGAGTTATTTAATAAGAAAGGTAAATTTATTAAACTTTATAAATTTGATACAATTTCTTCAAAAATATGGTTGCATCAATTAATATTTATTTCCTTTATTTTGCATTATATTATACTTTTAGTTATCATAATGTACTTCATTGCTTTGTTACAATACACTGTGGTGTTTGATAATTAGCAGTCCACGCTCGCTGCTGACTCCTTGCTTATCAGGTCACGTGTAGTCACGTGATGTCACGCGATAGCAAGGAACACGCGTGTTCTGCCTGTAAACACATCCAGTCGGTTTATCAGGTAATTTAACTAACTAGTGTGACGGTCTTAGCTGTTCGGGGCTACATATGATACAACAGTTTAACCGAAGTGGTTTAATTGTTTACCTTCTGTTCACATATTTATTTTGAATATTCAACGAGATAAATGTACTTAAAGGTGTACTGACAATTAATTCAACCCTCCAATTGTCTTAGTTATTGAATTTTAACTTTCTTTCCGTAATTTTCACTTTTCGTTCGTCTACTTCTGTTAACCTCATGATATAGGCGTGTCAAAGTTTTCTGATATAAAAAAACTTGCCTTGGGCAGAATTACGTTCTGCGTACAGTATTACAGGAGTAAATTATAATATTTCGCTTAAAATGTTCATTAGTTAGACCATAGCAGCCCATCAGAGCTTTTTTTTGATATAGTATTATTTTCCTTAAAAATACGTCCAATTTTTTAAAATAATTTTAAGAACTTTACTACTGTTTATTTTGTTGTATTGTTGGTCCCTATCCTTTTAACTTGCTTAATGAACGAAGCAAATTTATATGTTTTCGTTTCGACTGCTAATATAACTGATACACCTGATGTACCACGAAGGGGGTTCCACGTTTGAATTTATGCGTCTATTGTATTGAAACTCTACACTATCTTCAATAGATATTGTAAAACCGCCCTGTAAATATGTCACACACCTTGATACTTGAAGAAGAAAAAGTTGGCCTCAGAAAACCCGAACTTCAAAAGTGTTTAGGAGGGTTTTTTATTCATTTTAAAACAGCGTATCTATACAGTCCTGGAAACAGTTTTTTACTCTTAAAAGTGGCTTTGGTATACCAGTTTTAGAAACACAATTAATTTAAAAGCTTCTTAGTTTTGCATGTAACAATTGGTTATTCTTGTTTTACTGTCGATTGTGATACAATGGGAACAGGTAATCTATCGCCCCTACTTTTAAAATGGCTAAGAAAATAGGTAAAATCTTATGTTTTAAAGTTTCATCAAACGTTGATCCATATGTATTTGTTCAAAATCAGTTTAAACGGCTGAATGTAAGGGATGAAATTCTACTATGCAATGGCAAAAGGAGCTGGATTTGTCGGCTACTGCTATATTTACTCAGACCTTTTCACCTTCATTTTATCGAGATTACCGAGATATTGAATTAATATTGTGAGGTTGTGACTAATAGAGTTGTATTCCATTTAACCCTAATATAATGGGATACAATTTCTTAGTTACTCCCTTTTTAGCGAATTTCCTTAAAGGAATAAGCTATTACCGTAGGTCTCATGGTAAGACCTAAGCCCGAGACCATGTTAACTTTTCATTTTGGGGCCCCCAGAAGCAAAAAACACTATTCGATTGAATTTATATATATCTATCTATATATATATATCTATATACAGGGTGTATATAAAGTCCTGCACGGGCTTAATATTTTCTAAACGACAACAGATCAATCAATAAGATTTTGTACATCAACACCACACCTAAAAATCTACTTTTTTAAGGAACTGTCAATTTTCTGTCTTATCATGGGGACGTCCCTCAAGGAGTCAGAAGGAAATCTTAAATAGGAGCATAGGTCAATATGCACATCATTTTCAAGGGCTTAGCTAGCAAAGTTTAATGCCGCAAACCGCATTCAAAAAGGTTGATCCAGTACAAAATGGCGGCTGTTAAAATGTTTACCAGGTTTTCCCCGTTACCAATTTGTTATTAGGACCAAATTTGTAACCCTTTAAGATAACTAACGTCATAATTAACTTCTCTATAGACACGCATAATGTAGTATTTAGCTGCAGTATTAAATTTAGTTGCAGTTTTGCTTTAATGGGATTGTGGCTACTGTACTAGTAAAATGTAACAAAGTAAAACCTTCGAACAGCCGCCATTTTGTACTGGATCGACCTTTTTGAATGCGGTTTGCGGCATTAAACTCTGCTAGCTAAGCCCTTTAAAATGATGTGCATATTGACCTGTGCTCCTATTTAAGATTTCCTTCTGACTCCTTGCGGGACGTCCCCATGATATGACAGAAAATTGATAGTTTCTTAAAAAAGTAGATTTTTAGGTGTGGTGTTGATGTACCAAATCTTATTGATTTATCTGTTGTCGTTTAGAAAATATTAAGCCCTTGCAGGTTTTTATGTACACCCACTTTAAACGGCCGCCATTTTGTAACGGGTGATCCTTTTGAGGCACGGTTTCCGGCATTGAACTCTGCTAGCTAAGCCCTTTAAAATGATGTGCATATTGACCTATGCTCCTATTTAAGATTTCCTTCTGACTCCTTGCGGGACGTCCCCATGATATGACAGAAAATTGATAGTTTCTTAAAAAAGTAGATTTTTAGGTGAGGTGTTGATGTACCAAATCTTATTGATTTATCTGTTGTCGTTTAGAAAATATTAAGACCGTGCGGGACTTTATATACACCCTGTATAATATTTCTATTCTATATATAATATTTATCTATATATATATCTATATATATATATATATATGTCTGTTAACACGATAGCGGCCGTAAAATATGGTCCGATCTTAATGAAATTTGGTACAGACGTGTAAAGTGGTAATCACTCGGACGAGTTCGTAAACAAGCCCGATCGGACCACCGGAAGGGGGGGTGGGTAAAGGGGGGTAAACCCCCCAAAAATGGGTTTTTTTGAGTTTTTTGCATAGAAAATTAAAAAGTATCCAATTTTTGCTAGCACCATTGAATTCAGCTCAAAAAAAACAAACAATTTAGTATTTTGAATCACTGCTCTATGTCCATTGGTTTCCGAGATATTGAAAGTGGTAAACACAGTACGTTGTCCCAATGTTAACCTTATGGGAAATAAAGAAAATTCTATATCTCGCTTATTTCTCAACATATCTTGATAAAACTTGGTAAATGGCTTCTTCTAGTTCAGATCAACTAAATATTGAATTAAAACCACCCAGTTTTAATATACCCGTAGCAGCAAACCTGCATACTCATTCCCCATGTTATTCTTATGGAGCTTACAAAAACATGTTGAATCTCGGTATGTTGGATTGAAATATGTTGTTTTGCATTTGAAATTCGCTGAGTATGCAGGTCTGCTGCAACGGGGGTATTAAAGGGATTTTTGTCATACCAGTGTACTGTATTCTTAACCCAACCCCCCCCCCCAAAATAAAACATAAAATAATATGACATTTTTTGAGGTTTTTATAGCTTAGTCAATAATTTATATTTTACTATGGCATTTATAAGCAGCAATGAAACCCCGAGTTCATTCTATTCAAAATTTATTAAAATAACCTGAAAAATTGTGTTTGTAAATCGTGTATATTGTAGCCAATGTTACCATAAAATAGCTATTTAAGTGTTTTCAGTGTATAGATCCCGTTTATTTTTACTGATTAATTCTGATTATGTTCAGATAACTGGGGCATAACGTAATAAAGAAAAATAAACCTTAAGTCTAAAATGTCTGAGACTCAATTGAACCAACTCACATAAGTTTTAATTCCTCAAACTACAGGGTACACTATTACATGTCTGTACCTAAAACTATATGAGCCTAAGTCCAAAATTGTTGGTTTCAGGATTTTTGCATATTGTGTCTACACTGGTAACATCGTTATAGCTGGTAAAAAAATGAATCGGATACTTTCATTGGGAAATTTTTAAAGTATCTGGAATCCAACTGAAATATCTTTTGTTTTAGACCCTCATAGTTTTAAGCTATATACTTTAATCTTTGTAGCGAAGAAATATCATTAGCGTAGAAATATAATTATCTTTTTGTTTTTATAAATTCTAAAGAAATGAAACAATGCACACCATCATTTTTAAGTGCACCATCATTATCATGATCGTGTTAACCATCACTGTTAATTATGATTGTTATGCACCATCATTATTAACAATAATCCATCATTATTAAGTGTGCGAAGAGTCAACGATTTCAATGTATAAACGGGCACACAATACAAAATGAAATATATAAAAAAACTTCTAGGAACACCCGCTATAAACAATACATATATGTGAAAAGAAAAGGGGTAAAATGTAAAAAAGGCTCACATGAGGGTGAAAATCTTAATAACTCTCCATGACTACATAAGTCTAGATTAGGGACGGCATACACGGGAAGTGTTTTAACCTTATCCTTAACGAGCACTTCTTTTCGTGAGGTGGAAATGTTGTGGAGAATAAAATCAACTTAAATCCATATTTTATTACCAAGCTATAACCGTGTATCAAAACCTGACTTAGAAATTTCGTTTTTTGGTAATCCTTTCCCATGTGTTGTTTAAAAAAGGTCACGTTAAGTACAAGACGTGCTCAGTCTTGGTAATTGGTCTCGTTAAAATTAAATTAGACTTGCATGAATGTTTAATTCGTTCTTGATGATTTCTTAATACATGTAATATATGCCAGTGCATATTAACTAGTACAATTAAATTGACAAGGCAGTCAGTATAAATCGAAATTAAATTAGGAAAATAAACTTAAATCATAATTTTAATTTACTTACCTAAGTAAAATTAATGTACAATGACTAATTATAACTACACAACAATGACTACAGTTATAACAAAAAGATCATTAATAGAGTAGCCTGAAAGTAGATAAGGGGGGGGTGGGTATTGAAATGGCTGAATCCAAACTGTCTTCATCCTCAGTCTTGATGCCTTTTTGTGTTCATAATCAAATTCTTTTTTTGTGCCTTATATTTAGTCTCATACTACCTATCACCAACAATATAAGGTTTTCCACAAAATAAGGTTTTCAAGCATTCTTTAAGTCATTAAAACTATAGTAAATAAGCCTATACAGCAATTTTGATTCCACCAATTAAAATTGAATATAAAATGTAAATACTTATATTACTTAAGAGTATCTGGTGGACCGAGCCTTGCTCGGTGTTATTTCATGTTTACCAATTCATCCAATCACCATAAAATATTTCAATGTGATAAAATTGATGCATAGAAACCTTCTTAATTGTTCCATGAACTTTTCATTCCACTCACTGTATTTTTCCGTGATGGCTGCAGATTGCAGTGTTATGATTTCTTCATTCTTTTACACTTTCCTTGTTTATTTCGTTGATATCATGACAACTCGTAAGGCCAATGATAAAATTTTACAACTTGAAAATTCTTTTTATTACGTTATTATATTTTCTCTGACCAAGTAATGTGCATAGAAAAGGTTTTTGAGTCATAAACTACTTATTTACAGACTTAGAAGGAAATCCTCGGAGCCTTTTTTAGGATAATTGTGCAAGCAATCAAGCAAAAAAACAAGCAAGATAACATTGCTCATATTAGAGTGTAGGATTGTTATCAGTGCCCTATAATGATGTAAAATTGTTATCCTTACTTTCTGATATTATAAAATGATATCCTTTCACTTTAATTTTTTGAAAATAAAACAATTGACAAAAAAAATAGTGTTGTCCTCTATTAATTAAAAAAGTCTATGGTTTCAAGATCAAGATAATTGGTTATTTTTATAAGAGGGTTCTAAATACAAGTCTCCATTTGCACGTTTGTTTGGGTATTTATTTGGAGCATCAGACATGTATTTCTTTCAAAGGATCTTAACGTCGTACTAATACAATATATTATAAATTCACCAAAAAAGCGTAAAAATACAGAAAAGTATTTATAAGCCCACCAAATGTTTCCGTACAATTAATTTTTAAAACAGTGATAAAATAATAAAGTTGTTTAAAGCTACGGTTTCATTTATTTCAACTTAGGATTTTCCGACAGAAACGTTAGGGTTTCCAGTTTATAGCTTCATAAAGTGCCAACCGTTTCAAGCTTTGGTCTTGACGGGATAGAACAAGTAAACTTGAACACAGAATATTGCAATTTATACGAAATATTTTTTAGTTTGATAATACGCCAAAACAATATATTCATACAAGAGAATATAGAAACTATTACATGTCGTGCAATTATAAGGTTTCAACAATATGTTTAGCACTTGTAAGTTGTATTTTATGCTGCATTTTATGCCACGTCTAAAAAAATAATAATAATTCTAGGCAATGAGTTGCGCAACCTTATGTCCATCTTTTTAAATGTTCAATGCAATACGATTCATGACTGCATAAAAAATGGTCGGCATGAAACAAGTCTTTTCACACGATGAACACACCGATACCGATTTTCACGCAGGACACATTGAGTTCCTCTACCCTGTATGGGGCCTGAACGTGGTTCCACACATTAATTAGTAATTAACCCCACTACACGCGTGTTCAATATAATTGCATTACTGTCCATCCCTGGGGCCCATCGGAATTTCCCCCAACGTTATTATTATTGTCTGCTTCCCCCATCTAACCATTGTACCGCACGTAAATTGACAACCAAACAGCCAATTAATTACTCTTCTGCATTCCTACAAAACTCCCCTGAGCAATTATTACCCTGAATTATTATTATTTTTTTCCTGGATAATGTTAGTTCTGTAGGTACCTTAGGACTTCAAAGTTTGTTATACGACGCTTTTAAGACATCCAAAATGTTTAAGATCACACTTGTTTGTTTAACATTAATGAAGTTTTTACAGGAGAGATTACTCAAACACTTTTGATAGGAAGCGGCCCAAACTTTAAGGAGTTATACTGGGAATCAGAACCGTGAATCAGAAACAAAAGTCCATTATGTGACTTTATAAGCAGAAGTCCACGTCTTTAATCCTTAGGCTAGAAAACACACCAAATCACCACACTCCACAGGGGACCTTTAACAATGCTAGTTGAACGATGTCCTAATCTGCAAGTGATGTACTAATCTGCTCAGGTGATTAGCATGTTCCCGGAACCTTTTTAAGGTGATACCATACTTAGTAGGTCTTAAACTATACCAAGTGTTTGATACTTAGCTAAGTAAGTCTCTGTTATATGTATTTAGGTTTAAATGGCTTTTGTAGTTCCTTATTCTTTTTGATGGTGTCCATCTATGTGTTATCACATACAAATTCGGTCAAGCGTGTATGTAGCTTCTAGTGGTGATTTATGTTTCCTAAAGAGACTTTCTTTCGGATATTTATCTCTGTGGTTTCTTATTACTTCCCGATTGTTTTTGACAAGTCTTAGATTATACAGAACAATTATTTGCTCCTTCCTAACCTTTTCATTTCTATAAGTTTTGTTGTAAAGTATATTTTCATAAAAATGTTTTTTAATATAAACACATTTAAATTAAGTAATCTTTAAATCTTTTTTAAAATACAGATAATGACGCGAAATGAAACGAAAACAACAATTAAACCAAAAAAATAGAATATTCTTTGTTCGGTGAGGGTGAAAGGGGAGATTTTCTCAAAAGCTACCACTGCAATTGGTTCTATTAAAATTGTTACATTTCACTGTCGTAATGCAACGACTCTGAGCTGTAGTTTGAATTTCTTTTCGCAATACGTGGAGCCCCCTGGCTCCATAAACCTTTTTCCCCTTCCGAGGTACACGTGTTATTTCAAGGGTGAATGTTCACATTCGTTCACGTTGTCTCTAAATAAAACACATTTCATAAATTCGATTTCCCGGACTGAGATTTTTAGTTTCAGGATTGTTTGTTTGCTTAACATCAGAAGTATTTATGTTGGGTATTTTAAACATGTACATTATTTTCTTTAACTAGTTCTGTTCAAATCTTAAAATACTATAAATATGTTTTGGTTTAACATTCTGGTCAATAAGTTTAAAATTACTAGACTGTTAAATTTTGTATATCATTGGGTCAAATGTTTAATATTGAAAGCTGTGGAAACTAACAGTGATTTTTTAAAATATTTTTTCCAAAACTATGTTCAACTTTAAGCAACGCGTGTTATCCAAGACAAGTCCATAATGTTAAGCTGATGTTATTTGCATTAGTGCAAGGTTTCTAAAACACAACAGCAGTTGTTGTCAAAGTAATATTTTATACAAGTAAAGTAAGTGCAAGTAGAGCTTAATATGTTTTACTAATGCCATGCTAAAATGAAAACTTGAATAACTAAAATTATTACTCGCTTAATACACGATTCCCGTTATACGTTGCATTAGCATTTTAAGCATGAAAACTTCTCTAAAGCTCTGAAATCTTTTCGTAAACTGGGTACTTTAATATAAGATATACCAAAGTGAAAATATTGTTTTAATTGTACATCTCATTAACACATTTATTTATTATTTGTAATCCGTTACTTTAGCTAGATTTTAAAAGCTATGAATATTGAGTATCGAGTTTTAACCCTCTTAGTTCATAATTCACACATTTATTTATTATTTACAATCCGTTAATTTAGTTTGATTTTAAAAACTACGAATATTGAGTATCGAGTTTTAGCTCTCTTAGTTCTTAATTCATAGGTTTCCTTAATGGTTGAATTGGTTTACAAAATAAAATTTTTTATTGAAATATTCATTATATATTAAAATAATATATAATTCAAGTAGCCCATACACATCTTGTACCAAACCTTTTACATTTTACAGGTTTAAGGCTTTGTATTGATTCCAAGGCCAAGATATTTCCTGGTCTTTGACATCTCCTACTCATAAATTTGGGTTCCCCTCTTTGTGTTCAGGGCCAAACTTTTTAATCAATACGGTGAACGTTTTCTGCAAATTCTCCAGAATCGTATAATGCTAAGCTAAAATATAAGTCAATACTACTTTTACAACTTTTCCTTCGTGTTAACTCGTGAACTAACTGACATACCCACTATGACAACAAACTTTACTTCTATAGTTAAACCTATTCCTTAGCAACTAAGACGATTTGTACAAGGTGCATCTTACTATGCTATAAATGGTGCTAAATTTGATTTTCCTAGCTTAGGCCAAATTTACATGCTATTGTAAAAAGGAGGTTTCCCCTACTTTTACTTAAGCTGCTTATTATGATAGTGCTTAGAGAAATAATGGAAAAATTTATGTTGAACGAACTCGTGCTTTTTTATGGTGAGTTGCTTTATAGATTAAACAGCTACTTCAACCGTTATGGTCAATTACCACAGCTCTAAACCCGTCTGACAGTTTTTTTTCAATTTTTAGTATAAAGTGTATTCAATTGTGAAAAACTTGAGACTCAGAGTAAGAGCCACTATAATGCAAACCACTTACCAAAGTGATCGGAGAATAGTTATGAGCACTCTGTGACGACCACAATGTTTACCCTGGTCTTTGAGTAACTGTGTCCGATAAGGGATGCTGAATATGTATGTCCGTACTGCAGGTTATTGGCTTATATTGGATATCGACAAACATAATTTAAATATTTTTCAATCTTTAACAAAAATACTATTTCGTTAATGAAAATAGTTTTTCATCGTACCATCGTGTTAAATTACTGTTTCAAATACTCTCAGCTGTGATAGAAAGTAACCGTTACCAGGTGGCGTAAACCGAGGTTGTGTAAACTGTAATGTAAAAACTGGAAAAAGCACTAGTGATGTTATGGAGTGTTTACAAACATACAAATATAAACATGGTTGATTCAAATATGCCTGAATCTATATTAAAAAGAGCAAATTAATTATCATATGTTTTGTTCTTAAACAACAGAAATGTAACCACTGATAACACTAATATAACCTAAAAAATTTTTACGTACTAACAAGTTTTAAAATATTAAATAAAAGGTGGTATGATGAAATGTACCATTCGTGACTCGTCCGAAAGTGCAATACCGGTGCTCGATAGAAATAGTATATTTCATTATTAGTACCGAAAGTGGCACTTTCCGGTGCGCGCCCAGGTTTCATATGTGAGGCGGAGCCGAACATAGGAATATCGAATTTCACGTGTGAGGCGAAGCCGAGCATGTGAAAGTGTGTTTCACGTACGAGGCGAGGCCGAGTACGGGAATAATTGGAGCAAGTGCCGGAAAATCACTTTCGGTACAAGGTATGAACAGTACTTTTCATCACGACGCAAAAGACACACAATGCTGAAGAAGAAACCTCAGTAAAATGCAAACTATTATATTTCTCAATTAACTTTTTTTTTTTATAATAACAAATTTACTATAATAAGCCTACATAACAACGTAAAAATTAGAAGTTCAAGGTTATGTTTATTGTGCAGTTGGTATTGGTTGAGAGATTTTAAACATGCGCTATAATAACAACACAGCAAAACTCATTTATACCTATTCCTGTTTTCGGTTTACATTGTTGAACAATAAGAACAGCTGATTTAAATTGTAAGAATAAACGGCAAAGTGACGTCAGAGCGCGTAGCGGGCAAATGGAAAACTAATTGAGAGCAAGGGAAAACAAATTTAGAGCAAGGGAAAATCAGCTGATCGTTTTTCAGAAAAATAATCACCTTATGTCAAGGACGTCAGCTGCTCGCTTATAATGTACTGAAACTGCCATTGTGTGTAAATCAGCGTAGATGGTGAGTAATCGATTACATCGATAGAGGTTATCGGTTATTATTATCAATCAATCGTAATTCATTTTTGCATTGTTTTCAGTTTGTGAAACTAACTCATTTTACCGATCGATGTCAAATGCGTTTTATAACATGCATCGATAGTTTTTCATTGTTGCCAATCTATTAGGATATCAGCTGGGTATAGGATATCAGGATATCAGGATAACACAAATGAAACAGGCAATCAGCTGTTTAATAGCAAGAACAAGATGAAAGCCTGCTTTGGAGATGTCTTTAAAGGCAAACAAGTTGTAACATTTCGGTTTTCTTAAATAGCTAGAGTGTTGTATTGAGCGGTACAACGAAAAATATAGGTCATCACACGGGTCTAAAGCAGAGTTTCGTTACTTGGTTATTTTGGTAAAACTTGACCTCGTACGAAAAGCGTCACTTTGATCCCTAGTAATGAAATGTACTATTTCACCACACTACTACGAAATCAGCTGTATTACATACGAAGGCCGTCATTTGGAGGCCGAAAACAGCTCTTTTCCATCCGAGGTCCAAAAACTTTCAGCACCTCGGGCAGAAGGGTTGATCAGCTCTCGATCATTTCAAATTCTCGATTTTGTCTCGAATTAGAAACACAATCTCGAGCTCACAAAACCTCATTTTTGGGCCTAGTTGCGAAATATTATTTCCTACAAGCACGCGCAGACTGCGAATTAACGCACTGAAAACCAATCGAAAAACAGCAGTATTGAGGAGCGAGCGATTAAGAGTTTATCGCTCGCCAGCTGACTACTTTACCGCTCACCACCTTATTGCATTGCGTTACAATTCCACGCGTTTCATCCAATCACAGACGTTGGCTCCAGCACCTCCACTTCCGTTTTGATTCGACTGATTTCGACTTGTTCTGACCTCAAAATCATAATGGTGCATTCAGCTAATGGCCATGAGAAACTGTGATTGCATTAATCGTTTGGGAACCCAAAAGTGCAGTTGTAGGGAAAACTTTACATATATTTAGTGTATATAGTGTCTTTCTCGCTTTCCCTAAAATTTCCGCGCTCCGCTACACTTCGCGTAGTAAGTGTTTAGCTCAAGCGAGAAAGGTTCATTTTATGCATTTTGTTGTTTTTTTTCGTTTTCAACAGAAAATATTTCGTGCTCTTAAATTGTTTTAAGGAAATTAATCATGATATATACATAAAAACCGTATATGTTTAAGTACATTTATGTATTTATGAGGTAAGTCGTTAAGATCATTTCGTTCCTACTTAAGAATCACGTGCAATTGGTTCCAATACTGAACTCATTAAAATAAAGCAGTCATCCATGATCACTGGGTGGTTGTTAAAATTCTCTTGTTTGCTGGATTTATTATCAATTTTGATTTTGACTTTACTGTTGTTTAAAACATTTGAAAATATTTTCTTAAATTCGTTAAAAAATGTATTAGAAGATTGTGAGAATTCAACTAAAACTTAAATTTTTCTTCTTGATCAATCTCATAAATTATTAAATTTGATATTTCTTTAATTAATGTTTTATTAATTTTAAATTAACAAAACCACTGAGTAAAACTTTAGTACTATTTTAAACTTTTCTTTAATTATTCAATAATTAACATCATTTAAATTTCACAGACCTATAAATATAGATTTTAAAAATACAAAAACCTTTTTTACGAGTCGAATTAAAGTACCGAGTTATCTTTTTTCTAGTCAATAACTCGAGATTATAAAACCTAATTTTTCTATTTAACACGGGCTTATCCAATACTTAAGATAGAAGCGCCAGAAAAGCTCGCGTTTTTACTAATGGGTGAACTGTAAATTTATAAAATTGTCTAGTTTTAAGTGATTC
The DNA here is from genome assembly GCA_035578135.1 of Flexamia atlantica. Taxonomy (NCBI): domain Eukaryota; kingdom Metazoa; phylum Arthropoda; class Insecta; order Hemiptera; family Cicadellidae; genus Flexamia; species Flexamia atlantica. Next base: position 32,869,437 of record JAQJVK010000002.1, read on the forward strand.
AGACAAAGAAATCTCTTCCAAAACAATGTTCCTATAAACAGCCCGCCAAACCCTTGCTAACCCTGTTTTCCTTCAATCACAATTCAGTAATATCGTTACCGGATGAAGTCAACCGCGATGGAGTACTACTCAAATCATGCTTATTACCTTTGAAATGTAATCGTAGAGCGAAATGATAACAATATAGCTCTGAGCCGCTAATAATAAGTAATACAACAAAGTTAAAACTATAATTATTGTACTCCTATGCTCCTGGGTCGTGGAAAATATGATTATATAGTAATTTAACTATTAGATCTTTATACCATACCATAGTGTCATTTTATCTCAACGCACTAACTAAACATAGTCAATGTGAATTTAAACAATGTGAATCTCTATAACGTGGACTTTGATAGATAGTTTTGACATCAGTATTATTAAAGGATGTTAGTTGTGTTGTGTTGATGTTAGTATTGCTTCTGGTAGTATAATTGAATTGGGAAGATGTCGGTATCTTGGCATATAACGAT